>OX424572.1:58050386-58650386 GCA_949152435.1 Gastracanthus pulcherrimus | reverse complement strand
AATTTCGAGTTCCGAGAAAACAGTTACAGGGCTGGGAACTTAGCAATGAGCCCAGTGTCTGCTACGTGGTACGCGGTAGTGCGTATATGTTCGCAACCAATTAGCGAGAGAAGCGCTGAAAAGAGTCGAAACTCAAACTGAGAACGTTGATCACTAGTAAGAACCTTAGGACAACCGTAACCAGAAACCCAAGTATCAAAAAAAGCTCTGGCAACATTCTAATCAGAGGTTTCTTGAATGGAACAGCTCGAAAAAACGATCAATCATAGTAAGAACGTACTCAAAACCGTTGTGTACAGGCAATGGACCAACGATAACAATGTGCACATGATCAAAACGACCATCTGGTGCTACGAACTTTTCAGGAAGAAGCTTAACATGGCGTGAAACCTTGGATTGCTGACAGTCCACGTAGACTTTTTAACGAAAGCATACATTAAAGACTTCTGATCCGATAGGATCATAAAGTAACGACCCTCCAGAAGGTACGAAAAGTACTTAACAGTCTAGCTAACCGTCGCGATCATACGGGGCATAATTGCGCTGAGCCGGAGAAAACTTCTGTGAATAAAAAGCTAAAGGTTCCCATTTATTATCACTAGATAACTGTTCTAAAACTGCTCCACATGCATAGTCTGAAGCATCGGAAAAGATGCGTAATTCAGCACCGTTGCGAGGGTGGACCAATAAACCCTCATTAGCAAAGTCTTTTTTGACATTTTCAAATGCTTTATCAGCTTCTGGATTACAACGAATTTCGCGTTTGTCATTCTTCCGAGAGTTGCGGAAGTACTCGTTCAAGAGGGCCTGAGTGCCCGCAGCATGTGGGATATTGCGATGATAAAAATTAACCGTACCGAGAAAACGGCGAAATTCAACGACAGTGCGAGGTTTCGGAAAGTTGGAGATGGCTTCCACTTTCGTTGGAGTGGGACGAATGCGAGTAGCATTAACTACGTAGCCAAGAAACTCTAACTCTTTGACAGCGAAGACGCATTTTTCAACATTTCGAAGATTGAACTTTTTCAATCATTCAAAAACTATACGTAGGTGTTCCTAATGTTCTTCTAAAGAGAAAGAAGCTATCAGAATATCGTCGATGTAAATATATGTAAAATCTAAATCACCTAAAGCAAAGTTGATATACCGTTGAAATGTCTGACTGGCGTTTCACAAGCCAAAAGCCATGTAAATAGATTATAATAAGCCAAAAGGCGTGATAATGGCATTTTTCGGAACGTCTTCAGGCGCAACCGGAATCTGGTTGAAGGTCTTATATAGATCTAATGCAGAAAAGATTTTGTAACCATGTAAATCATTTGAACAATCGTACATACGTGGGATATTTGTCAGGCGGTGATCGTTAACACGACGATAATCATCACAAACTCTCGAAGAACCGTTTCTTTTTTAAGATATGTGCATTGCGATTGTCAATGGACTACTAGATGGACGACAAATGCCAGCATCAACCCGAGCCTTGAACTCGGCTTTTACAAATTTAGGCTTATCCGAAACTAGGCGACGCGGACACTTAGAAACCGGGGGACCAATGGTAATGATGTGGCAAGACATATCACACTTTTCAGGTGGAGATGGTTTAGCAGAGCCCGTAATTTCCGGGAAATCCGCAATAATCTGGGAGCATTTAGAACCGCAAGAAACTGAGTTAATGAAATGCACCGATGCATGTTTAACTATTTCAAGCGAGTAGACGTTTGTGAGAGAGTCTACAAGACGACGTCTGCGTATATCGACCAGTAACCCGTAATTCGATAAAAGATCAGCACCTATAATAGGATAAGGCACACAAAGTTCCATCGAATCGGTCGGTGTAATCCTAAATTAGGAGTATACAAAAGATTCGCTATACGTGTTAATAAGCGTATTGGTCGCCACATATAATTTAAATTGGCTCGGTTTGCCATGTATTTTAGCGTTAGCTGGAAGCAGCGAGATATCTGCCCCAGTATCGATCAAGAAAGTTTGCCCGATAATACGGTCGCGAACGTGGAGACGATTTGAAGTTTGTTGACCTTCAACGACTGTTTCCATGTCTGTAGGTCGAGTTAATTTTTTGTATTTCATTCCGAATATTTGGAACACCAGCTTCTACTTGGAAAAACCAGAGGATGGGATCAGAGTATAAAATGGGAGAAATTTTAGGCGTTCGATCCGCTTCGATGCGATTATTTGTTAGTAATGCCAGCGGATTGGCTAAATTCTGAGAGCTACGATTAGCCTCTAATTGCTCTAAACGCAGTTGAAGAGCTTGTAAATAGGTTATAAGTTGCTCAACCTCCTAGTTTTTACGAAGAAGCCTAGTTTCGATTTTTCATCGAGCTCGACTGCCGCTACTTCCGCTGGTGTGGACATAGTAAATTTGTCACGGAGACTACAACCTTACACCACTGGTATATTACAAAATACCATATTCCACGCACACAGGCGTGTGACAATGTTTAAAATAAATCTATAACCTTTACGACTTAAAAGCTTAAACCAAAATTTATTTTTACCATGCCACAAGTATTTTTGTGAAAAACGATTTAAAAAGTTTGTTTTTATCTTTATTAAATTGTTAATTTATTGATTCTTATCGATTGTATCGCAATTGGACCAAAATTGTTAAAAAAAATTAGGTAATAATGCAGAATGAAATAAAAAAAATTTATGTTCCAAGAAAGTTAGGTTATTCTAACAAAACTGATAATGGGGATGGATGTCGGCTACAAGCAACGCAGACTCAAACTTTCAACATGGCCGACTAAAGTCGCAGTCGAGCGAGACTCGAACAAACCATTACGGAGATTTTTCACGCGCAGAGATACCTTTAAAAAATAATGAACATAAGATGAAGCTGCTAGTGTCCAGGCTCGGATGACGATGTCTAAGTCGCAATGGTTGTTTGGAGAATGCGGCTTCGTTGCAGCAATGGGTGCTTGGAAGAATGACTGCGGCACTGAAATCGCGGCACTGGAAGGCGGGCACCTAGAAAACTGACGGCGGCAATGAAGCCGCTGCGCTGCAAGGCGGGCGCCTTGACGGCAAACCCGCGGCGTGAGCTGCTGCGTTACCGGGCGGACGCCTTCACGGCTAGCCCGCGTCGATGAGTTGCTGCTCTGCAAGGTGGCGCATTCATGGCTCACCTGCGGCGACGAGTTGCTCTGCAGGGCGGGTGTATTCACGGCTAGCCCGCGTCGATGAGTTGCTGCACTGCAAGGTGGGCATCTTTACGGCTCACCCGCGGCGACGAGTTGCTCTGGAGGGTGGGTGCCTTCACGGCTAGTCCGCGTCGACGAATTGATGCTCTGCAGGGCGGGGGCCTTCACGGCTAACCTGCATCGGCGAGTAGATGCTCTGCGAGGCGGGCACCTACACAGCTGCCTACGAGGCTGATGAAATTCGCCGAACTCTAGCTGCCCCAAAATCCGATTGCAGAGACAAAGAAGTCGAGAGACTTGTCGCTGCAGCAATTCTCGGCAATTCTTCTTCTCGAATGCCTAAGTCGGTGTCACCAATGAAGGGGTTGACAAAGGTTATGTCAAAGGAGATTTATTAGTCTCACAGCGAGACGTGCGGAGCACGTCCTTACAGCCCGAATATTGGGAAGCACTGCCGTGCGCAGACGGCTACGTACAAGTCGGCTCTGAGCGTTATTTCCCCCACTCTGATATAGTGAGATGGAAGATCTAGTCCCTACAAAAGGGGCTGGAAACTGTTTTGGAAAATTCGTTCAATATGTACTTGCGTATAAAAAATTGGCGAAAATTTTCGTGAACCAGCCAGAATCGATTTTTAAAAAAGTAATGGATCTGCTTATATATCTTCCTATATTATATAGTTGTTTGTAAATCTTATAAGATTTACGCCCTCCTCGCCCCTCATTTTGCCCTTCTCATTCTCCTCCTCAAAACAAGGTAATATCGTTTCAAAAAAGACGTTATTTTGATCTTATTTTTTGCCCTCCTCGCCGCTCCTCTTTGTATCCTCCTCATAGCCCTCCTCCCAGCCCTCCTCATGCCCTCCTCATTTACTTATTTCTATTAATTATCATTTTTTATTTTTGCTTTTTTTTCTGTATACATATTATACATATCAAAATTGTTTATAATAATAATTGTGATTGTTTATAATAATAATTGTGAATGTTTATAAATTTATAAAGTGTTTTATTTATTATACATATCAGTGCAGTTTATTCCATTTTACTGATTTTCTGATTCTTTGTTTTCATCAATAATTTCTTGGTTTTTCTAAAATATAATAACTTTATAAATAATATTCAGTATTAAAAAAAAGTTTGTTTTAATTGGCTGAAGTTTAAGGGCAACTTAATGTAAATATTATTTGAAAATAGTATAATATAATAAAAAATAAAATTATAGGAAAGTAATAAACAAATTAAAAATCTAGATTAAAAATTATATAATATACAATTATACAATCATTCTTATAAATCTAAGTAATATGCAAAAAGTATGCACATTATTATAAATAAAATACATGCTACCATATTTAGATTTATAAGACTTAAATTTTATAAAATACATTTTTGGATTCATCTTTATTATTACTATTATAAATCTAAAAAATATGTAAAAAGTATAACACAGAAATAAAATACATGCAAATTAATTTAGATTTATATGAGTGAAATTTTTAAGTTTTTCATAATATAATATAACAAGATATATTGTTAATTTAAAACAAAAATTGAAGTAATGCAAATTCTTATTACATTCAAAAGAATTATTTTTTTTAATTATATTCATTAATATTAAATTTACATATATAGATTATTACATACGAATTAAAAAGAGCTTTACAATATTACATTCAAATGAAAAACAAAATTAAAATAAATATATATGTTAAAAAATACAATACTTGAAACTAAATATAAATAAATGTAAGTATGAGTTACATATATAATTATTTATAAATGACTTAAATAAAACATAAATTTGAATGTATAAAAAAGCTTAATTAACAAAACAAAAAAACGCGCCAATCTATTTATCTCCCGGGTGGTGTGGAAAAATAGAAAACCTTCATAAAAACAAAAAATTTCATGATGCTTTGGGGGTTGGCGAGCGGAGCGAGCAGGGGGTACCCCCTAGTATATATATATATATATATATATATATATATATATATATATATATATATATATATATATATATATATATGTATATACACACATACAGTAGAACCTCCCGGCACTGTGAGTCTCCCAGCTCTGTGAATGAGGAGCATCTCGGTACTGTGATTTTTCTAGGGCCGGCTTTATGTATGTGCGGGGCTTCGCACTCCAACTTTGCGGAAAAAGTTTTATTTAAAGGTTAAAGCCAACAAATTTTAATAGAAATGCTTTAAAAAATGTTCAATTTGAAGAAACGTGATATAAACGTTTATAAAAAAGAATTATATCATTTTATATAGATTTTTATACAAAGTTCTTTTTTATTAAAACTGCACAAAAGTGAATTGTACTGAGAATATTTGATTATGGGGAATGTACGGGGGAAAGTTATTATTATGATCTAGATACGGCCCTAGTGCTCGACGCTGATTGGCTAGTGCAAATTCACAGTGTCGGAGGATAGCTAATCTCGAGCTTCACAGTGCCCGAAGGTTGTACTGTATATCCTTTTAACGATAGTTTGTTCTTGTTGTAGGTATGCTACATTGTATTGTATTGTTGTATATATGTTTTTGCCGTAAATACAGCATTTGTTTCACATTTATTATTATAATTATTATGGAATACTATTATAAACAAAGAAATTAAGAATACATAGGGAAGTTGACTATATTTTGACCAACTACATTACGATAGTCTGTCATCTACTTTTTGAAGACGTGAGCATTCTGCTTGGCATACACAGGCCGATGTGATAGCTGGTGATGATCACAAATCTTTAATTTAATTTTTTCCAGCCCTTTGACGAAGATTTTGTTGGCTTCTCTCACGGCCTTCGTATAGGTCACCATCACCTTCTCGTATTGTACGTCTCCGGCACTCCAGGGGATGCCCATGAAATTGTTCCCAAGTTGTTCCCAATAGAATGGCGGCTTGAACAGGTACACCGACGGGAACGCATTATTCACCAGTGCGAGTACAGCCAACTCGTTGTAGATGAACGTATTGCAAGGGCTCTTAAAGCCTTGAACATCTACGATGAACTGCATTGTGCATGATGATGATTAAATTACGGGAGTCGTTTCTCGCGACGCTGCTTAAGAGAGTTTGAACTTGCTCGTTTTCTTTCTACCTTTTTGTTAACAATTTCTACGTGGTGGTGGGGTAGATGCGCAAAGAAACTGCATGATAAGCTGATTTCTGAAGAATGAATGACTCTGTGTGTGATAGAGAGAGAGAGATCCGTAGTGAACTGATTAAATGCTGCGATGAATCTGACCTCTGCTTGATTTCTCTTAGCCATTTATAAACATCTTCCTGTGTTGGTGGAGGGAGATGCGCATAAGCATCGCGTATCTTATATCCATAAGATGTGAGTGGGGCGCAACTGGGCTTCTTTATTTTTGACGTCTATTTTGTCGATGATCTTTCGACCAGGTAGCTACCGAGTAGGAGGCTTGGGAGTGTTGGAGGCATATCCTTTGGATACGTGAGGATGCGAAGCCAAGGTCGCCTTTTTGCAATATATCCATCTTCCTTGGGCACTGGTGGCTTTGACGTTTGAAATTTTTTATATATATATTCATCAAATTTTCAGTTTGATAATTACATTTTAACGTACGATTATACATTAATATAAATGTACTTTTCTTTTCACAAAAACAGCTTTTTCTTCCGTTTTTGTTTTTCTTTATGCAGAATATTCCAGGTGCATTAGTTATTGTCGAAACTTTTAGATATTAATTGGACATATTCTTTATAGTATTACGAAGAAAATTGTGCATCGCCAAGGTGCTGTGCGTTGATATAGATCAAATAAAAAATAATTATTCATGAAAAAAAGCTATAAATTAGGTAAAAACAATTTTTTTATTTAATTTAAATGATCTCATTTTTAATTATGCTTACTTGTATTCAATTTTGATGAGAATGTACAAATATTTTCAAAATGATATAAAAAGTAAGTAGCAATTTTTCTAGACAGTACACAAAATTCTGTGTGCACCAGGGACGTTAGCAATCTACCTTATGTTGACTTAAAGAATCATGAATTTTCCGTTATATATCACTATATATACGGTTAAGTACGCAGAATTTTTTAAAAAAACTTTCATTTTGATTATATACGTATGTGAAAATTTAAAAGAAATCAAAAGCAAGGGACAATTGTAGGAAAAATTGTAGGGATCCCCCTTACCTTGATTACTCACTGCTGGTCATCATCATCCCCTAGTCGTAGTCCTCTTCCGCTGCTTCACCCCACTTCACTCGGCTGCCGGTGTCGAATTGAGTTGTGCAGCGCTCTCGAGCCTGGTTTTGTGATCAGCGGCGGAGCTGCTCCGAGTCAATGACAGCGCGTCGGCTCGAAGGAGAAATATAAGGAAAAGCGAAACAAGCAAGGCATGTAACAAATACCAAACTCCCAAGTTCTTACGTTTTATCGCTGTAAGAACAGCGGTTGAAGAAGTTTGACATTTTACGATTATCTAGCTCACCAGCTGATAGTTATTCTCTAGTCATCATCCTTTGGTTATCATCCTATGGTCGTCTACTGGTGCTCCGCTGGTCATCCTTCGGTGCTTTGATGGAGATCTGCTCCGCTCCGTAGCGGAGAGCAGAATGAGCTCTCCAGCTCGAGAACACCGGTCTTTATGCTTGTCAGCTGAGCTCCGCCGAGCTAACGAGAGTGAACTGCATAGGTAAGAGTAAAGTATGGAGAGAGCCAATCAGCGCGCTAGCAGCTAGCCCGAGCCAACCAGAGTGCTCTCGCTTTCCTTCCGAGCTAATGATCGGCCGCTCGCTTGGTGCCGGAGTCAATCGGAGCGCTCTCGCTTCTTTAAAGAGTAAATGAGCGCAGGAGAGGTATTATAGTAATAGTAGAGGAAAAATTATTTCAACTGACCCGATACGCGCTGGCCTGATATCAAGCCCGGTGACGTAGAAAAACCCTTGGCACAGGAAGGGGCGGCGTAGAATCCCCTAGCTTATCTAGTTACATTTTATAGGTTAAAAGTATAAGAAAATTTCAATTTCTTATAACTTCACTCTGCATGAAGTTTTCGATTTCAAAATTGGCAGACATACTCTTCTGTAGAAGAGTATTTTAAACTACGAGCGGAAGCTGCAGAACCATTTGTTGTAGGTTAAAATGTAAGGAAATTTGAAAATTTGCTATAACTTTTTAGGAGCGGCCATGGCTCAGGCGGTAAGATACTGTGCGGATTCGAATCCCCGTCAATCCAATTTTTTCAGCGACAAAAATCCCTTGTCGATTCGGATTTATCGGTGGCGAAAAACGAAATCTACTCTACTATCAATGTTTGTAATAAGATTCTAATTTGATTCTAATGCATTAAAAGGTCAGAAATGCTCGTTGATAAATAAATAAATAAATAAAATAACTTCACTCTACATGCTGATTTCATAGCTCTCGCTTGTGGTTTACTACACTTTTCTATCATATAAAAGTATGTCTGCCAAGTTGAAAGTTGAAATCATCATGCAGAGTGAAGTTTCAAGAAATTTTGTATGTTGCTTTCATTCCTAACATACGAGAAATGTTTCTGCAGTTTCCGAAACTCATGAAAAGTGCTAGGCTTAGTGGTGAAAGTCTAAATGTGTCACTCTTCGTGGTAAATGCATGAAACGTGCTAGTATCCCTAATAGCCATTAATTTGTATAACTCGTGATAAAATCTTATAGTACTTAATGAGTTAAAATTTTGAGACCTGGTAAAAAGAAGTGTTAATTCGTGAACTGCAAGAGTTAAAAATAATCTCGTATAATAATAAATTAGTTCGAATAATGTTCTATTATATTGAATAGTTGCAAAATCGTTTAGATAACTTACTAACACTTTCTTCGTGTAAAGTAAGTTTATAGGTTCTAATTCGGGCTTAAATAATTATAACTTTGGTAACGTCATGAAATCTCATAGTACTTGATGTACTACTAATGTTTTTAACTAAGTCCAATGGGTGATAATAAATTAGATAAAAATTGGATAATAATCACTGCATGTTATTTTGGATTTCGCTATGGTTGCTTCTGCAGCTTAAAGTAGCTGATTTAAACAAATTTTCACCAGAAATAAAGCCTTTATCAAATTTTCATCTAATAAGGGCTTCAATTTTAGGTACCAGAAAAGGATCCCCAAAGTTTCATCACAATCGATGACCCGGACTCAAGGCTTTCTTTGTAAACGAGTTTTATTACTTTCGTATGCTACTACTTGTGTGGAACGGTGTTTCATATATGTAAGCTATAAAGTGAGCAAATTTTCCCCTCGTGAAGCACTTTTGGCCACTTTTTGGTTAGCAGATTTTTTCGTTATTCAGACATTGGGTTAAAAAACCTGTAAATATTGAAGATGATTTTTGAACACCAAGGAATAATTGGAATCTTTAGCAATTAGCCAGAAATCAGCAAGAAATAGTAACGTACGGAATTATTTATGCTTCCTAGATTTATACGATTTGCTATTCTTTTGTAGAACAATGTACTAAAAAATAAACATTTTAAATATGTATTTTTATAAAATTAGATGTAATCATTGCTGATTATATTAAGCAGGGCACATTCTTTTTTAAAATTTTTACAATAACATTTAACATTATCCCAGGACAGTCAAAGTTTCTAACCTACTTTCGAGTTGTATATAAAAAAATGGTAAGGTCGAAAATCACCTATTATCACATATATTCTCCCCATAAATCTTTTCAGAGGCCTGTAGCCTCCCATGCCCGAAGACGTATACCTGAGTCCCTTCTGCCAAGCCTACTCTGAGGGCTCTCTCTTTCTCTCTCTCTCTCTCTCTCTCTCTCTCTCTCTCTCTCTCTCTCTCGCGTTATACATTGCGAATATATTAACTGAGAGACTATTTTTGTTATTAGTATTAATTTGTAATAATAGCTATTTACTATATATATTTTTATACATGTTACAATCATTAAAATGTATTATATTGTTTGTTTGCCATACGGTTATGATAACCTTGGCATGAATAAATTTGTTATCAATCAATCAATCAATCAATCAATCAATCTCTCTCTCTCTCTCTCTCTGTCAGCCATGAAACACACTTGTAATGATGTAAGTAAAAGCGCAGCGACTGTTATTACAGCATCTAAACCAAATGAGGCTACGGCTGCGAATTGACTAGCCAGGAGCACTATTTGGGGGGGGGGGGGGGGGGTGCACTGTAGGGGACTGAGAGCAGGTTTTGTCAATGTGACCTCTCTTTTAGGACACATTGTATTTTTAGACAACATCTTTCCACTGGTCCCGTCTACCATCTCTTCGGAGTTGCTGAGTCGTACCTCTGCCCTGAAGTTGAGAATGAACGTATTCAGATCAACGGTTATTCCTGCATTAGACTTCATCGTAACAAATTCGGGGGTGGGTTAGTCCTGTATATTCACAATACCTTTAAATCCCACCTTCTGTGCAGTTCACCAACTAATCAGGAGGGAAAGCCACTCATCCCAGAATACATCATGTGCAGTGTCCAGTAGGGCAGCTTACCCCCCCCCCCCCCGCCTTTGTTGCACTTATTTATAGACCACCTCATATCCCATTTCTTCAAAGCTCTGATGTTATTGATCAACTCACCATACGCACTTCTACAAATAATCATGGGTGATCTGAATGCGAATTTGCTCAAGACGTCAGACGACGCTAAATTTGTTAGCCTGTTTCATCTTCGGTTTCAGATTTTCGTTAAATTGCACTGTTCACCTGTCTTTCCAAGGTCCTGGAGAAAATTGTTCACGACCAAATTACTGATTTTTTCAGAACTAAAAACATTCTTGACCCGATGCAAACAGGTTTTCGATAACATCACAGCACTCAGACAGCATTAGTGAAACTCCCCGAGGACATCAGAAGAGGAATAAATATCAGAAAGAAACTATTGACCATTTTATTATTATTTGATTTCAGTAAAGCATTCGACACTATCTCACATTTAAAGCCACTGCGTAAACTGTCGCGCATAGGTTTTTCCAAGAGCGTTCTCTTGTGGCTCAAGTCATACACAACAGGTCATAGACAAAAATTCATCACTAATATAAACGGGGAACCAGATTGGCTAACTGCCAATCTTGGCAACATATACTCTACGCTGACAACATGCAAACCTTCACGCAGGTGGCCTTGTAGAATCTTCGGGAGGGTATCAATTGTATGTCGACTGTAGCGCGAGGAGTGTCGAATTTGGTCTCGACAGCTGATCTGCGCCTCAATGTCAGCAAGACGCAGGCGATCATTTTTGGATCTGATCACAAGATCAAACAGACTCAGAGCCTTGACTTGCAGGAAATTGAGATGCAGGACGGCGTATTCGTGCCCTTAATAAATAATAGGATAATCAATTTTTAAAGGTTTCGCAATAGCTTCAGTCCATAATAGCATTCGAAAGGAACATTTTATAACCTGGATAATCAAAATCCATGCACCAGTTCAGTCTGCTGATTACGTGCAAGCTCTGAAAACGTAGTATGAGAAAATTGCATTTAAAATTACACTTCACTAATGTTACAATTTCTTCAAACATTACATTTCTGTTCGTATTATAACATTCTGATCCACTTCAGCAGTTGATCTCAAATACAAAACATGATTTCATCATCTCAATCATACAGTGGGTGCAAATTGTAACCTGAAAGAAATTAATGTTACTTCAGTATCAAATAGAAAACTGATACGCTTAGAAGTAAAAGTAGTTTATATACCAGTAATAGATTTGAATATTTTTGTAGATGTCATCGCTTTCACTCAAACTTATTTTTTCCTCATGAGCAGTTGACTGAGATCTATCCTTTTGCTTGGTACGGTATAATGATTTTCGGAAAAAAAATATCACAAATTAATACATTCAAAAATTACATTAACTACCGATAAAATAAGATAACTTATCTGATTGAATACATGTATTGTAGTAATCCATTTTTAATATTGTTTATGATCTTGTAAATACTTATACTTCTTGACAGCTTTGGAAGTAAATACACAAGAACATTCGATTACGTTGCGCGTTTTCAACGTAGTACTTTATTCATAACTAAAACTTTATTTTTAAGTTATTTATAGCTTGTAAATAAAAAATAAGCTATAAAAGAAAATTTGTTTTTTCATGATTTATAGTTATACTACCTTAAGCAATTACACAGTAACTCGACTACACGGCAATAACCATTAAACGTTTTTTTATATTCGTCCTAATTTATTCTTGTGCAGTCCTAATTTATTTTTATTTTTACATTACTGTTGTTATGTATGTATTTATTAGTTTTAGTTTGAAAGATAAGGATGAATGAGAAGCGTTGAGTGCATAAGTATTTTATATACTGGCATAGTAGATCTATGGTATGACTGGGATATATTTCAATTTACTTTATTTTCTACGTTTGTATTTTATTGAGGTTATGTGATATTGATATAGAAGTATTCTAAATATTGACACCTGTGATAGGGATCAAAGTTCCAAATAATTGACTGAATATATTATTTTAATGTTATAACTGCGATACGCTATTGCGAATAAAAGATGACGGTGCAATTTTATACCAAAGTAACTGTATTTTTTGTTTTTAACAATAAATCATATATCTATCTACAAGGGTAGTTCAATAAGTCTTTAGAATAAAGTATAAAAACAATTTTTTTTGGGTAAATTTTTTTTTATTTTTCAACATAATCTCCTTGGAGCTCTATACACTTGGTCAATCGCTTTTTAAGTTTTTTTAATCCTTCAGAAAAGTGCGTTTTCGGAAGTTCCTCAAAATAAGCACTTACAGAGGCAATGACTTCTTCGTTGTCTGTAAATCTCTGTTCACCGAGCCATTTTTTCAAGTTTGGAAATAAGAAAAAGTCACTGGGGGCTAAATCTGGTGAATACGGTGGGTGTTCGACCAATTCGAATTTTAGTTCTTCAATTTTAGCCATTGAAACGAAGCATGTGTGAACTCGGGCGTTGTCGTGATGAAAGAGAATTTTTTTCTCGCCAAATGTGGTCGTTTTTTTTTAATTTCTTCTTTCAGCTGCTCTAATAATGATGCATAATACTCACCAGTAATTGTTTTACCCTTTTCCAAGTAGTCAATAAGTATAATTCCACGTGCATCCCAAAAAACTGTAGCCATAACCTTACCAGCTGACTTTACGGTCTTTGCCTTCTTTGGAGCTGGTTCGCCTGTGGAAATCCACTGTTTGGATTGTTCCTTTGTCTCAGGAGTGTAGTGGTGTATCCATGTTTCATCCACAGTCACAAATCGTCGAAAAAATTCCTCAGGATTCCGACTTATGCGCGCCAAAAGAGTCTCAGAGGCGACCACTCTATTGCGTTTATTCTCAGCTGAGAGCAAACGCGGCACCCATCTTGCCGATAGCTTTTTCATGCCTAATTTTTCATGTAGAATTGAAACAACTGCACCTATAGATATCCTTGTGGCCTCAGCTAACTCACGCACTTTTAATCTTCTATCCTTCAACACCATATCGTGGATTTTATTGATGATTTCGGGAGTAGTTGCTTCTACGGGCCTTCCTGAACGTGGTTCGTCACTTATTGATGTACGACCACGCTTAAATTCATTTACCCAGTTATAAACCGTTGCTAAGGCAGGGGCAGATGTGCCATGAACTGAGTCCAATTCATTTTTTATCTCATATGGAGTTAAACCCTTTAAATGAAAATGTTTAATTACCGCTCTGAACTCGTTTTTTTCCATTTTTCTTAACAAGCAATTTTTTTTTTTTTCAATTGGTTATAAAAACACGTAAACTCAGAAGATGTGGACTGTGACTGCACCATATATCTAGTCGGGAGTGGTGCTGACTGAAAACAGATGATTTGGAGCGATTCGCGCGCCATCTGTTGGTCATTCTAAAGACTTATTGAACTACCCTCGTATCTATCTATCTCTTTCTGTCTGACGGTCTGTCTGTCTATATGTCTGTCTGTCTTTCTCTCTCTTTCTCTCTCTCTCTCTCTCTCTCTCTCTCTATCTCTTTCTCTCATTCTTCCAAGATTAATTTAAAATATTAAACATAAACATAAAGAGAATTAGCGACCTTAAATTAAAAATTAACTATGATTAATTAGATTATGCATGAATAGGTTCAATTACTTTAGACCAATCAAATTTTTTCTATTTGGGATTTAAGAAAGTTAGGCATATAACTCCAAGTAATTTGCAACAAGAAATGTAGTTATACTTTTTTACGCAATTTACTTTTGATAATTGACAACTGAGCACATCTCCGTGGACGTGGCCATTACTACGTATGCCTGTGTGAATGAAATCACTACTGCGTATGCCTGCGTGAACGAAGTCACTACTGTGTATCCCCGTATGTACAAAGTTACTACTGCACATGCCTGCGCGCACGAAGCGACTACTGCGCATGTCTATCCCAAATCAGAGCAACTGCAAGTTAACCTTCCTGCCTCCTCGTCCAAAAGGCAAAGACACACGAACTTCGTCGTATGTCCCAATGGAGACAGGAAATGAAGCAAATATAGCCGCTCAGGCAAGTAGCCAGACACAACATTGACGGGCTGTGGGTCGGCCGATACACGCGGTGTTCTTGGAAACCATAACCGTGGCGCACATAAATGTTAATCGGCTAAAGACGAATTTAAATTTACTTGAGCATCGATGCTCCGAATCCGATTTTTAAGACTTAATACAGTGGATAAGGAAGGAGGTGCTGTCGGTGTATACGTTCGAAATTATTTCGGTGTTAAGATCCTTGCTCATTCAGACCCGCTGTATGACAACACTCCGGAATACTTAATTCTTGAACTAACGAGCAACAATAATAAGTTCCTTTTTGCTGCCGTATATCGCGCTCCATCTGCTGCCTATCCTCACCAATTCTTTCACTCTTTGTCGGAATTTCTACCGTTTTTTAATAATATTATTGTCACAGGAGATTTTAATATGAATATGGCTGTTATGAATGGTGCTTCGGATTTCTTGAAAACTTGTGTGAAAACTCGTGCACTTTTTCTTGTACCGTCAGAACCGACACATCATGCTATTTGGAGGGACCGCCCCTCCTACACAATATTAGATCTGTTCATTATTAATGATGTCTCGGCCCTGCGCGAGTACCATAAGTCCGAGGTGCCTTTCATAGCAGGACATGATTTTACTTTAATAAAATACAACTTTCATAAACCGCGTGCAACTAATAAAACTTATGTATCGAGAAATCTCTCTAATGTTTCTACGGAGTACCTTAACTCCATAATCTCGCAAACTAGAGAGTGCACCTGATCCAAAGTCTAAGTGGAAATTTCTGCGCAAACTCGGCGTCACGAGCTCCAGAATGTCATCACCCTTTATATTTTTTATACCGGCTGCTCTAAATGCACATTTCGCATCGGTTAGTACTGGCACTTGCACTTGCACTCAGCCACTTGCTCCTACCGATCTACAAGCAGCCCTCGCTGTCCCTGCGAATTTGCCTGCTAGCGAACTTTTCACACCGTGGCCAGTTACTGAGAAGGAAGTTGAGACAGCTGTGTTATGTGGCACCTCATAAGCGATCGACCAAGACGGCAACTCCTCGGAAATGCTCAAGAAAGCACTCTCCGCACTGCTAAAGCCATTGACCATCATCTTCAATGCGTCAATCGCTAATGCCGTCTTCCCGGCCACTTGGAAAGTGCTTTACACGTATTACGTGGTGTTCTTGGTTCTCTCTATTCACTTAAACACTGTAAGCGAGCGCTAGAGTGTGATATGAGGAAGCGTTTGGTCGAAAGTCTTGTCTTCACTCGTTTTGACTATGCCTGTGTAGTCTATAATGATCTCGACCAAAGTCAGAATCTAAAACTTCAACGTGCTTCTTAATGCGTGCGTGTGTTTTGTTTGTGGCAAAATTCCAAGACGGGGGCATGTTACCCCGCACAGACTTTCGTTAGGTTGGCTCTCCGTATCAAAGAGACGTGAGTATTTTGTAGCAACGCTTGTGTTTGTTATACTAGCATTCAAAAATTCGTCATATTTATCTACGAAATTTAAAATACTTTACAAAAACGTCGTAACACGCTGTTCGACTCATCTCCCTCCCTGTACCCTTCTCTACGCTACCACCCGAACCGAGGCTATGAAGTGATTCTTCTTGTTTAAGGCTACGGATCTTATGAACACTCTTCCCCCTCCAATATTCCACCCTACTCTCATCCTCCGATTTAAAAATTCTCTTCACGAAATCCTACAGCGGAGAGTCGTTGAAGAAGGAATTATTCTCCACTAAATGTTCAGGCTGCACTGGCGGCTACAGCTTTCTGGCATTCTCAGTTTATCTTTTGCATAATGCCGCCAGTGCAGCCACGTGCGCAATATGTTTTCGACAATTTTCGTTTTATATTAGTATTAATGTCGATTTATCTATTAGTTAGCTTTAAGTTTGTAAACAAATGCCTTGATAATGCGAACTTATTCCGAATACATGCGTCACTCATCGTTATTGTGTATTTTTTGTAATTTTTTGCCTTTTATGCATTGTAAACACTGTATTTTTAAAAAAAAGTGCCGGATGGGGTTATACCCCGCGGCCCAAATAAATATATTTAATCTAATCTAATCTCTCTCTCTCTCTCTTGCTCACTCTGTCGTCACTATACTGTTTACAAAATATTTTACGATGTTTTTCCTATGAATTTATGAATTCTTATTACTCAGAAAATATTTAATAAGCTATTAAAAATATTATAGAAATATTATTATTAACTCAATGATTGATTAATTAACAGAAATAATTACATTATTTTTAAACAAATTTCAAGTAATATAGACTCTTAAATAAATATTGCAAAGCCCTAATTTTAAACTATTTTATTTTTAAGATTCTTAGAAAACGTAAAGTTTATTATGCGTTAAGTTTTCAAAGCATTGTGCATATCTGGTTAATAGTACCCTATATTAATGGAATTTTTCTGATGTCAAGTATAGCCAAAAATGAGATACTGCTTCTGCGACCCTGCCGACCGTCTCTTATGTCGTATTCCAAGACGCTTTGTTTTTCTCTTTCTCGTCCATTGTCAAATTATTCATACCATTTGACGTCTAATTATCTAAGTAACTACAGATTATAGACTAAAGAAATGTCTCAGACCAATGGTAGGTCGAACAACTGCAGCCAGACATTTTCTTAATTCCCGTTATCCTTGTCATAAAATTTTTGACTCGCAAATTATTTGACGTACGAAGATCGTAGGTCCGATGAACATAGTCAGTTGAAGTACAGCTATCGCGAAGTAAAGATCTTGATTCGTCAATTGACATACCATTTATTCCGTCTGTATCAATTCTTAAAAATGCTACAGTAGATTTAAATCAGATTTCTTATTCAGTTATACAATAAACGTGGAAAATACAGGCCTAAATACGAATCTCTTGCTCGTAGGACATAAAAATGCCGAAATACATGGTACAAAATTATCATCAAATAAACGAGTACTACAGTCTTACTATTATCATGTGAAAAAGACAGAAAAAGACGGTCATGAAGCTATGTACTGCTATGTAAGTTATCAAAAAGTGCGAGATATTCTGGGAAAAAGCTAAAATTCCTACAAAGAAAAGATGTGATTCAATAAAAAAACTTAAAGCTCTCGTTTTGGAACATAAAGCAGCAATTAAACATAGTCTTCATCGTCGAGAAATGACTTCATAGGAAGTAAAGGAATATATAACTTTCAACAAAATCTCGGCAAGTTATTTGATATTGCTCATGCAGACACGCAGAACGTAGGATAAACAAAAAAGCTAAGGCATTTTTAAGAGCACAACGAGAAGAAAATCGACATGATAGTTTGAATTTGTTCGTCGATACAAGCTATAATGAAAGCCAGCTTGAGATAACCTGAAAGAAAATTAGTAAAGAAAACGAACGTAAGTTTCAAATTTAAATTTGTTTCATTTTGTTAATTTTGTTTTTTTCTCAAATATAAGTTCAATACATTTTATTATAAGTAGAAGTCGAGAAATTGTCCATATTGGTCTCGAGGGTATCTGCGAAAACATTTTCTTCAAATTAAGTGCAATGGCTTAATAGATTGTAAAAAATTTCACTTAGCAAATTATTTTACAAGAAAGTTCATCAACCTTGTAACGAGCGCACTATCGATGCGCTCGTATTATTTAAATACGCGAGTAATCCGCGCCGTGTGGGGCCGGTGCGGGAATTGGGAGTCGCGCGGATCGAGAGAAAGAGAGAGGGAGAGAAAGAGCGCACCGAACACAGGGATCAGAAAAGCGCGAGGAGAACCGGCGTGGCTGCCTGGACGTGCTGCCTTCGACACGCGCGACCTCGCCATCGCCGCGACCGAACACGAGCGTACCGTGTGAGATAGAGAGAGAGAGAGAGAGAGAAAGAGTGTGTACGAGTGTCCGCGAGGAAGAGAGGCCAGCTGCAGGAAACGAGCTTCACCGCCAAAGCCGACACCTGACCGAGACGCGGGCTATCTGCACTCCAGCAGCATCAGCGAGCGAGGCCTACCTTTTCGTCGCCTGCCGGACGCTACGAGTGTGTGCGTGAAAGAGAGAGGGAGAGAGACGGAGAAAGCAATAGCGAGCTCATCATCGGCGCTCCCGTACGTAATAGCGCTTATAAAAGTAAGTCTTTATAGTGTACTCGCAACGTAGGAAACGAAGCTCAGGGAATCTGTGGCGCGAAGTCCCTTCCCCCGTAGCTCTTTATGCGCGCGATCTTATAACTACGTGCGCCGCATAAGCGTACTTAAGGTATAATATATATGTATTTTGTTAACAATTGAGTCTCTCCCCGTCAATTATTTATCCTTGCTGCCTATCGCGTGGTCCTCATCCTTATCCCCCGGTTTCGTGGGAAATGACCCTGGATACGGGCTAGTCGGCTGCACGTAGCCGTTGTACGAAAGGTCCACACGGCTGAAGCGAGATACTCGCAGTTAGCAAGTAAGCTAATGGTCAAGCAGCGCGCCAAAGAGACGTGCGCTGCCTACATTATTATTATTATTATTATTATTATTAACATCCGGCCTGTTAGTTAATCCTCCTGTTATAACCTCTCTGAAACCACTTTCACTGTGCTACATTTTTTATTTAGTTACTTTAATTTAATACTATTATCATGGGATTTATTATAAACAGTTATAAAGTATCTATAGGAGTTTTATTTTTTTCACATACAATCGAATTTATCTGAAATTTTTAGTAAAGAACATAATCGTCCACTATTTGTAGAAACCACCATAAAAACCAATCTCATTAAATACTATAAAATATTTAAATACATAACTCATAGAGCGTTTGAAAATGCCATGTTTAGCTTCTTAACGTATAAACGGAAAATTATACAATACTTTTTAACTTAAAAATGTTAATTTTGTAAAAAAAAATTTACAAATAATTTCTTTATTGCTTTGTTTTGACAAAGTATAAATTAAAACGGACCTAAATTTGAATTACTAATACTAATGAAAACATTTTTATGGTCAAAAGTACTATAGATTACCATTATTTTTATTACCATTGAAATACATAGAAAATCTTAATTTTAAATATTTCTCTTAAATAATATACTTTATATATTTATATACATAGTATACCTTATATATTTATATAAATAGTATACATTATATATTTATATAAATAGAATACTTTATATATTTATATAAATAGTATACTTTATATATTTATATAAATAGAATACTTTATGTTGAAATTTAATGCACTGTGATAGCTTTCTGTTTGGAGTTTCTGTGGCCGCGCGGACCGTGTACAGCGTAACGCTGCACGTACAATCGGTCCGCAACAGGCCTAAATTCCACTCGCATTTGCTAATCAGCTCGCACGGCTTCGGCAGTGTGTTTATTTGAAATGTGAGCACTGGGCTAGCTGCAGCATGCTCACTGAAGGTGCGCCCGCGGAGGCGGTGGCAGTCCAAAGGAGAGGAGAGTTTCAAATAAAGAAACGCCGGTAGTTTCAGTCCGATTTATTTACTGAATAAGGAATACATTTAATGCGGCACTCGCGGTGTCGCGTGGTGCAAGCCGGCGGGTCATGAGAGCAGGAGGTTTTCGCTCGTACGCGTGGAAGAGAGAAGGAGAGCTGAACTTACTTCGGTTGCCCTGGCCTCGTAACTGTTCGCTCGACGTCGGCCCTGGGGTGTAGCTAGCCCTGGTCGCTTCCTCCGCCGTATCGCACGCTTGTTCGCGTATTGGCCGTCGTATGTCTCGTTCGTGCGCCTAGGTGGGACGTCTTCGCGCGGGACTTGCCGTTGGTACGAGAAGCGAAGCGGAACTGCCCGCGGGTATCTAAGGCCGGCCTTGACTCAAAGTCTCTTTTGATGATGTGGCGGGAGATCGCTGAACTCTCGCTCGATGACGGCTAGGTCGACTAGTCTGTGTCCCAGGATAGGAGGCCCATGAGGTACACCAGGTTCTTCCGTTGTTCTGGACGAACCGTGATGCCTGGGTAGTCCCCGAAGTCCCGGTTGAAGCGATCCGAAACTTGGATCGCGTGTCGTAGGCTGTCAACGTACGCCTACCGTAGTTCGTTCGCCCGTGCTTGGGCCTTGCATACCCTGGTGAAGACTTTGGTGCATTTGGACCGTTTGCGCTCGCGATTTGGACCTCCAGCTCCGCGATCCGCTGGGTTTCCTCTTTGGGTTCGTTGTCCGACGAGAGTTTCAGGATTTCGTCGTTGTCGTCGAAATGCTCTCTCTCCATCTATGTATCCCTGCGGGCCGACGGCCTGTTGTCGCTGGTCTGATGGTCGGTCTCTTCTGTCTGCGTCATCTTCGACGGCCGGAGGCCAGCTGTAGTCGGCTGGCTTTCCGTCGCTCATTCTGGGCTGGCGGCTCGGTAGTGGTATCTGTTGAATGATTATGAATGATAGAATGATTAATGTATGAAGTGGGATAATGAATGAATATGGGAGAGAAGGGATCTGATGCAAGTTATATAAAGGAGAATGCGTGAAGAGTGAATTTCTTAGGCATGTTACACGGCTCTCGTGTCCAGCTGAGTGGTCGAGCCTTTCAGCCGTCCGCGCGTGCGCTTCTGGCCGCTATCGCTCGCTGGCCGTGGTACATTCTGCGCTCGAGTGTCACCAGTCACCGTGCCATTGTTGCTTCGCGGACGTATTATTTTTACGCATTTACTTACAATAACGCGCGTTTTTCTTGGCCTACTCCCCGTTTCTTCGTCTCGATTGGCGGTATCGCAAGCGCTGTGCTCGGGCGCTCTTCATTTTCGCTGGTTCTTTCTTGCGTCTGTTCTTCAAAGTAATGTATGAAGCCCTTCTCCTTCGGTTTCTTGCGGCTGCTCATCATTATCCGCGAAGTGTGGCGTGAGATCCTCCACACAAGATTCTCTGATACACTGTCTGCTGTCGTCCGATAATACGTAGATATTTGAGCTTGTCTTGCCAGTGGCGGTAAACGGCCCAGCGTATTTCGGCGCGAACTTTTTCGGGATACCTTCGGCTGCTGATGATAGTATTTTATTTTTCTTCCATACCTTTTGGCCGATGGTGTATTGCACGTCTCGGTGCTTAGCGTTGTAGTACTTGGCTTGGCGGGCCGTGGCTACTTTTGCATTTTCGCCAGCTTTTTACCTCACCCACCTGTTCCATTCGCTTTTGCCAGTCCGAGATTCTCGGCGTTTTTAGCCGCTTTCTCGTCCTCTCTGCGACGTAGCGACTTAGGATCGTTTGACTGTCGGACGTAATTTAGCATAGCCCGGGTGCCTTGCAGAGATTCTTGCTTGGACGTGTTGATGGCATACGCCAATTCTGCGATGTATGTGCCCCACGTGTTGTGTTTCTCCTGGATGAACTGAGTTATCATCGTTTTCATTGTTCTGTTGATACGTTCAACTGTATTAGGCTGACGGTGATAGGGCGGCAGTGTCGTGTGGTGCACATTCCTGTCGCCCAGAAACTTCTCCATTTCGTGGTCATTAAATTCGGTACCGTTGTCGGATAGAAATATCTTTGGAGTACCAAACCTTAAAAATACTCGCTTGTTCAGATGCTTCATGATAGTTTGTGCATTCGCTTTTCTTATTGGAATGCATTCTATCCAGCGGTTGAACGTGTCTTGGAATATTAGCAGGTTCTCGTGTCCACGCGGAGTTCTCGGCAGTCAGCCCATCACGTCACCGGCTTCCACCTCCCATGGGCGTGGAAAATTACACCGACGGCCAATAGTACAAGAGCTTGAGACATTGGTACGTTTTGTGGCGGCCGAGATGGCCCGCAATCGGCTCGTCGTGGCACTCATAAAGCGCTTGTTGCCTCTGCCCTTGCGGGAGCACTAGCTTCCACGCATCCTCGTGCTCTAAAAGGTCTTCGAGGGAGTGGTCTGGCCGATAAAAATAGAGACGGCAGCCTACCACTTTCCACCAGGGGAAATCAAGGGGCTTTTCTCATACTTGGTTTTTCTTCTGAGTATACCAAGAGTCACTCGTCGGCTCCTCGAGATGAATGCAGGCTAGTGCCTCGCTCTAAATTGCACAGCCACTGTAAGCTGTTGTGATCCGTGATCACCTTAAAGTGGTACCCTACCACGCACGGACGGTATTTCCTGATGGCCCAGATGACGGCTAGGCATTCACACTCCATCGCAGAGTAATTACGCTCGGCCGAAGTCAGAGTTCTACTCGCAAAGGTGAGAACTATTTCCTCACCCTCGATCACTTGCATAAGCACAGTCCCGAGGCCTGTATTTGAGGCATCAGTATCGATGCAGTATTATTGATCGAAGCATGGCCGGTGTAAAATGGGGGCCGAGGCGAGGAGCGTTTTTATCTGCTCAAACGAGCTTTGCTGCTCTTCGCCCCATGCATATTTCCTCCCTTTCCTCATCAGCTGATTCAAGGGTTCGGCTAAGGTAGCAAAGTCTGCGAGGAATTTACGGTACCACGATGCCATGCCCATAAATCTGCGCTGTTGTTTGAGCGTTTTTGGTGCCGGGAACTCCATAATCGACTTGATTTTGTCCGCGTCTGGGCGAAAACCGTCGCGATTCACGAGGACCCCGAGGTACTTCACATCCTCTCGGCAGAACACCCTTTCCTCCCGATTGATGGTGAGACCCGCTCGTTTAATCCTCTCGAGCATCCGCATGTGCTCCTCGAAAGTTTCCGTACAGATGATTATATCATCCAGGTAACAATACGCCTCAAGGTCAGGGGTTATTAAGGAATCTAGCAATTCCTGAAAACATCCAGGCGCTCCCGATAGGCTATATGGGAGGCGCTTCCAGTGGAATAGGCCCAAGCCCGGCACAGTAAATGCTGTGATCGGTCGGCATTCCTTTTTAACCTTGATCTGGTGGTACGCAGTGCTAAGGTCGATAGTTGAGATGTACCTTGCTCGTTGTAACTTACTTAGAATCGTATACATGTATGGAAGGGGGTCGGCGCTCGTGTTAGACACCCCATTTACCTTACGCTAATCTATGCAAAAACGTCATTAGTCTTGTTAGTCATTCCAACCGAGCTTTTTTGAGGGCTCAATAATCTCCACTTCAAGCATCTTGCTTACTAGAGCGTGCATTTTGTCTTGTATCCATTTGGAAACAGGACAGTATTTTTGCTTGATCGGTCGACAGGTGTTGACGCGGAGGTCATACTCTACCAGATTCATGAACCCAAGCGGCCCTTTGTTGTCTGGTATTAGTCTAACGAGTAATTCTTCGAGCATTCTCCGCTCGTCAGTGTCGATATCCGCCAAGCCGATCGTTGCAAGGGTTGCGCCATTCAGCACAGGGGTCGTGACTACCTCGAATTTTATTATCTCGTCCGAGTCAGCGACATTAGTTTGTCTTCGCGCGGGATTAACCGTGCGTCGAATGTACGTACAAAATCCGGGCCCAGGTAACAGTCGCCATTCGGCTCTGGCATAATCAGGACTGTAAGATATTTGCTTACTCCCGCTACCTCGAAGGGTACCTCGATTTTGCCAGTGATGGGTGACAGGCTGCCGTTTGCTACGCGCGCGCTTTTCCTACCAACAGGTGATACTGGGATTCCACACGCGCTTGCAATTTGTAGACCGATGGTTCCAATAAACGTACGTATTGCTCCTGGATCGTACAGTGCTCGGATTCGAAACCCGCCGATTCCAACCTGCAGCCACCAGCGGAGATCTCCGTCGAAATTGACGTCGCTCGCCGCTAAGCACTCTTGCTGCGTCTCAGCAGAGGTGGTGCCCTGGCTGCAGTCGGTTTTCTGCGGTTCTACCGAGGCCCTGGGCAGATCTGCGGATCTAGTAGGGGCCTCTACTGCTCGCTCCATTCTTCTTTTCCCGCGCATTGTGGGCATGTGAACCGCATGTAACCGGGTAGCTTGCAGTCGAAGCAGTATTTCTTCGACCTTCTACGGCTCGAGCTGGGCGAACCCGGTTTCCTACTTGGCTCAGCTGCCGCGGCTGACTCCGCGGCCGGGGTGCTGCTTCTAGGTTCGCTTGCGTTACTCTGCTTCGGGTCGTTATCCAGATTCGGACTGGCCGGCTTTTTCCATGTTTTTGTAGGCTTGTTTTGGTAACGGTTTTGGAAGTTCTTTCCCCTATTGTTGGGGGGTGAGAACTCTTTCATACGTTTCTCTACCGCTTCTTCTACAGCCGTAGTCAGTGCAGTCTTGTCTAATGACTCTATGCCAGCCACACTCGGCGGCACCTTGGCTTTATTCCCTCCGAGTGGCTTGTATGCCGCCTCGGGCACCAAAGATTGATCGACGGCCAGTGGCTGCTTTCTCGGCCCTTTCGGCCCAACCCTGCGCTCTGCATCCATTGCGAATTGTAGAAATTCACCAACGTTGCTAACGTCATGCCGGCCGAATACTCCTTTAAATTCCTCGGCCATATTTTCGTACATCAGGTAGAGTTGAGCACATCTGTGTCATCAAGGTGTGCGAGCTGATGGCACTCCTCTACGCGCGTGAGGAACTCCTATATGCAGTCGTCCTTTGCCCCCGAGAATTTCACTCGCCATTTCCGGACGGTATCGCCGATGTCTCTCGGTTTATATCGGTCGACCGAGTTTTCCAATGATAGTCTAGGAAAATATGCACTTGGTCGATCGCCGCTAGATTGAGGGTTAGGAAGGTTCGATACTGGCGGATTCCCCCTCCCCCAGCCTCCTCCATCTCCCCTAAGTAGGTCATAGTTGGTTCGTACCGGTCCTTTATTCCGTGCATCAACTTTGTCCTGAGATGGATGAGACGAGAATTTAGAGTGGTTCCATTTATCCCGTAGACTCGTACGCAGTTTTTCTATATATGCGTGCGTATTGGAGGTCCGATGTGTTTATTCGGGCGGGTTTAAAAATACACGCAGAGATGGCAAAAAGGTATTTCCTCGCAGTGTATTTATTTGTGCGGCCGGTGGTACGAACGTTTGTTCCGTTCATGTGGTCGGTATTGCATGGACGGGTGGTACTGTACGACCAGGTGATACCGGCGTATCGGTGAATGACATGAGCTATTCGTCAAGCTCGGTGTCAAAATACCTCGTTGTGAACGTTGAATTGAAGTTTACGCGTGGCTTTGATTTTACGCCACCTCTCGCCTCCGGATTAATTTCAAATTGCTTATTGGCTGCTATTCGCGTGCTACAAGCCGGTGTTGGGTGCTGTGCCTCGTTTCCTGACTCACTTAGCAGTGACATTGCTGTCTCGTATGCTTTACCGAACATGCGCATGTATTTTTCTTTTTCGTGTACGGTGTACTCTTATGAAGCTGCTACTTTGCGGGGTACTCTATATACTTAGCCGTCCTCGACAGTTAGTAGCGCATCGAGTCTGTCGGCCGGTAATGTCGGGGCCTGTGAGTACTGCTGCGCTCTGGCCGTCGTATGAGTGCTTGCGGCCGATTGCGTTGTAGCCATTGCTTCTGCCGTGCGCGTGTGTGTGCAAGAAGAGATACGCACGAATGCTTGGGCTTGTGTGCTATCGATATTTATTGTCTGCTGTGCAAAAATATCGGCTAGCGTCTGTCGTACAGTTTTCCGTAGTAGCACCGGGGCGTCTATGAGGCTTCCTTGACACGGCGGAAACATCATATTTGCGGATGTGCACATATGATGTTTGCCTGTACACCGCGCGATGTATTATGTGCTATAGTATTATTCTCCGCTATACTACTTGCTATAGTCGACTACGGCTGTATGCGAGAGCTTCGCCGGGTGCTTTAGTACATCCCTGAGCCCGTCGAAAATACTATTTTAAGCTATGGCATCCTCGCGTATGGTCCGCAGAATTGTGCGTATAGGCAGGCGACACTCGTGTTGTTTACGTTCTTGCGCGCTCGGGACTATCAACACCGCGCGCTCGAGTCGGCGGATGCCGTTGTGTATTTATTCCGCTTGTTTACATATACGTTTTTCGACCGGCGAGAAAACGTTTTTGAGTTCGCTTTGCTTCTACCGTACCGAACGTATAAATGCTTTACTTGAACTCTCTCCTCGGTGTTATATTGCTCGCAACTTAAGCAATTATGTTTGGATGGAAGATGAAGAAATTTATGACCTTGTAGAAGAAGTGCTGGATGACAATGATGAAGAGTTTAAAGAGATCAACTTTATTCCTAAACCTAAAAAACTAATTTAAGCGATCTGAACATCACTACCCCTTTAGATCGGGAAAAAATAAGTAACTGATTCACAGCTCGTGTGGTTGCTGCCTGCGCCCAACATTTTGGCATTACAATAGATGACGTTGTAATAAGCCCTGAAACTTCTAGGAGAAATATGAACTCATACCGACAAACTCTAGCTGATACCATTAAAGAAAACTTTAAAGCCTCATCCTCGTCGCATCTCATCGTCCATTGGGATAGAAAACTACTACAAAACCCAGATAATGAATTAAAAAAGGTCGATTGCCAGTTCTTGTATCCGAAGAAGGTGGCGAACAGTTACTTGGTATTCCTAGATTGCAAAAAGATAGCAGAGAAGAGCAAGCTAAACCAGTCGTACATTTATTAAAAGATTGGGGAACTCATGACGACATTTGCGGTAGGGTCTTCGACACAATTGCAGCAAATACTGGCGCTACAAATGGTGCCTGCGTTCTTATAGAAGAAATTTTAGGACGAAGGCTCGTACATTTTGCATGTCGCCATCATATATATGAATTAGTATTAAGAGCAGCGTAGGAGTCACGTATGCGTACCACTTCCGGCCCTGACGTACAATTTTTTAAGCATTTCCAAGGTAGTCAGAAAAATATAATAAAAGAAGAGTTTTGCTGCGGCATATCAGATCCTGAAGTACTTAGAACAATACAGGATAAAAAAAAAATTCTACTTTCCATTACTATAACAACATTAGAGGTATTTCAGGAATACAAATTTTATGTCATGGACTTTCATAATATAATTTATAATTTATTAATAAAATATTAATAGGTAATATTTATTTGCAGGGTGAGTGTACGCGTTCTGATTTTCGCGAACTCTTGGAGTTAATAATAATTTTTCTTGGAGGAGAATTGAACAGTGGAAATATGTTCAGAGCTTAAGCCCAATTCATGCTATATGGATTTCGAAATTTATATACGCTTTAAAAATACACATTTTTAGAGATCGATTTATTTTAACCCCTATATCGAAAACACTGGATTGCGTGATGTTTGTGTATTTATTATTCTTATGTATCAAAAAGCTTGGTTTACTGCACCAAAAGAGATATCAGCTCCAAAAAGTAATTTAGAATTTCTTGAAAAGCTTGAGAGCAACTATCTGTGGTATTTAGGAGAAGAGCTCATTATGCTCGCATTGTTTGATGAAACGGTTACATATAATTAAATGAACATGTTGAAGGCAATCTAAAATCATTCAGGGGTCGAGCAAAATTTGAAGCGTAGAAGACTTGATACAAAAGAAAAGCAAGACATTTAATGCTTGAATATAAATCTGTTTGTAACAAAGAATTCAATTTATTGCTTAAAAAAATTAAATATTAATGCACATTTTTTTAATTATAATTCGGAGACGTGGGGATCACGAGAAGAGTTACACAGTTATTTGCGCATCGTTAAAAATGTATAAGTTGTAAATTATAGAGCGGAACGAGTCGTTTCATTACTAAAGGAATAAAACACGTTATTGACAAAAGATGAAAAGAAAAGGCAGGTAATAATACAAGCTGTAACAAAATATCGTGAACTATCTCCAAAAGTGCACTAAAGAAGATTTTAAAAAATCATTAGAGGACTATATATGTTACAAATCAAATTGCACTGTATTGTAATATAATTAATTGTACAAGTAATATTATTAATGTACACAAGTCTAAATAAATTCTTATATTAAAAGCAATAGTTTATTTTTTTACGTTCCTTATACTCCAATACTTTTTTAAGTAAAAAGTAATACAACAATGTTTTTTTTTTTATTATTTATTTAAAGTAATGTTATTCAATATGTATTATGTTTATTAAATTAATTTTTTTTATTTCTTCGGTAAAAATGTTCCTTTTAGTATGTAGAATGTATGTGAATTTTTTCAGATTTTTTGAAACCTTTAGGTTCAAAGTTGATCAAGGCTAAATATGAGCATGTAGTTGTATTTCAATTTTTTACAAATTTCACATTCCAATTATTAAATAAAATTAAATCTCTTTAAAAAATAGCAACAAAGGATTTTTTAGCAAATTTTCTGAATATTTCATAAAAAATAGTTCCAATATATATATATATGAAAATTGAAATTAGTTTTTAATTAACTTATTACATATTTATTGCTTAACAGGAGTCAGAAGTGTGAGTATATTATAATATAGAAATAATCAATAGTTAATATACCTTCGACTCTTGAATAGACTTTCGTTGCAGTAACGGGCTACTTCCATTATGTAATAGATTACGCTTCTTCGCAACGTGATGCTGTCTTCGACGATTTTGTACTGCAAGCAACAGTGAAATAAATTGATTCTTCAATTCTTTTTCATACTCTAACTCATCTCTCAGAGCAAGCTCATGTATCAGAGTTTCACTTAAAGCTGATATCAAAGAATCCATTTCACTCAATAGATCAGATAACTGTTTTAAAGAATATTGCTGCAAATCTAAAAATTAAATATTCATATAAATATACAACTACTCAAATTAACATTCGATACTATTTGAGAATATTAGATTTTCTTGATTATATTAACCATTAAACCCAACTGCTAACCTGACAACGCTATAGAAAACTATCTCGGGATGTTGCACATTAGCATGAAAGAATATTAATGGAAAAAAGTTACACTAACTTGTTTAGTGCCACCAGTTTACCAACTGACTGTAGAAAGTACACGCTGAATCGGAATGTTTATAATTATTTTATCTTCTATAATATTAACTCTCCCGCCGTACCCATACGAAATTTCACACTCAAATATCTGCGAGATAAGAGAGGGAAGGGTCTAGTTTCCTCACCTAAAGAATGTAAGTAAAAGGTACTCACTGGATAAGGAGCTCAAAGTTCTAGCAACATTCCTCAGACTTTAACAACCAGGTAAAGTTGTACTTAAGTATAAATGGACCCAAGTAGCCGACGGCGTTGGTGTTTTGCACAAATAAGTAAATTTCATTTTTATCTCTTTTTTTAAATGGGGTTGCAATAATTATCAATAAATCAAAATTTATTTATAAAGTACGTGAAAAGAAACTAAATTATATATATTGAAAGATAAATGACAGTAGGTAAGCTATGAGAGTTCATGGCAACCTTCGTTTCAGGCCAAGGAGGAAGATACGCCAAGGGGCCTCCGTGCGCCATACCACCAAGCTAGCTATAAGCATTCTCGGCCACTTAAGTTAATGCTAGCCCATATCTGGCCAGCAGAGTTCTATATTACTTTTCAGAAAAGTTCTTCTTAGGCCATCTTTATCTTATACGCCACTAGATTAATCTATGGGACTTCACGGCAAAGGGGCTGCATGTATAGCTGTACCAGACTAGCTGCGTGAATTCACGACCAGCGCGTATCGGGGCAGCTAGGATTTTTCTGAACCAATACTCACGTAGCTTTACAGATCACTTTACCATGACCCAGAACTACGAGCTACTATATAAGCTACTACTACTATATAAACTACTATTTTTCGAAATATTTTTCTAAGATAATTAAAATCTCGTGTAACTATTATTTTCATGCATGGAATGAGAGTTGGTGGAATACTTTTGTTCATACATATTAATAATATATAAGATAAATGCTGGGTTATGATTTAATAATAATTAAAATATTGCAATTACTATTTTGTAATTAAAAGGAAAATATGGTAAATAATAATATAACTTACTCAAAAATACCATTTTATAGTTGAGAATACCCATATACAGGCGTAGAAGTAGATAGGCTATAGGCATACTGGCTCATGCGGGTTCTAGCTCACCTCCTCCCTTCCTCAAGTGAGCCAGAATCCGTTCTTATTCTAAATCATCCAGAATGATCCAGAATCCGAAATCGAGAGAGTAGGAGAGCTTCCCTTTCTCTCACATGAACCAGAATGCCTATAGCGTTTTCTACTTTTTTTTCTTTATTTTTTTTGCAAATGTTTACAGGAGTGATAGAATAATTTTATGAGTTTGATGGTGTAAAGTGCGCAGGCCGTCTTGTAGATGGGATTATGGTTTATACATACTGTAACGCACTTGACTATATAGATTTTTGACGGATAGCCGTATTGCTGAATGTTATGAACTGCAGAAAAATTGAATCGTTGCAGCCATTTCTGTTTAAATTCGCCCCTGACAAAAATGTTGGTAGCATCGTGTAAAGAGCCACGAAGTAATGATCCAATTTGTGAGTAGTCAAGCCCATCCGTGTTCCAGGCTATTCCATGATAATGATGTTCCAGCCAAATGTTTTCCCTTTGCAATTTGTCAGTCTTTTCCATGAAAAGGGTTTCTTGAATAGACGAACGATAGCAAAGGAATGATAGCTATTTCTTTTAAAAACTAATAATCTCCCATTTGCTTAAAACCAATCATGTCTACTGCATACTCCATCTTGGAATGAGTGTTGAACCGAAAGTGTGTTGGATAATATGCTGTTTAGACAAGCTTCTTGATATCCCCACTGATGGGATTTTACTGAACAATGCGATCGTGTAAGATCATGCAATAAGCTGAAGTGTTAGCTGGAAAGTCATTTTTAGACTGAAACTCTAGACGGACATTGACCGGAGCGCTCTTTATAGATACGTTTTGCCGTGAACAGTCAATAACTATGAGTGGTTCAAGGTTGATAAATTCTGACTTTGTCAGCAGTGTCTGTGGATCTCTTCCATAGTAGGTGATTTGAAAATTGGTATACATATCATAGAGAACAGCGAACTGATTCTTAGATTTGTCGAGATTCATATTGTTATATGGATAATATTGAGAATTCAAGAAAAGTCTCACATCACTAATCTCACAATGGTAAAATCGACTGGCATTTACAGTTTTAACATTTTTTTTCTTGGTTTGTAGTCCGACAATAACAAAACGAGGTTTTTCTAATTGATTTGAAGATTTCACTGTCCAGACATGTTTATTCGTGCTCGGAAGTAGAGGATATTCAAATAACTCCCGAGATCGGTAACACATAGAGATAGGATTATCTTTGCCAATGAAATTCAGCAACTGGATCATTTGTTTATCAGATGCAATAACATATGGCATTAACCACTCTATCTTCGTTATTTTTACCTGGTAGTCTTCATATGAAGTTACACTATTTGCTACAGTATCTTCCTGAATTATTGCATTCAAGTCATTTCTTGATCTTGTGAGAATGAGTTCATGCTTCACATTAACTATAATTTTTTATAGTCTTCTGCAAAGCCCAAGACCATACTCAGAGGAATGGAAACGTCAAAATTGCCGTGTGCATCTACCAAAGTTTTGCTTTCTTGTCTAACGTCAATCCAGCCTACATTCTCTAACATGAGAGTCTGATTCGGATTGAATGATGTCCAACCTTTCATGAGACTGCTTAAACCAACATTTTTACATTTATCTATCTCCACAGGATTAATTTCGTAACGAATTTCATCAAACAGATGGCAAATGACATTGTTCACGAATTTAGTTTTAGTTAGTGCTGTTCCATCTGGTTTTTGCAGTTTTCCACATACATGGATAGAACTGTGCGATTGTAAAAGACATAGATCTTGATGTTGGATAGAAATACGAATTTCATCACTATTATCAGAGCTTAGAGTCGAGTATGGTTGATGTGCGTCAACCCCGTAATGAGCAATAGACTCATCGAATACGACACCTGATTGAATGTTTAGAATTTTGTCCATTTTTCTGGAAGCAACAGAGAATTATACACATGAATTTTCTCCAAGAACTTTTAGACCTATGCTTCTGAGGAACTGAATGCTCTTCCGTGTTAGCGGTTTGAGTCTCTTCGGTCGACAGATGACCGATTGACATGTTGGTTGACTTATCTGCACTCTAGAATTGTAAACGATACCCATTATATAGATTTGATGTGGAGTCTAATACTAATTTCTTCTCCATGGAAATTCACTAAATTTCCATCTTGAACTACGATTTGAATTTGAAGATGATTTATGCACTTAACACTGACTGGTAGATATATGACATGAGATGGAACTGCCAAGATTTTATATCCTGGTGGAACTCTAGGAAAAAACTCATGGATTGTATGAACTATTTGTTGTTGATGTAAGCACCTTCGGTAATATTGTACTCCACTCTGAGTGCATTGATTTTCAATATTATCACAGGTAATTCAGAACTGTGATGATTTGTTTCTTTGATAACGCGAGAACTGAAGCCAAAAAGACGACCTATTGAATCGTGAGGAGTGAGATCTAACCGATGACTGCAATTTATTTCACTTCTGAGAGTATTGTTGTTAGCTCTCAAAGAAAATTCAATTCCTTTAGATTTCAAAGTTTCTTGTAAAAATTTATTAATAGCATTAATCTCGTAACTGCCAGTAGGGATAGTGATAATATTTCCATTCACATGAAGTTTATTATTCGAATAGTCCACATTAGGAATCGAGTTGAATGTTAAAAGTTCAACTAAACCCAAAACTAAACTTTTATGCTGAGGTAGTTCAATTGAAGGAAAATATTGTGCTTCTAGAACAGAAGATTTTCCTGAAAGACTCAAAGTGAAACTATCTCCCATGACTTATTGGAAGAGAATGATCTATAGTCTTCCGATTAAGAATTGAAGACAAAGATGACCACAAATGAATGAGTCAAAATTTTGATATCTTTTATGGTTATATTTTACTTCTTTAACGTTGAAATATAACATGAGCTCTATGGGAGGTTTAAGATCACCAAAACTGTCAAAATAAATTACTTTGGAACCATGTTTTCGATAACACACCCAGTCAGTGCCTTTATTTTTCATGTCATCCAAGTTAACAATAACAGATTCATTACCTCATGGACCATCGGAAGGCAGATTACTTCTCATAAAAACACCTCGGAAATGTGCAATTTGCAACATACGGGCATATTTTAGAAGATCATAGTCAGTCAGTGGACGATTTGGCAAAATTACATCGAAGTTTTTTTTTTATTGACTTGACCATGACCGATATTTGGTTTCATAAATAATCCCATCCCAGTTTATATGGTTTAAGATAGAGACCTTTGCCTAAAGCAATAGCTTCCATTGCCTTATTATGTCTCTGACTTTCTTCATAGTTTTTCTGTGCAGCTTTAGCATCATTTACTGCTTTAGCTATTCCTGCAGCTCCCCCTGCCAGAGTACCGGTCGGACTTAATCCTGCGAACAGCGGTGTGAAAAACGGAAGAATTCCACCAATTATTTGGAAGAACACGTGGAATGATAACTTTCCTCTTACCACCAACTTTCTTTACAGCTTGACGTGTACCTTTCAAGGCGGATTGAATAACCTTACGGGAATATTTACTTGGTGACATTGATTTCTTAGCAGCCGTCACTAGCTTACTTAAGAGGTCACTCTACGATTTCAGCAATAATTTTCAAGAACTTTTTTTCATAGAAAAATTTATTTAAAATATTCAAACTTTTTACACATAAAAGAAGAGGTTTCACACTTATAAAATATATTTTTTATTTTTGTGTTGTATGTAAAATCTGTCTGGTCCGCCTGCCTGAAGTTGACCCTACTACAATCTGGTTGACGTGATATCTCCCCTTTGAAGCGCCAGAAAGCAAAAAAGTGGACGGGTTATTAAAAAATAAGCTTTTCGCTATAGGCGGCAGCTCAATAAAACAAAATTTGATGCAAAATAACAAAATGGCAATTGCAAAAAAAGGTCGAAAATTTCAAATGTCCGCGATTTTGTTATTTTTCATCGAATTTTCATTCTTTTATTCAATTTAGTTCCGGGACCACAGTATTGATATCCAGGAAGATGCATTTCAATAGGTAAGTTATTGATCACTTTATCAAGCAACCATAACCATTTTGATTGTTTCCGAGATTTATGTACGATCATCTCTGTTCGAGTGTTGGTTTACAACTAAGGATCAAAATATAAAACATGCGTTTACATTTCCATAGTTCAATGTCAAACTAGACTTTGTCACGTGAACATGGATTTTAGCGAGCAGAACGTCAAACTCCCCGTCACAAAATTTGATTTCGGAAAACAGAAGAGAAGGAAGCGGCATGGAGAATTACTACCTGATACTATACGAGCAGTATTCTGCGGGCCATCTAACCGTCGAATAACGAATAGTTTATTGGCTCTAATTACACACCCCAATGGTCTTAGATTTAAAAATTTGTATGTATACTCTAAATCCTTGAATCAGCCAAAGTATCAATTTCTCAAAAAAGTTTTCGAACCGATAGAAGGTGTATCATATCTACCTTTTAGTGAGCATGAATCTGTAGTATCTCCAGATGAAGTCCGACCAAATTCAATTATGATTTTTGATGATGTGGCTTGTGAGAAGCACGAAAACGTCAGTGCATTTTTCTGTATGGGAAGACATAAAAGTGTAGACAGCTTTTATCTATGTCAGTCGTACGCTCATATACCGAAACACCGCGCAAGGGACAATATTAATATGTTAGTAATTTATCCTCAAGACAATGTTAATCTAAAACATATCTCTGAAGATCATGTCAATACTGATTTAACTTTCAATGAATTTCGAAATCTTTGTCATGAATACTGCAAGAATGATAAGTATGGATTTGTTGTTATCGACAAAGATAGAGTGATGGATGATGGTGATTTTACTGTTTTGCAATAAAAAAGAAGTTATGAATCTGAAACTTACTGTTCAATTGCAGACAGCATCTTGTTAGCATGTCAGACTTCAAGAAAGAAAAGAATATTCTCAGCGAGCTCTTGCGACCGCGTGAGGCTATTAAACTAAAAAACTCTTTATTGAAAAAGGAGAGAGAAGATTTTGAAAAAGTTTGAAAAAGTGAGAGATAAAAGTTATCCTAAAAGAGGGGGTCTAATGGAATTACTCTTCAAGAAACAACCAGATGACAATCTTATAAGTTCAACAGATCGAAAAAATTATCGCAGCATCCTGGAACCATCAAATATTCATTGGAAAAGATTAGCAAAGATCAGAGTATACGCACTTCGAAGAGTAGAAAATATATGAATATCATAGGACCTATGTTCCGCAGCGATCGTAAAAATAAATCCACCACCGGTAGAGGCCTCATACCTAAATATAAAACAGCAAAGAAAAATTCTTCTATAGATCTAATCTACTGGGATGATCCAAACATTCCTATCGAGCGACTGCCATTATTAGTTGCGGAAAGATCTGCTGGAAATAACAATCACGACAATGAAATACAATCGATCATTGTGGAACTACGTGAAGCAGGACACATATATTGAAATGCATATTTTCTTATAAGATCAGTAAACGTAGCATCATAAGTCTCGACGTGTTCGGAAGAAAACTGAAGGGCACGCAAGAAGTGAGTCGCGGTCTACCAGGCATTGGTTATAATCTTACATTAGATAGTAATTTTGATTTACAAAATAAAAGGTAATGTAACCTTGCTTATCGAAGTCAGCCTAATGATGCAGTCACCTTGGAAGTGCTTCTGAAAACTATAAGTAAAGAAGTTAGAAATCTAACTAACATAATGGCTGTAATGAAAGTTGACATATAGATTCCCATAAACACTGAATTTCATAAAATCAATAATGTGGTTTTCCATCTTAAAATTCAATAATATTAGATAATCTTAAGACAAAATTGAAAGAATGCTTTGAAAAAAAAATTCTGACTCAATAAAAGTTTCATAATCACGAATTTTTCTTAAACGTTGAACATATTATCGAAAAATGGAGCGACAAAAAATAGCTGAAAAGTTGCACAAACCAGCACGCCGCATCTACAAGCGAAGAAAATATGATATACGAGGGTAGTTCAATAAGTCTTTAGAATGACCAACAGATGGCGCGCGAATCGCTCCAAATCATCTGTTTTCAGTCAGCACCACTCCCGACTAGATATATGGTGCAGTCACAGTCCACATCTTCTGAGTTTACGTGTTTTTATAACCAATTGAAAAAAAAAAATTGCTTGTTAAGAAAAATGGCAAAAAACGAGTTCAGAGCGGTAATTAAACATTTTCATTTAAAGGGTTTAACTCCATATGAGATAAAAAATGAATTGGACTCAGTTCATGGCACATCTGCCCCTGCCTTAGCAATGGTTTATAACTGGGTAAATGAATTTAAGCGTGGTCGTACATCAATAAGTGACGAACCACGTTCAGGAAGGCCCGTAGAAGCAACTACTCCCGAAATCATCAATAAAATCCACGATATGGTGTTGAAGGATATAAGATTAAAAGTGCGTGAGTTAGCTGAGGCCACAAGGATATCTATAGGTACAGTTGTTTCAATTCTACATGAAAAATTAGGCATGAAAAAGCTATCGGCAAGATGGGTGCCGCGTTTGCTCTCAGTTGAGAATAAACGCAATAGAGTGGTCGCCTCTGAGGCTCTTTTGGCGCGCATAAGTCGGAATCCTGAGGAATTTTTTCGTCGATTTGTGACTGTGGATGAAACATGGATACACCACTACACTCCTGAGACAAAGGAACAATCCAAACAGTGGATTTCCACAGGCGAACCAGCTTCAAAGAAGGCAAAGACCGTAAAGTCAGCTGGTAAGGTTATGGCTACAGTTTTTTGGGATGCACGTGGAATTATACTTATTGACTACTTGGAAATGGGTAAAACAATTACTGGTGAGTATTATGCATCATTATTAGAGCAGCTGAAAGAAGAAATTAAAAAAAAACGACCACATTTGGCGAGAAAAAAATTCTCTTTCATCACGACAACGCCCGAGTTCACACATGCTTCGTTTCAATGGCTAAAATTGAAGAACTAAAATTCGAATTGGTCGAACATCCACCGTATTCACCAGATTTAGCCCCCAGTGACTTTTTCTTATTTCCAAACTTGAAAAAATGGCTCGGTGGACAGAGATTTACGGACAACGAAGACGTCATTGCCTCTGTAAGTGCTTATTTTGAGGAACTTCCGAAAACGCACTTTTCTGAAGGATTAAAAAAACTTAAAAAGCGATTGACCAAGTGTATAGAGCTCCAAGAAGATTATGTTGAAAAATAAAAAAAAATTTACCCAAAAAAAATTGTTTTGATACTTTATTCTAAAGACTTATTGAACTACCCTCGTACGTGGAATAGATGAGACTTGGCAAGCTGATCTTGTAGAAATGATTCCATACACCAACGAAAACAAAGGTTTTCGCTACTTACTTACTGTCATAGATACATTTTCAAAGTATGCATGGGCCATCCCAATCAAGTCAAAGAGTGGTAATGATGTTACTCTAGCTATGGAGTCAATACTGAAACAAGAACGCGTACCGACAAATCTACAAACTGACCAAGGAAAAGAATTTCACAATTAAAACTTTCAGAAACTCATGAAGTAGTACAAGATAAACCTATACTCTTCACATAGTAATCTTCATGCAAGCATATGTGAGCGTTTTAATAGAACGTTAAAAAATGCAATGTGGATAAAGTTCAGCAAACAAGGGAGCTATAAATGGTGGGATATCCTGCCTGAGTTGGTGAAAGCTTACAATTCAAAAAAACATCGGACAATAGAAATTGAGCCTAAAAATGTTACGCAGGCAAATGAAAGAGAGGTCAAGAATCATTATCCAAATGAAAAGTTACCTGTGAAAAAACCGAAATTTAAAGTAGGAGATAAAGTGCGGATAAGTAAGATTAAAGATGTTTTTGAAAAAGGTTATACACCAAACTGGTCTACTGAAATTTTCACAATATCACGAGTTGTAAAAACCAATCCGGTAACTTATAATGTCAAAGATTATTATGATAAACCCATCTCTGGCGGCTTTTATGAAACGGAAATTCAGAAAATTATGTACCTAGAAATTTATCTAGTAGAAAAAGTTTTAAAGAAAGTGGAAACCGTGCATATGTTAAATGGTTAGGCTTTAGTAATGAGCTTATAGTTGGATAGATAAAAAAGAAATTATTTGATTTAACAAAAAATATTAATGTAGAAGCAATAATGTAGGTACTAGTAAAAAAAAAAGCAATCATATTATGTTATTGTATTTATTTATGTATTATACGAGGGTAGTTCAATAAGTCTTTAGAATGACCAACAGATGGCGCGCGAATCGCTCCAAATCATCTGTTTTCAGTCAGCACCACTCCCGACTAGATATATGGTGCAGTCACAGTCCACATCTTCTGAGTTTACGTGTTTTTATAACCAATTGAAAAAAAAAAAATTGCTTGTTAAGAAAAATGGAAAAAAACGAGTTCAGAGCGGTAATTAAACATTTTCATTTAAAGGGTTTAACTCCATATGAGATAAAAAATGAATTGGACTCAGTTCATGGCACATCTGCCCCTGCCTTAGCAACGGTTTATAACTGGGTAAATGAATTTAAGCGTGGTCGTACATCAATAAGTGACGAACCACGTTCAGGAAGGCCCGTAGAAGCAACTACTCCCGAAATCATCAATAAAATCCACGATATGGTGTTGAAGGATAGAAGATTAAAAGTGCGTGAGTTAGCTGAGGCCACAAGGATATCTATAGGTGCAGTTGTTTCAATTCTACATGAAAAATTAGGCATGAAAAAGCTATCGGCAAGATGGGTGCCGCGTTTGCTCTCAGCTGAGAATAAACGCAATAGAGTGGTCGCCTCTGAGACTCTTTTGGCGCGCATAAGTCGGAATCCTGAGGAATTTTTTCGACGATTTGTGACTGTGGATGAAACATGGATACACCACTACTCTCCTGAGACAAAGGAACAATCCAAACAGTGGATTTCCACAGGCGAACCAGCTCCAAAGAAGGCAAAGACCGTAAAGTCAGCTGGTAAGGTTATGGCTACAGTTTTTTGGGATGCACGTGGAATTATACTTATTGACTACATGGAAAAGGGTAAAACAATTACTGGTGAGTATTATGCATCATTATTAGAGCAGCTGAAAGAAGAAATTAAAAAAAAACGACCACATTTGGCGAGAAAAAAAATTCTCTTTCATCACGACAACGCCCGAGTTCACACATGCTTCGTTTCAATGGCTAAAATTGAAGAACTAAAATTCGAATTGGTCGAACACCCACCGTATTCACCAGATTTAGCCCCCAGTGACTTTTTCTTATTTCCAAACTTGAAAAAATGGCTCGGTGCACAGAGATTTACGGACAACGAAGACGTCATTGCCTCTGTAAGTGCTTATTTTGAGGAACTTCCGAAAACGCACTTTTCTGAAGGATTAAAAAAACTTAAAAAGCGATTGACCAAGTGTATAGAGCTCCAAGGAGATTATGTTGAAAAATAAAAAAAAAATTACCCAAAAAAAATTGTTTTTATACTTTATTCTAAAGACTTATTGAACTACCCTCGTATTGTACAAGTTTTAATCTGAATAAATAAATATTATAAACAAAGCAAGCTGCGTATTTCATTCAAACTTAAAGGAAGATCCGCCTTGATATGTCACAAATAAATTCATTTTATTTGCAGTATTGGAGAGTCTGTCAAGAAACTCTTGATCTCTTAGGATGGCTGATGAAATCTTCTCTGGTAAAAAGATTTGAAAACTTTCGTCGATTTCGGCTACGACCTTCGTACCGAATCTCGTCTTCACCTCCTAAAATGCTGTCACCATGTACTGATGATACTTTTTTGCATTCTTTTTCATACTTTTTTATACTTTTTCATATTTTTTTTCATTCTTTTTATACTTTTTCATACTATTTCATACTTTTTTATACTTTTTTCATACTTTTATATACTTGTTTTCATACTTTTTCATACGTTTTTCATACTTTTTTCATACTTTTTCATACTTTTTCATACTTTTTCATACTTTTTCCTACTTTTTCATTCTTTTTTATACTTTTTCCTACTTTTTCATACTTTTTCATACTTTTTCATGTTTTTTCATTCTTTTTCAGACTTTTTCATACTTTTTCATGTTTTTTCATTCTTTTTCATACTTTTACATACTTTACTGTATTCAAATTTCTTACGCTTCTTTCTCTATTTCAGATCCATTTTGAGATGTTAAAGACTTTTGGAATGTGTTTTAAAAATTTAGCTATAATTGCATAGTATCCAACGCATTTTTTCTCTAAGAGTTAATAATGAAAGTTCTTGAAAATTAAATTTAAGATTCATAGTATGAATGCGGACGGGCTAGAATAGCATTTTTTCAAAATATTTATTTACTGCATAGAAAAATTGTAAAAGTGAGGACAGAAAAGTAGGGAAAATCCATTCACTTGCACTTCCTTAAAAGTATTTTACCTTACGATATCTGATGTATTATATACAAACCATAAAAGATTGACAGCTTTTTATTTTCTTATAAAATATTTCCGAAATTTTTAGAAGCTTTGTGGCTCAACCGGATAAAGCGTCCGACTCCGGCGTCTAAAACATCTTATTTTCCGAGGGGTTGGGTTGGGTTCGAATCCCTATCCGGTCGATTTCTTCTTCTTTTTTTGTTGTATTAATTATTTTGGAATAAATAACACTTTTACAGAGTCATAGCCGTGTTAAGAGGTTATATCAATAAGTTCTAACTTCTTTTAACTGTTCACAAAAAAAAAATTAATTGTATATTATCATTTAACATCAGTTGAAATCGGCGGTAGCGCTCTTCTACACATACATTGGAATCGCGATATAATATATTACGATATATTTCCACTCAGAGCGCTTCCTCTCCGGACGTACTTTCACAAACACACACTCGCTGCCCCACCACGGCACGTAGCGTCGGCGCACCGCGCCGCGGTGGTGCGTGGTCTCTGCATTGGCACGAAACAGTAGTACGCAGAGCTTCGGTGTGGAGCTGTCGCATGGAGGGAGATCGGGATATATTGCATTTTTGGAGAAAATTCCGCTCCTATAGCCCCCGTGAGCGGTAATATATCGCCATCCCACTGTACGATAGCATTTTTTTATCCTTCGAAAGACGGTTTTTGTAACAGAATAGTCGATTGATAAAATTTCTTGTATTTTGTTTGGTTATCTTCGGAATACTGTGCTTTCTTATTAAAAATAATCGATTTAGCGTCATATGTATTAGTAAAAACGATTTCAAACTCATTCATTGAAAGACGCGAAGCAGTATTTTCACTCCAGCATTCAGAAGCAAAAAGAATTCACTTATTTCATTGAGATTGTATTGAATTTTAATCCGATTAACTGCGTCGATACTGCCAATATTATTGAAATTGGATGGTGGCAGGATAAATGGCTGTGGTTGTTCATTATACAAATGATGTATTCCGACACTTATAATTTTTGTTCCCGATTCATTTAACAATAAGAGGTTAATAGTAGTGGACGGTACGATTTCATTTTTTTTCTCTCGCGTTAGTGTGTGTCATATATGCTTTACTTCTCTTTCTTGACCTTGTTTCGAAAAATATTATTATCTGTTAACACAGTTTGTCATTTCACTCGCTCGTAAAAAAAAGACCTCCGCACTTTTTGTACATTTTTTCTTATACGTAAATTTCATTATTTTCATGTCAATAATATAAAAAATTGACCATATTCAGTCACTTTATATTTGAACTTCACAAAATTTCACACTATATTTCACCTTTTTTTATATTATTTTACACTTCTTAGCACCTTTTTCACTTTTATGTATTACTTATAGAAAAATTTGTACCAATGTGTAAATTGAATATATTTAACTGCACGCTTGCACATAATGTTTTAAAAATATTCACCAAAATTAATCCACACAATTTCTTCTTCTTATTATTCCAAGTCAGTATCGTTCCTAAAGACTGATGAAGAAACCTTTGGAAAAATTGCCTTCTCGAATTTAATAATATAATACTGTATTCTGTTTATAAATATCCAAAGCGACCTACCACGCCATGATTCAAGTATTTACGGAATTCGAAATTTTACAGATTCCTCCAGTTTTCAATTGTCCTACAACTTTTATGAAAAACGGATCCTGAAACCATATCAAAAGTTGAAAAATTATATACATGCCACATATAAAACCATAAGATAGATACAAAAAAAGGTACTGAAAGTGACTTACTTGAAGCTTTACTGCCCAGCTGAACATTAATTTTAAGATCTGGTGAACTAACTTAACTATTTTCTTTATTTTTAGTGTATCTTTATTTGTTTCAGCTTCTACGTTTTTTAAACGCTTAAATAAAAGTATTAAGTGGTACTGTAAATAAAATAAAACATGTAATAATATAAATTTTAAATATACGTCTTATAATTTATTTTATCCCGAAACTAACTTTTACACTTTTACTAGCGTTGAACTTAAGGTAACACAGTTTTTCTACACGCTTTCTATATCTTATTCTCTATTTTTCTCGAGAATTGTTCTGCTCTATTCGTTGGGCTACGTATTGCTATATTAGCAGCTCTCCTTCATCCATACACTAAATAATAAACGGTACATTAAGAAGTGAATTAATAAACATATTTATAAGGTTTAAAAAAAAAAGTTTAGCATTTACCCAAAGCTCTTCTTCTCTATTCTTATTCTGAACGATTCTTAGTCCTAGCGCGTTTAATCCGCGAGATACCATTTTTGACGAGGTAGAATGAATTTTAATGAAAATTTATGCACGTATTTGAAGTAAAAAAAATAAAATACTTTTCATAATTTGCGTCAAGTTTTTTACATTTAGTTTGGACACTCTCTTCACATTTCTTTCGGTGATAGAAAATAACTCAAACACGATTCATGAACTGATGGGCCATAGTAGGCGCCGTGATATGTATACAAGAAAACTGAGTTTCTCTTTCCACTACGTTTTGTAAAAGTCCTACGATTCATGAGAAATTTCCCTCCCAAAATCTCAAAAACACCTCCCTTACAGAAAGTTTGCCGTTCACGCAGTCCAAACAGCTTGAAAAAAAAATCTCACGAGAGCAGTCGGCGTATTAGTGCATGTACGCCGCTCATCCCGATTTTCCTTATGAACGTAAAAATGTCCAGGAGTTTATTTAATGAACGCATTCCTTGCGCTCAGTCGGCGTATCAGTTCGAAACGCCCAAATAGCTACGACTTTATCTAAGGAACGATTTCCTTTCGCACCCCCGGCGAATCTGTTCGAAATAAAAAGCTCGAAAGGAAATCTCTTTTCCCATTACTGTGAAAGAGTGACCACGACCTTATCTACCGAACTATTTCCTGTAGGGGAGAACGGGGTAATGCCGGTCACTGGCTAATTCCGGTCACTCTTATTTTCAGTAATCTAAACATTTTTAGGTAATAATTCGAATAGTATATCAAACGCAACATAAAATGCAATTAATCTAGTGTTCAAACAACCTTCTATTCAGTATTATTAAGGAATTAAAATAAGCTTTTATGCATATTATTTGTTACTTTATGCAGTTATTTTATGCAACTTTATTAATTTGAATAATCTAAGAATACAAAATGTTATTTATATGACACTCCCGAAAGTGAGGCTAAGAAAACGTTCCGCTGCGCTCTCCGGTAGGGCAACTTTGCTTAAGTATTTTTGATTGAACGGTGGCTATGTGTTATATATTTCACTATGTAAGTGCGAATAATAATGCGACTGATCATATGAAAGTTCATATAATTGATTTAAGGAAATCAGTTTATACCTATAAAAGTAGCTTTGTAATAGTGATCGGAATTATACCAAGGCTGACCGGTATTACCCTTTGATGTGGAGTAAATCCAGTAAAAATGCTTCTTTTTATTTCGTTTTATAGCTTTGATATTTTACATTTTTATATTAGACCAATAAGTAATATGTAAAGTCAATGGTTTGAAGTAACATAATAATTATTTAAAGTTAATAAAAAACAATATGAAAGTAGAAATAACCAGCACTTTTGCTTAGGTGAACAGCAATACCTCGTTCTTCCCTACATCGACTCATCCCGTCCTTGGAAAAACTGCGAGCGTACCAGCTTAAAAGAATTTTAATTACCTGCGCGCAGTGAGCCTTTCTTTAAAGGGCGTTTATTGATAAAAGCATTTGCTTTCACCTACGCGCATCCGCAGCAGTTTCTTGCTGAGATTTTTTTTTCTACCTGCACGAACCCTTTCTCTAAGACCGTGAACGCGAGGCTTTTTCTTTTTTTGCGTGGTCAATGCATCGGCTCGTTTTCAGTTTTTCAGAGATAGCGACCAAGCCTTTGCTACTTTAAGATTTATTATCCGTACGTGCCGAGAAAAATGGCTACTAGATTATTTGGATGGTAAATTTGGCCAAGACGAAGTAGATATCATTTCTAAAAGGAATACATGCTCATGCTTATATTGGAAATAACTTTTTATTAATACTCTGTAAAAAAGAGAAGCTTGATATTTGAATAAAAAAAATTAAAAGAAAAATGATTGTACGATATTATTCTTTCACAAAATATAAAATTAAAATTAAAATATAATAGATAAAAATCTGTAGCAAACATAGGGTATATGTAGGTGTTACTACGAACGCTCCGATTACTGCGAATATTTTACAAGACCGAGAAATCGAACTTTTTTTATATTCTAACCATAAAATATGATTGTTAAAGCATTAATCAGTATAAAGTTTTGTTCATCAGAAAGACAATATACCTACCAAATATTTGTTCAATAAATGTTTTAGCCGCAGTAATTGGCACATCAGATGAATACGATGCATGTGTATTATTGTGGATCTTTAATGACGTAAATATAACCTCAAATTTGCGTTAACATGTAAGTTATTAAGGAAGCTTAGAAACATCGAAATTTCATTCTCAAAGTGTTTGTAGGTGACCATATAGTTAATATATATATATATTAAGTATCGTTTTTGAAAAAATTAATGTTCTTGGACTATGATACATGCGGTGTTAATTCGTAGTAGGGGGGAACGGGGTAATGCCGGTCACCCTTATTTTCAATAATCTAAACATTTTTAGGTAATAATTCGAATAGTATATTAAACGCAACATAAAATGCAATTAATTTAATGTCCAAACAACCTTCTATTAAGTTTTATTAAGGAATTATATACAATCAAAGTGTAGGCATACATTTCTTATAAGAAATCTGGTCTATAAAATAAGCTTTTATGCATATTATTTGTTGCTTTATGCAGTTATTTTATGCATCTTTATTAATTTGAACAATCTAAGAATACGAAGTAGTGAAGAAAAAAGAGTATAAACCTATTACTTTTTTGTCATTTCAATTTAAATTACTAAGCAGAATGGGGGTAATCCCGGTCATAATGTTATTTATATGACGCTCCCGAAAGTGAGGTTAAGAAAACGTTCGTCTGCGCTCTCAGGTAGACGGATCATATGAAAGTACATATAATTGATTTAAAGAAATTTTTCACTTATAAAAGTAACTTTCTTATAGTGATCGGAATTATACCAAGGCTGACCGGTATTACCCTTTCATGAGGAATAAATTCGGTCAAAATGCTTTTTTTATTTCGACTTATAACTTCGATATCTTACATTTTTATATTAAACCAATAAGAAATATTTATAGTCAATGGTTTGAACTAACATAATAATTATTTAAAGTTAAAAAAAAACAATTTGAAAGTGGAAATAACAAGCACGTTTGCTTAGGTGACATGCAATACCTCATCCTCCCCTAATACACACGCAGTAATTGATATTTCCACAGGATCTGACGCGTAGTAAGACATGCACGTCCGCAGTAATCTATAAATAGAAACTTTACTTTAACCCTTTGAGGGGCGGAGGTATATATATGTATCACCTATTTATTTTTTTGTTTTTTTTCTTCACATTTCTGATCTATTTCACGGTTTTAATGTGCATATAGGGTCTTTTAGGTTCTTCGGGATCTAAGTTAGTCATTTTTTATGAAAAATTGTATTAATTAATTTATTTTCAAGTTTGTTATAAACAATCAATGTACAAAAACACTATTTTTTTAGACTATTCTATTTGACTTTCTAAAGAGCTTTTCATTAAATATTTAACAGCCGTCTTTCATTTAAAAAAAGGAAAGAAGAAATGAACATTCGTTGTATTTACAAAGATTTACAGTGCTTTAAAGTTTGCATACATTTACCTTATAAGGAAAATGAAGGAAAATGGACGAAATATCAAGGAGAATAATGGAAAACAATTTGAAAAAATATTTTACATTATATTAAGAAAAAAACTTATTGTTTTAAAATTAATATATAATAATCTAATTATTTTTTTACACACACGTATATATATATTATTACATAATAACCAATCAATTAATGTTATATCTTCTACACTGAGAAAACCATGGTTGAAAATAACCCCCACGGTTCAAGATTGCATATTATACATTACGCGTGGTGTCAAATTAGCCCCACAACTGGTGATGTTTGTTTACGGCCACACGTGGCAGCATAAGTCGCTCACCGTGGTGTGCAATTGGCCCCACAATCGCCTGTTGTGGGACGAATTTAACACCACAGCGAGCAACTCTCACTGCCACGCGTGGCCGCAAACAAACGTCGCCAGTTGTGGGGCTAATTTCACACCATGGTGAGCCACTTTTGCTGCCACGCGTGATCGTAAACATGCTGTGTTATTTCGTGAGGAAGATTTCTCATCACTGCGAGCGACTGTAGCTGCCACGCGTGAGCGTAAACATCCAATGTCTCTCAGTGGTGAAGATTTCGCACCACAAGTGGGAGTTATTAATACCCATGGTTTTCTCAGTGTAAGATGCGAGGTTTTGCTATTGATGATCGTGGTGGTGGAGGTGATGGTGGTGGTGGCGCTGCTGCTGCTGTCACTGCTGCTGCTATCTTTGGTTGAGCTGGTATTTCCTGCACTCGGCTATTCATTCGCAGCCAATCACGTTTCGCTTAGAGCTTACTTTGAAGCAAAGCTTTATCATCCTTCTCTTGTTCTGAAAAAAATAAAAATTGCAAAAAAAAGTTTTAAAATATAATATAATATAAATATTAAAAAATAATGGAATTTAAAATAATTGTATTGCTTACCAATCTTTGTTTTCGGCCACGGATGGTTTACAGCTTCATCTATAAAAGAAAAGAAAAAACAAATTATTAGATTATTATTTGAAAAAAAAATTATTATTTATTATTTAATTTTAGCATAAAGAAATTAATAAAATAAGTTACCTTCAGTTTTCCTCTTTCGCTCGTTGTTGCTGTTGCTGCTGCTGCTGATGGGCGATTGAAACGGCGACAGAAAAAACAGTAAGCCTTTCTGTAAGGTTGTTTATGGCTGAAAAGTAATTTACTACCACCTGCGCGAGGACCTTCAAACTTGCGCTATGCCTTACTGTAATATAGCATTTATTGCAGGAAAAAACTGACAGCGTTGTTGATGTTAGGTTTAATAAATAAATAAATTATAGTGAGTGAATTTAGAAATATTTAAGTTTATTATAATATGAGAAAGGCTTATATATCAACTTGACTGGCGGACTGCTCTTTAGCAACTGAGAGCACGCAGGCTTTACATATAGAGCCGATCTCTCTCCTATGCATACGCACTCTATACTCTGTAGCACACATGTACACTCTATTCTATAGTAACTGAGAACGGTAGGAACTTGACGAAAGTAGTATATGATAGAAGTATTATACTCAACACGCTTCCTTACTTTTATACTATATCTTTAACTTTCGATTTACTAAAATTTCACATACAATCTTATTTTAAATTTAACAATGTTCTAAATTTTCCAAATTTCTCTCTACACAATGCTTTTGTGAAGATATCCGCTACATTATTTTCTGAATCCACTTTAACTACATCAATCAATTTTTGTTCTACACTCTCATGTACATAGTGATAATGCATTTCAATGTGTTTCGAATTTTTCGTAAAATTACCATACTTTGCAATATTAATTGCGCCTGAATTATCATCGTATATTTTGATCGGTTTTTCTAATTCAATTTCAAATATCTTTAATAATTCTTTTATATATTTCACTTCAGTTACTAATTCAGATAATGCTACATATTCAACATATGTTGACGCTTTGGTAATACATTTTTGTTTTCTATTTTATCGCCTGCCCAATCAGCATCTACATAACAATCAATGATTTCGCAATTTTCATTTTGATTGTAACATAATTTCAAATCTTTTGTAGTATACAAATATTTCAAGATTCTTAATGCATATTTAAAGTGAGTATTCGTATAACAGTTTTGGAATCTACTAAGATAATTTACACTATAACTTATATCTGGCCTTGTGCCCGAACTAATATACAACAAAGCACCTAACAAATTTTTGTACATAATATTTTCATCACAACAATCAGATTTTTCGATATTTAATCCAGTTTCCATTGGTGTATTGTAAAGTTTACTATTTATTATTTCATATTTGTCAACTAGCTTTTCTATATATTTACTTTGACTTAATTTCATTTCATTCTTTTCAATATTATAAATTACCTCGATACCAAAATATTCTTTAATTTCTCCTATATCTTTAATTTTAAATCTTTTAGCTAGTAATCTTTTGATAATTTTAATTTTTTCTTTATTTTTACAACATATAATTATATCATAAACATAATTCATTAGATAAATTTTATCGTCTCCTGTACTATGTACATATAAACATAATTCTACCTTACTTCTTTTAAATCCTAAACTTTCCACATATTCATTAAAACATTTATACCAGTCTCGTGGGCTTTCACTGAGACCATACATTGACCTTTCCAATTTCAAGACTCTATCCGTTCCGTCACCAAATCCCTTAGATTCCTCAATATAAACTTCTGAAAGTACATCTCCATATAAAAAAGCTGAATCTACATCTACTATTTCAATTCTAAAGCCATTTTGACAACAGAAAGATAATAAAAACTTTATGGTCTGATTGCTCGCAACAGGAGCATACACATCATCAATTATATTTTTCTGCTTAAACCCTGTAGCCACTAGCCTAGCTTGAAATCTACCATTTAACGTCTTAGTATATACCCATTTAGTATCAATAATATCTTTACCTTTTTCTCTATTTACTAGAATCCATGTTTTATGTTCGTTTAGCTTTCTAATCTCATCATTCATCGCATTTTTCCATTTTTCATTCTCTTCGCAGTTTAACGCTTCCTTAAATGATTGTGGTACATTTACATCAATATAATTTACTAAGATACAATGCGTTACTGGGTTTCCATATCTATTTACAGGGCTTTTCTTTCTTTGCGGGAATCTTTTTACATTTAAATTTTGTTCATTTTCTCTATCTGGAATTTTATTTCTTTCATTTTCAAACTCAATTTTTTCATTATAATTTTCTAATTCAGCATTTTCATTTTCATTTTTATTACTACCCCTACGTTTCCCGAAGGTGTGCGTAGACGTAGAATTATCATTTTCTAAATTTACAAAATTAAATCTTTCACATTCATCATTTTCTGTCATAACATTAATTTCATTTTCACCAGAAATCAGATCATTTTCATTTTCAATTACTTCAACGTGCCTTACATCCATAACTTTATTATTTACAAGAACTCTGTAACCATCATTATTATAACCAACTAAAATTCGTAGATTAGCTTTATTATCCCATTTACCTTTTCTTAATACTTCTGGCACTCTTACAAAAACTTTACTTCCATATATTTTAAAATTTTTAACATTAGGTTTTTCGCCAAAGAAAATTTCATACGAAGTTTTATTTTCATATGTATTAGCTATTGTACGGTTCTCCAAATAAGCTACAGTTTTCATTATTTCTGGCCAATACTTATTATCAATTTTAGCTTCCCTTGCTAAGCATCCACCCATGTCCATTGCCGACCTATTATACCTTTCAGCTACTCCATTAAGTTCATGTACATATGGAGGACAATTTAATATTTCAATACCTTTACTTTTAACAAAATCATAAATTCTTTTATTTAAGTACTCTTTACCATTATCACACCTTAATTTTTGTATGCATTTACCAAACTGGTTCTCTACCAAGTTTACAAATTCAATCAGACAATCAGCTGTCTCATCTTTACTTTTAATACAATATATTTTAGTACATTTGCTATAATCATCAATAAAACTTACAAAATATTTTTCTCCTTTATAACCAGGAGTTCTATGCGGCCCATTCAAATCTGTATGGATTAACTCTAATATTTCTTTTGCCCTTGTACGCTTATTTTCGAACGGTACATTAGCCATTTTACTTTGTTTACAATTTGCACATTGCATAAAATCTTTTTCCAATTTATTTGGTAGCCCTTCAATTAATTTGTCTTTAATCAATTTATCTAAATACCTAAAATTTATATGGCCAAGTGCTCTGTGCCATTTTTCTTTATCAGTTATTTTAACAGCATTGGTATAAATTTCATTATTATTCTCATTCTCACGTACAAGGCTTTTCATATAATACAAACCGTCAATTTTTTCTGCAACTTCCGTTAATTCTCTATTCGGATTATAAATTTTAACAAAATTACCATACGCTACTATTTTATTATTTTCAGTTATCTTTGATATACTTATTAAATTTCGTGTCATACCTTCTACTAAGAAAACATTTTTTAATTCAACATTGGTATCCTAATAATAATTTTTAAATACAGTGTTTACGCTTCCTATCTTAGTCGCTTTTAACATTTTGCCATTAGGTAGAATAACATCGATTGGGTTTCTTAATTCTCTAATATTACAAAGGTATCTTTCGTTGTTTACAATATGATCCGTGCAACCACTATCAAGTAACCACTCAATGACGTTTTTATTTTTGTTTTCACTTCTACTTAAATTATTAACGTTCACTTGTACAACTTGTGTTGCCCATGACTCGTGCGATGATTTCTGTTGCTGCTCGCTGTTCTCTGTTTGCTGGCCTTGTTGATATCCATAACCTCTGCCTCGACCTCTGAATGTTCTGCCTCTGCTGTGGCCTCTGCGTAATCCTCTTTGTCCTCTCGATGACTCTCGTTGTCTATGTTGATTCTGCCAACAATCTTTTATGTGATGCCCAATTTTTCCACACTTGAAGCACTGTCCTTTCGATTTAACATTAAACGTACTAGCATTCGGTTTATTTTCTCTATCATATGTATTTATACTTTTCTCTTGAATTTTAGCTTTTATTAATTCTACTGTTCTTTGTGTTTCTGGCATTAAATCTATGAAATCACCAATATGAGCGTAACTAACTGGTAACACTTTTAACATATGTCTCATTTTCTTTTCTTCTATTAATTTCCCACCAGCCTTTTTAAACTCATTATATGCTTTTTCAAATTCAATAAAAAATTCTTCTACTGTATTATAATTATTTAATTTAATTTGTTCTAACTTATTTCTATTAATTATCTGCAGTGTCGTTGATTTATTTGAATACAAACTTTCAAATTTATTCATCATTTCCAGTGCCGTCGCACACTCATTAATATATTCTAATTGTTTATCTGACACCGAACTTATTAACACTGTTCTTGCTTTCAAATCTAATTCTTTCCAATCTTCTTTCTTTTTCTGTTTCTAGCCTTTCTCTTACTACAGGTTTCTCACACTTTTTATACTCCAATAATGTCAAAAATCTAAATTTCCATGCACTATAATTAATTCCATCAAATATTGGAATTCTAACTTCATCAAGTTTATTATTATCAGCCATTTTCTCCTCTTTTCTTTCTATACTAGCTTTCAAAATTAATACCTTTTTTAATGTCACGAGAAAAACTTTCCTTACATAATTTCTCGTTTCAATATCGATTTCTTTATCTTCGAAATTTTCCAAATTTTCTCTATTTTCATTTAAATTTTCATTATTTCTTCTTCTTTGGTTAAGCTATTTAACCATTTATTTATCGTGAACATTTAATCATTAGTATTCAATCAAAACTTTTTAAACTTTTCATTCACCATGTGCTTTTTTTTTTTTAATCTTCTTCCATCGGCTCAATTTTCTATTATTTCTTTCAAATCTTTCTTTAATTATTTATTCAACACTGTTTTGTAAATTATTTGCACTATATTTTTCATTTATTTATATCTTTACTCTTCATATTACTTATGTATAACTTTAATCAATTCTCTCACCACAATTTTCGGAGCACATGCTTTCACTTTCACTTTTTCACTCACTATAACATTTAACTACTCCCCAAAGGTTGCAATTAAATGCCAATTTTTAATAAACCATGCTCTGCTACCACGTTGATGTTAGGTTTAATAAATAAATAAATTATAGTGAGTGAATTTAGAAATATTTAAGTTTATTATAATATGAGAAAGGCTTATATATCAACTTGACTGGCGGACTGCTCTTTAGCAACTGAGAGCACGCAGGCTTTACATATAGAGCCGAGCTCTCTCCTATGCATACGCACTCTATACTCTGTAGCACACATGTACACTCTATTCTATAGTAACCGAGAACGGTAGGAACTTGACGAAAGTAGTATATGATAGAAGTATTATACTCAACAAGCGTATAGGTATGAAAAAAAGAATTTTCGAATTCCTGCCCACAGTAAGCCTTTCTCCAAGAACGTTTACTGATGAAATTTTCCTGCTACCTACGCGCACCTACAGCACATACCTGCGACGAAGACGTTTATTGCTAGCAAAGTCAGTGAGCATCGTACTATCTGTTTTTTAAAACCAGAGGGAAGAAAGGCTGACCGTTTCTTTTCATACATTTTCGGCTACTTTCCATTTCCTACACATGCCATCTGTTTCTTTGAAAAGAGGAGCAAAGAGGTTGCTCCTTTTCCTCTCTTCTAAAAAAAAGTCATTTGATTTTCAAAACCGAGTGGCAGTAAAATGCCTACGTATTCGGGCCTAAGGAGTGGGGATAAACAAAAACACATACGGATTGTACATCACTTGAAGAGGGGACAGTTCAGAGGAGGGGCTTAAAACACACACAATACAAATCCGGGAAAAATTGGAGAAGGGATAGACCAGGCATATGCCTTATACACACTATAACTTAAGTTTATTATAATATGAGAAAGGCTTATATATCAACTTGACTGGCGGACTGCTCTTTAGCAACTGAGAGCACGCAGGCTTTACATATAGAGCCGAGCTCTCTCCTATGCATACGCACTCTATACTCTGTAGCACACATGTACACTCTATTCTATAGTAACCGAGAACGGTAGGAACTTGACGAAAGTAGTATATCATAAAATGATATATTTGAGTGACATAAAGAATTCATAACAATTATTACAGTATGTAACCCACAACCTGATATACAATAGCTATGCATAATATTCCACTGAAAACCTCTTCTCGCCAAGTCAAAGAAGAATCTGAGATTTCTGTAGAAATCGGTCAATACCCTTCATTTTGAAAAGTCTGTTATTATAAGCTAAAAGTGATATCCAGAGTTTTAAATTAATATGCATGAGTACCAAGTGACTTTTATTGAGTAAAACAGACAATTAAAAGCAATTATTACAATCAATAACACATTCTGATATACTATAGCTATGGTGTAATATGTCATTGTAAGCCTCTACACTCTAAATCAAAGAAAGAGCTTGTCAAAGGCTTAGAAACAAACTTTTTCTTGCTTAACTAACCACAAGAAACTTTCACAACAAATTTTAGGACCTTAGCTCTTATAGCTTCTGAGCTGTGCTATTTGAATACGAATAGGTTGATACATAAAATTTTGAAAAAACTAATATTGTAAGCTATAAGTAATTTCTAGAGTTTTTAATGAGTACGCTTGAGTATAAAACGATATTTTAGAGTAAAAAAGATAATCAATAACAATTATTATAATGACTAATGCAACCTGATATACTACAGCTATTGTAATATGTCATTGTAAACCTATATACTCTAAATCAAAGAAAGAGCCTATCGAAGGCTTAAAAAAGAACTTTTTCTTGCTTAACTGACCACAAGAAACTTTCACAACAAGTTTAAGAGTTCTTTTAGTTTCGGACCTGTGAGATTTAAGTACGAAGAGGCCGACAGCCTGTATTTGGAGATAACACATATTGCAGGTTAGATATGATTTCTACAGCTTTAAATGAGTAGGCTTAAGTAAGTATATTATGTTCTATTTGAGTAAAACAGATAATTAAAACAATTATTACAATGAATAATACATCCTTATATACTATAGCTTTAGTAATATTTCATTGTAATCCTCTATACTCCAAATCAAAGAAAGAGCCACAAGAAACTAACAACAAATTTGAGAGTTCTACCTCTTTTAGTTTCTTTGCTGTTAGATTTGGGTACGAATAGGCCGATATCCTGAATTTTGAAAAAAACTAATATTACAATCTAAAAGTGATTTCTAGAGTTTTGAATGAGTTCCCTTGAGTATAATATGATATATTTGAGTAATATAGACAATTTCTAACAATTATTACAATGAATAACACAACCTGATATGCACTAGCTGTGGTATAATATGTAATTATAAGCCTCTACACTCTAAATCAAAGAAATAGTCTGTGAAAGGCTTAAAAACAAACTTTTTCTTGCTTTACTAACCACAAGAAACTTTCACAACAAATTTTAGGACTCTAGCTCTTTTAGTTTTTGAGCTATGAGATTTGAATACGAATAGGCTTTATAGGTGTTAGAATGTAAATAACATATATTGTAGGTCAAAAGTTATTCCTATACCTGTATATGAGTATACTCAACTACAAAACGACATAATTGAGTAAGTTATATTATTATTGACCATATTTTGCTTTTAATTACAAACAAGTAATTGTAATATTTAATAGAACATAATCATACATTTATCTTATATCTTTTATATTATTAATATGTATGAGTTTAGGGTTAACAAAAGTTCTTGGAGTAATTATAAAATAAGAATATGCAAGTAAACATAAAAAAGTACTGTAATAGAGTTGTGGCGTGTAATAAAAAAAATATTTCTCAGTGGAAACAATACACTCAAAAGTATTCCACCAACACTCATTCCATGCATAAAAATAAGAGTTATAAGAAATTTTAATTTTTGTAAAAATATATTTCGAAAAATAAAGGTTTATATAGTATTATATAGTATTAGTAGCTTATACGAGTATAGTAGTGTATAGTTCTGGGCGAGGGTAAAGTGACCTGAAAAGCTACGTGCGTATTGAGTCAGAAAAATTCTGGCTGCCGCGATACGTGCTGGCCGTGAATTCACGCAGCTAGCCTGGTATTGCTATACACGCAGCCCCTTGACCGTGGAGTCCCATAGCTTAATATAGTTGCGTTTAAGATAAAGATGGCTTAAGAAGAACTGTTGTATAAAGTAATAGAACTCTGCTGGCCTGAAGTGGGCTAGCATTAACCCGAGTGGCCGAGAATGCCCATAGCTGGCTTGGTGGAGCGGTATACGGAGGCCCCTTGGCCTATCTCCCCCCTTGGCCTGAAAAGGAGGTGATCGTGAACCCTCATAGCTTACCTACTGTCATTTATTTTTCAATATATAGAATTTAGTTTTTTTTCACTTACTCTATAAAGAAACTTTAATTTATTGATAGTAATTATTATTATTATTATTATTATTATTATTATGATATTATAATAGGTAACTTATGTATAGTCGGACTCCGACCATTGAAACTTTACACACTATAGACTCCCTTACACTGCAATTATAAAGACGCCAACGTGCAATACGGCTAGATCCTGGTTGGTCGTTTTAAGGTGATGCTAAATCCCCTGTTACTATCAAATGCGAGGAACCACTTATTTCAATCAATTTTCAATTTTAAGAAAATAACTCTATGGTAAGTTGTTGTTTTTGATTAGGACAATAACGTGTCATAAAAATATTTGCAAAAAATTGAAAATTAAATGTGAAAAGTGGTTCTACGTATTTGTCAGTGACAGGTGGCTTTAGCATCACCTTAACGAGATTACGTTGTACTTTTGGATAGTAAATAGATTAAGTAACTATTGCAGTGCGCAAAGTTTTTTACAACCATCACTTTCAACGCACGAGTCCGACTGTAATAATTCTTTTAAGTAATCTTGGAATTATTTTTAGCCTACCCTATTTACATAAACATTAATAATTTATAATCCGTTACCTTAAGGCAGGTTTGCGGTGGATTTGCCCTATTTATTCAATAATTTTTATTTCATACAAAAAATAATCTTTATTGTTCAAACTTTTTACATATTAAAATACACATTTTGAAGATATAAAAAAATTTTTTTTTCGGATTTTTCTTGACAAAATGGCCACCTCAAAATTGTTCTTTTGTTTGACTGTCGACACGATATCTCGCCAACGGATCATCTGAAATCAAAAAACTAGAAAGATTCTTAAAACTTATAGTTTTGGCTATTGCATAGTCTAGGATATTTGATTTTTACCGGAAAAACAAAATGGCGGACTTTTGAATTTTTTGGCTTTTTTTTTGCAACATAAATTGTTTATAACTTTTTGAAAAATTTATTGATCGTTATAATCCTAGATCATATAAAAAGAACATATGTCAGGAGTAAGCTGTTCAAATTTCAACTGAATCGGTGCAGTAGTTTTTTTTAAATCGTGTCGATAGAGTTGAAAAGCGTTGTTTCGAGAAAAACGCGTTCAAAGTTTTTTTTTATGAAAATTTGAGAAAAAAAGGGTCTTACACTCAATCAGCGATGCCAGCTCCATATATAACTCCTTCAGCTTCCTCGTAAGCATCATTTTCTCGTATTCTAGCGTTTCTGCGGGCCACCCTGCTTTCTTTTGAAGCCTGAGAAGCAACCCGTTCGGCTTTCCGCACGCGCGTTGCATTGACTTTCTCAGCGTATTTTTGAGCCTCACTGCCTATTGTTACGCCCATAACACTCATTAATTTTAATACTGTACTGAAGCCTTCATTAAAAGTGCATGCTGCTGTATAAGCTGCTATTTCAAAGATTTTTTTCCCACAAAAAGTGTGTTTTGGAGCCATGGCCCAAACACAAGAATTAAAACTTTCATTATTGTTCTGAGTGTTTGCGCCAGTGCATCTTTCTAATATATCTTCATTAGTGAGGTCTTCATAAATTGGTTTAAGTACTGCTTGAGTATCGTTGTCAAAAGCGGGGGGATGTTTAAAAGTACTCAGTTTATTCTGTGCTGCTAAACGATACGTACACCAAGAATCGTCTGGGCAGTATTGGTGCTGTGGATTGTCGTCGGTCGAGCTTCTATGGTAGAATGTGGCTCAAATAGCTTTTTTCATTTCTTCTGGTGAGTCAGGATGATTCAGAACAGCAATGCCATAAAAAGCGGATAATTCGGACATAACTTTACCAGTTAAAGCCAAAGTTTTCGGAGTATCGGCTTTTTTTTTGGATGTCGATTTTTTCGCGCCTGATTTTTTCAAGGCAGCTCCTTCTATAGCTTTTTTAGCTTTTCTTAACTGAGTTAACTGCTTCTTAGCCTCTTTGGCTCTCCGAAACATCCTTTTTTTCACGTATAAAACGCATTCTTTCTTCTTTACAATTACTTCGTCTTCATAAGGTTTTTAATCGATTACATTTTTGAAGGTTTTGGTGTCACTGTCACCTATATAATATTCATAAATAGCTTTATAAAGTTCAATGGATCTTTTGAACATGTCCAGAATTCCATTCGATTCCATCATTTCAGAACTACCTTCAAGATTTGTAAAAATTGACTCAACAATTCGCTGCGAGTTAACCAAATTATTTATTTTGCCTACGTTTCCACTCGTGGGTGTTTGTTACATTATTGGTTAGACACACGTAAGTTTTAATAATAAGTTAAATAAAATATTGTTGTTATTAATAATTGTGGACTTTTCTTGAAAAATTTATATTTAAAAATAAAATATTTTTTCCCTATTTAGTTGCCAATTTGTAACTGTTACTGGCTCATAGCAACTATATTGCTAGAGTAGTATTAACAATATGCCACTCAGTAACTAGCTCTTTAGACATGGTAGGTTAAATTTTGCTCATCATTTTTATAAATGTTTTTGTAATTTTCATAATTTTTTACTTTTGTAAATTTTATATTTTTTATAGCCTTGAGAAGGAATCCATAAAAGGGATTCGAAACGTAGGCAAAATAAATAATTTGGTTAACTCGCAGCGAATTGTTGAGTCAATTTTTACAAATATATACTACAACGAGTATCAACATCCTATTGCAAATACCTTCATGATTAGCTGTGCAATCTTGTTCATGATCTTCAAACCAAGCTTCAAATTCAGGAGTATTATGGTCACCATCGTAGGTTTCACACGCTCTGCAAAACTTTGATATCACTTCGAGATCTAAAACTTTATTTGTATATTTGCCTATCAAACTGACTAAGCCAAGTAACGACGAAAAACCTCTTTTTGGCCATGAACCATCTCCGGAGACTGTGAGCCGATTTTCAATCTTGCCAGCTGCCGCGTTTGCTTTTTTCTCCTCATTTACAGCTTTTTTAAAAGCTAATAATGCTACTGATTTGGCTGCTATGTGAATGTGATTAACAATATCATAATATCCATTTTCACTAAATCCAGTACACAAATCCATCAATCCACACAAATGATTCAGACCCTGAATACCTATGCCAAGAAGCCTCATTACGAAAGCAAATCTTCTGTTTATTTCGTAACCAGAGCTAATTTTTGGACTCGATGGAATGCGAACGTCATTTTCACATTTACACGCCACATTTAAATCAAAGCCTAAACCTTTCTGATTCAATTTCGAAAAACGTACTTCACTTTTGCATGTTTTACAAATCACAATGTTCTGTAAGGCCAAGAATACACTATAAGAGACTATACAGTATAGCATAGTTGGATCGACTGCAACTTGAAAATCAGGATCACCATTATGAATTTTTTTTGCAGAAGTACTAGTTAAACTTGAATCAGCATCAGAAGTATGCCGATTCCCGTGAAACGAGCGTTTTCTTGATCGGCCTGGCTTATTTTCGTTCTCTCTGCTGCCCTTTCGATCACACATAGTAAAAATACTACTTTTTCACAACGGTTCAATTTCACAACGACGCGACGCTTGGGATGACTGAGCGGGCACTGAATTAGGTAAATGGCCGCCAAAACTGCTATTTACGAAGGGGGATAGGAGCGGGACTAGGATTAAAGATGGAGAGGGGGGCAGCGGCAACGCAACGCCGGCCGCTGCAGGAGCAAACGCGGTAGGTGCTGCATCTTTTCCGCCTGTTCCCGGCCGTAGGAACTAATTGTATGAGTTTTAAAATATTTCTAGATAGTATTGCTATCGAATAATGAAATAAAAAAAAATGATTTTTCCAAAAAAATCCACCACAAACCTGCCTTAAATATTTTGAATAACATGAAATTGGCGGTATGAAGATATAAGAAAAAATGTTTAAGGTTTACAATACAATTCGCGTACAATACTATTATACGTTTCGCTTTACGTGTAAGCGCGGTAGTATTTATCTTCTGCTTTTTCTTCTACGATTATTTGGCTCCAAGACGGGGCAGCGGTAGTATTATGAACGCATATATTTTTTTTCTGAGGTACGAAAATAACTCGCTGTTTGATTAGCTAAATATTGAAATTTGGCTAAAAGAAGTGTACACGGAAAAAGGTTTTCACCTTAAATTTATATGCCGGCAGCGTATAAATCGGTCAATGGCGCGTCTTACTTCTTAATGCCTGGTATTGATTTTTTTCGGAGCCACTCACTGAGTACTTAGCCTTGCAGAATCACTCGCAACGCGTACAGCTGTTTCCTAAGCTATATTATCGTATAAGTGATTTCATATTAGAATATTTATATAGCATCACAATTTGAAAAGAAACAGAAATATGGAATAATTGTATGCCTCAGCTTAGCACAAAAACAAGGAAGTTGATAAGAGCATCACAATTTAAAAACTAATAGGAATATGAAATAATTATATGCATTAGCTGAATCGTGCGAGTTAGTTATATAGACTAACGCGCATCTTGCGCGCGCATATCTCCGCGTGCTCAGTCGTCAGTTGCCAGTTGTCAGTTGTCTGATGATATAAACACATGTCACCAGTGGCACCTATTTGTAGGGTGACAAACTTATTCGCATAGAACAAAAAATAACAAAAAGATAAAATAAAATAAATTTTTTTCATTGTGTGACCAAGCGAAAGCGATTTTTCTTTTATTTATTACATGTACGATGATTCATAAAATTACCCTTTCTTGTAAGTGTGGAAATAAATATACTTTTTGGACCCAGCATAAATGAGTATATATTATATTAAAAGGTAATAATTTACAGTATAAAACGCTGCAAGTTTTTTTTTGTAGAATTCTAAACATATTTCCAACATTTTCACATTTTTGGTAATATTTTGATTGTTAATAAAAATAATATAAAAATTTAACTTACAGATTAAAGAATTTGTTCATATTATTTAAAAATGACTATCTTAAAAATCGGACGCCTGTACAAAAGTAACTCAGAAGCCGAACAGAGGCTGCTAAAATAAGCTAACGGACGAAGGGATAAGATTCTTAATAGTCTGCCGCCTTCGGTCACCTCACGATTTTCACCGATTCTTTTTTAAAGTTCACTGAAAATGTGACCCATGTACGAATAACCCTGAAGCTAGCCCAAGCAAATTAGCACAATCAAAATTGAGCCACAGCATCAATTATAGATTTTTGATAGCTAATTTATACCCAAATTAATAAATTTATAGCTCTAAGGTATCACTAACTGGGCTAGCGTATCCTGACTATAACGTTGACGCAGACATAGTATAACTTTTGACCATCTTAATCAATCTAAACCATTTAAGACCCATTTCTTATTATATTTTATTTTTCTAGGCTTGAGAAAACAATCATTTTTAAAAAAAAATCGATTTTTTATGGCAAACGATAACTTGAGTAAAATGGCTTCCTCCTGAAAATTTACAAAAAGGTAGCTTTTCCTATCTCTTGGCTAAGTCCTCAGCACAGATCATGAGGACATTTATTTTTCAAGATATTCGAGGTTATATTTATTTTCAAATAATTTTTGATTGCTTATATCTTGGGTATTAGTACAGGGTAATGTTTCACCAATGAACGCTTATTTTCTTCAACCTTTGATAAAGATTTAAAATCAAAAACAATGTTCCAGATTCATCAAATGCTTTCTTTTTTTTATAAAGTTTTTTCATTTTTTATAATATTTAAGAAGAACATGTAAGAAGAAATAAACATTTGCTTTGCCTACGATATGGCAAGAGTCAACAGATTAAATCACGGATTGCTGTTTCTGCTTGACCAATATATTTTGGTACAATAAAAAGAATGATTCTGCAATATCCTATGCATCTGTTCAATCTGTAACTAAAATTGTTTAAGTCATTACTGGATAGGATGAAAGAAAACATCAGATGTCTATTGACAAAGTCTCTAAAATAGAAATTCATCACATAGATAAGAATGTCATTTCAAGAATTTGAAGATCAGCAATGCGTCAAATTGAATGAATCGCAAGAATTTAAAGGTGGTCAACGCGAGAATGCCCACCATTTTAATCAAGATGAGCTAAGAGATTTGGTTCAGGACGCAGGTCTTTCGAAACAGATTTCCGAACTCTTAGCTTCAAGATTAGAAGAAAAGAATTGTTTAGTTCCAGGTACTAAAGTCAGTTTTTATCGTGATCGAGATCGTCCATTTCGGAAATTTTTCTCAAAAGCAAAGGGTTTGGTTCCTTGTAATTCTGTTGCAGGACTCATAAATGAATATGAATGTATTTAATGAAATAGCTAGTGACTGGCGACTATTTATCGATTCATCGGCAAGGACTTTTAAAGCTGTCTTGCTTCAGAATGGACACGTGTATCCTCTACCGGTTGGCTATTCAGTATTCTTTAAAAAGGAATGCAAAAGTTTCCATTTTCGGTTTTAAAAATTAAAATACGATATATATTTAAAGTGGCAGTTAAATTGAGTTTTGAAAATAACCAGTATTTTATTAGGTCAACAAAGTGGAACAAAGTATTTAGTGTTTTTGTAAGTGTACCAGTCATGTACGAGATCAACATTGGGTAAAAACAAGTTGGCCACTCAGGCAAGATTTAAATCTAGGATCTATGAATATTGTTAAAGAGGTTCTCATTTCTAGTCATTATGTCATCCTTTCACCTTTACATGTCAAACTCGACTTATTTAAATAGCTTTTCAAACAATGGGGGTATTGGAGAATGATGTTTTTATGTATATATTCGACAAATTTTGCAATATTTTTAAAGCAAAAATCAATGAAGGGGTTTTTAGTGGTTCTCAAAACAGGGAACTAATGAAGGATGCTGAATTTGAAATGAAAATGATATTAAGAGAGCAGCTTAGATTTGTTACAAAGAAATTAATTAGAAAATTTGTGAATTAACAGAGAAAGATGGGATTTTTAATGAGTATAAAGATTTTTTTCCTTCAGTCACACATTAATTCCCTGAAAATCTGAGTTAGGAGCAAAGCGAGAGATTTCAGTAAGACTTGAAGGACTGAAAAAGACATAGAGGTGTGTGGTATGTGAACACATCATACTACAGATGGTTTTTGACAATAGACACATCCAACGTACATAAAAACATGTCTTCGTAGAGCTTTTGAGAATAAATGAACACGTTTTATATACTGTTGTTATATGTCCAGCAGATTTTATTCGTGATTAACGTGATCCTTTTGTTCGCAAAAGATCTACGAAGAGATTTTTCTTTATGCACATTTGATGTATCTCTTTTTAAGGACCAGCTATAGTCTGACATCGTGTTCATATCCCAAACACCTTGATATCTTTTCTCAAACTCATTCAAATCTTCGTGAAATCTCTCACCCTGCTCCTCACTGAAGTCCTCCAGATTTTCTGGCAAGTAATCAATGTGTGAATGCAAAAAATGGATCTTTAAATTCATTAAACATCTTATATTTCGGTAGTTTTCCAATAGATTGTCAACAATATTCTTATAATCAGGATTTTTGTTATTTCCCAAAAATTTGTTTTGAATTTCTTTGAAACTATTCCAAGCTGCTCTCTCATTAGTTATCATTCTCATTTCAAATTAGTCATCTTTTATCGGTTCCCTTATTTGAGGACCATCAAAAACCCCTTCATTGATTTTCGCTTCAGAATTATTGGAAAATTTCTCGAATAGATACATAAAACCATCACTTTCTAATACATTCATTGCTTTGATAAGCTCTTTAACTAAGCCAAGTTTGATATTTGAATGAGGAAGGATGACTTTATGACTAGGAATGATACTTTCTTTAACAATATTCTCAGATCCTAGAATTAATTCCTGCCTGAGTGGCCAATCCTTTTTTATTTAATGTTGATCTCGAGCACGACTGTCCCACTCACAAAGAAAACATGGATACTTAGTGTTTCCGCTTTATTGACCTAATAAAATACTGGTTATTTTAAAATCTCATACTACTTGCCAGTTATGAGTATGGTACTTCAATTTTTTAAGTAGAAAATGGAGATTATTGTATTTCTCTTTTAAGATTACTGAGTGGCCAACCTGTGAAGTAAGACAGCTTTCAAACTCCTCACTGATGAATCGATAAATAGTCGCCAGTCACTAGCTGTATATTCAATACATCCATATTCATTTATCGGTCCTGCAACATCATTACAATAAACCAAACCCTTCGCTTTTGAGAAAAATTTCCGAAATGGACGATCTCGATCAGGATAAAAACTCACTTTAGTACCTGAAACCAAACAATTCTTTTCTTTTAATCTTGAAGCTAAGAGTTCGGAAAACAGTTTCGAAAGACGTGTGTCCCAAACCAAATCACTTAGCTCATCTTGATTAAAACCGTGTACATTCTCGCGTTGACCACCTTCAAATTCTTGCAATTCATTCAATTCGACGCCTAGCCGATCTTCAAATTCTTGAAATGACATCCTTGTATCTGTATCATAATTTTCTATTTCAGAAACTTCGTCTATAGACATAGGATGTTTGACTTTCATCTTATCCAATATTAACTAAAACAGCGTAAGTTATAGATTGAACAGATACATAGGATATTCCAAAGTTATTCTTTTTATTGTACCCAGATATATTGGTCAAGCAGAAATAACAATCAGTGTCATGATCGACTGGTTTTCGCCAGATCGTAGGCGATGCATATATTTGTTTTTTTCCTGCGGTTCGCATTGAGCAAGTGACGCATACTTTCGTTGGAGTCAAAGAATTGTTCATCCCACTTGTATCTATATTGAAACATTTTTCGTAACGTAACCCGCGCTCTACGCTGCTCATCGCCAAGTCGACGGTCGCCCCGATCAAAACAATCAGCGTCCCACGGCTGGAGCTGTGCGGAGCCCTACTGCTGGCTCGCCTGCTCAACAACATCTTGTCGCTGCTGTCATCGCTACCTGATGGAGTTTATTACTGGTCAGACTCCCAGGTCGTCCTGGCTTGGCTGAGTAGCCACCCGTCAAGATGGAGGACCTTTGTGGCCAACCGAGCCAGTGACGTCCTGACCTTGGTGCCAACTGTGTCGTGGGGACACGTGAGGACCTCGCTACGCGAGGCATGATGCCCTTGCAACTACATCAGCAGACCCTCTGGTGGAAGGGCCCTGCTTGGCTCACTACCCACTGGGAAAAGTGGAAGCCTGCTGAGCAGCACCACGTAACCATAATCGACGAGAAGAAGGACTGTCTTGCCTTCGCCACACCACTCGAACGTGCTCAGGACAAGCCGATGGAAGCCCTATTAACGAGATTCTCAACCTGGTCTAAGGTATTGCGAGTAATCGCCTATATTTTCAGGTGGAAATGTAATCTCACACTCAAAAATCGAGATCGAGCGGTATCGTTTTTGAATACTGAGGAGCTCCAGCGCGCACGGTGCGCTGTTATTCTCGCCGTTCAGAGAGATTGGTACGAAGTCGAGACAACCTGCCTGCGCGTGGGTCGCCCTCTGCCTACTACAAGCACCCTCCACCGATTCCTGCCCTTCTTGGATACTGAGGGCCTGATGCGGGTCGGAGGACGCCTGCAAAACACGTTTCTCGGGGAAAACGAGAAACATCCCATCATCATCCCGGGTGAGAGCCATCTGGCCGAGCTTCTGATCCGAGATGCTCACCTTCGAACGATGCACGGAGGACCCCAGCTGGTCATGAGCCTCTTATTACGTACCGTCTGGATCGTGCACGCTCGAAATCGGATCAGGCGACTCAAACGACAGTGCATTCGTTGCACCAGATTTCAAGGCCAACTGCAGATGCAATAGATGGCCCCGCTACCTGCCACGAGAGTAACCCCCAGCGAGGCCCTTCGCCAGCACAGGATTGGACTACGCCGGACCCTTTCAGTTAAGGACAACGAAGGGCCGAGGATACAACAAGTATCGGACTACACCTCACAATCCTTTTTAGCTGCCTTTCGACGGTTCGTGTCGCGGCGAGGACTCCGCAGTGTTCTCTTCAGCGACAACGGCACCACCTTTCAGGGTGTCAGTGCAGAGCTCCAGCGGCTATTCGACGCCACGTCCCAGACCGGCCGGGAGATTGCGGATGCGATCGCAGCAGACGGGGTCAGCTGGAAGTTTATTCCACCTCGAGCGCCTCACTTCGGCGGCCTTTGGGAGGCCGCAGTCAAGGCCTTTAAGCACCATCTTCGACGGGTGTTGGGCGATTCCACGCTCACCTTCGAGGAGTTCTCCACCTTGGCCGCGCAGATAGAGGCTTGCCTCAACTCGAGGCCACTCTGCCCCCTCAGCAGCGACCAGATGGACGTCTCAGCACTTACGCCAGGCCACTTTCTGATTGGCTCGGCGCCATCGGCCCTGCCCGAGCCCTTCGATCCACAGCAGTCTGTTGCAGGTGTACCGAGGTATCAACTGACGCTGCACATGAGGAACCACTTCTGGAAGCGCTGGCAGGCTGAGGTTCTCCGCCAGCTACAACAGCGCTCCAAGTGGCTCACACCGAACGCGACGGTCTGTGAAGGAGATCTTGTTCTCCTCACGGACGAACTACTGCCACCTACGAAGTGGCCCCTGGCACGTGTTGAGCGCCTCCACCCGGGAGCAGATGGGCTGACTCGAGTGCTTACTCTGAGGACGGCCACCACGACCCTCCGCCGGCCTTTGGTGAAGGTGATCCGCCGTCCGGTAGAGCAGGAGCTCGACCAACCTGCGGGCCTAGAGCCGCCCTCAGCCGCTTCGACTCCTGTACCCCCAGATGCTTCCACGGCGGGCGGCGCTGGAGCGTCTTAGTATATCTTGACTACACGCAAGATCTCCCACACGAAGAGGACTACACAGAAATCATTCCTTTTTTTCCATACTTTATTTGAATTTCTTTTTTTTTCTTTAATTTTTCTTATTAATTCACCTATTTTAATCAAGTCTCTTCCCTTTCAGGATTTTCTTTTATTTTCTGCATTTTTCTTTTTTTTACATCACCTACTGGCTTCGTTGTAGCTTTACAACGAGGCGGGCGGTATGTTGAGGCCGAGGTTTAAATCCTCGCGCCAAACGACTCTTGGAGCGCGCCTCTGGTCCCTCGTTCTATGCGTGACCAGTTCGTGACAACTCTGCGGGAAGCCTAGCCGCAGGGTGAATTGCGACGAGCACGACTTCTCCCTTCCGCATAATACTTTCCTCCCCTTTCAGGCGGAGCAAGGAGAACAAAACTCCTTGGCCGCCGCAATTTCGCTCTCTCCCGCTCTACCCGCGGCTCTACCTTGAGCAAGTCAAAATTGCCACCGCGTGTCGTCTAGAGGACAATCAACACCACACTTTTACACACATATATCGAGTCATTGTTAAGTTTTTTTGTTAAATTTATAATTAAGATAAGCAATAAATGCTATTTAATTGTTTTGTATATAAAATCAGTGCATTCTACACATTCACTCGCCTCACTCTCCCGCTTCCTTACGTACGCAAATTTACCAGCGGAAATTGGTGTCTCGCTGCACCCGCTCAACGCTAATACCGCGCCTGATAGTTTTAAATAAAGTTCAGCCGGTTAGCGCGCGATCAAATATAAATCTATTTAATCTGTTCGCTGCTAAACCGTTTTACTGAACCAGACTTAATAAATTATCGCCAAGCTACAAGTTAATACATATCAAACAATAAAATCTTAATTAAATCCGAAATCGTTTGTTAAGTCAATTAAAATTAAAACTGTTTAACCTTGAATTAGTTAAAAAAGGAAAAAATATATATTTTAAAAGAAATTGCCGGAAGTTATTAAACCAATTATAAAAGGATTTACAAATAGTTACTATTGGCAATTGCGTACCGATCTGAGTCTGTTTAAAAAGCGTAGCGATTACATTATATTAAGGATAGCGCTTATTACGCTGATATATTTGCAAAAATACACATATATGAATATATATATATATATATATATATATATATATATATATATATATATATATATATATATATATATATATATATATATATATATATATGAGACATTCTTAGTCAAAAAAACCACCCCCTCTGTCCAAAAATCAGAGGATCAAAAAAATTTGTGTCCGGGCTTAAAATTTAGCTTAATATATCTACTTTCCATTACTGAGTGGCCTTTTTGAAAAATTCAAAATGGTGGGCTGGTGCAGCTCTAACAATACACCGATATCACCACGGAATATCAGTTAAATGTTCTTAAAACTTGCAGGGGCAAAGAAAAAATTAGTAAAAAGGTTATTTACATGTATTTTTTCCCGCTGAACATGAATCCACCGTTAGTTTTGGTCTATGGGGCCACATTTCGTTCACAACCTCAAAAAACACTCAAAAAATGCAGTTTACGTGGCTGAGACTCGAAATAGTGGTCAACAAATTAGGGACAAAGCTTATTCACATGTATTTTTTCCCGCTGAACACGCATCCACCATTAGTTTTGGTCTATGGGTCCACCTTTCGTCCATAACCTCAAAGAAAAGTCAAACAATGCAGTTTTACGTGGCTGAGACTCGAAATAGTGGTAAAAAAATTAGGGACAAAGCTTACTCGCATGTATTTTTTTCCGCTGAATACGAACCCACTGTTAGTTTTGGTCTCTGGGTTCACCTTTCGTCCATAACCTCAAAGAGCAGTCAAACAATGCAGTTTTACGTGGCTGAGACTCGAAATAGTGGTAAAAAAATTAGGGACAAAGCTTATTCGCATGTATTTTTTTCCGCTGAATACGAATCCACTGTTAGTTTTGGTCTCTGGGTCCACCTTTCGTCCATAACCTCAAAGAACAGTCAAATAATGCAGTTTTACGTGACTGAGACTCGGAATATGGTAAAAAAGTTAGGGACTAAGCTTATTCGCATTTTTTTCCCGCTGAATACGAATCCACCGTTAGTTTTGGTCTATGGGGCCACCTTTCGTCCATAACCTCAAAGAACAGTCAAAAAATGCAGTTAAGTGGCTGAGACTGGAAATAGTGTACAAAAAAAGCTCATCATCATTCTTCGTTGGTTTTTAACAGAGGAATACAATGCTGTTCTCGGTTTTAACCTTGATTCAAAAGCTCATTTTCAAGGTCATTTCAAGGACAACTGTTCAAAGACAAGGTCAAATTGTTTAAATTTGGTACTATTTTAACTATTATTTTGACAGGAATGTCATGTTCATGATGGTATTGCGTCCTTCTACAGGAAGCTTTGTAATTGTAAAATTTTTAGAAAATGTGTGGGCATATGTGTTTTTAATTTTGCAGTTAGATGTAGGGGCTACTTTTCGAAAAATAAATTGAACACAAAAATCAATATTTAATTAAATACTATGTTCCCAATCGTATTTGTTTAATTGCACCTTTTTTGAAATAGAATGAGATGTTCTTTTCCTAGATTTCATCATAACCAACATTGAATATATCTTACAGCATAAAATATTGTACGTTAAAAGAAAATATGTACTTTCCTCTATCGTTTTATGCTTTCATTTTTTCAAATAATCTTCCGAGGATAGTTAAACGACATTCTTTTGTAGTGCTCCTCCTTCAAGTCATTGTTTCTTCAACAGTCCTTCTAAGCATAATTGAAGGAAATTTCTTCTCGTTGCATAACTGCTTGCGTAACAGTCCTTTTCAGGATAGTTAGCGAGCTCTTACATTAGCGAACTCATTGTTTCTTCGACGGTCCTTGTAAGGATAGTTGAAGGAAATTTCTTCTCGTTGTGTAACTGCTTGCGTAACAGGTCTTTCTAGGATAGATATAGCGAGCTCTTACAGTAGCGAACTCATTGCTTCTTTAACAGTCCTTCTAAGGATAGTTGAAGGAAATTTCTTCCAGGTGGGAACAGACTTGCGCAACAGTCCTTTTCAGGATAGTTGTCAAGCTTTCGAATCATTTGTAGTAATCAACTTTTCAACAGTCCTTCTAAGAATAGTTCAAGGGAGTTCCTTCCCGGTCTTACGCAACAGTCCTTTTAAGGGCAGTTTTAACATCATGACAAAAAAATCCGTACAGATAGTGCATCAATCCTTATAACGATGAAGGCGTACCTAATCATAAGGGTTCAAATTTAATCAATGATATCAGTAGTATGGAATGTGATGATACCTCGGCAGACCAAGATACTGAGTGTCCAAATACTTCCTTAACTACTGAAAAAGATGCTCATCTACCAGGTTACTTGAATTGGAAGAACTTCTGCAAGGATTAAAAGATAAATTCACAAGTTTGGAAGGTAATGATCCCATGAAGCTCAGAATCCTCACTATTGCGCCAGAATTTTGGAGTATAAGACGAATTTCAAAAGAGTTTGATACTTCCCGAACTTTAGCTAAAAAAGCTAAAGAATTACGATCAGCAAGTGGTGTTCTGGCCGATGTTACAGCAAAAGCTGGTAAAAATATACCAAATGCTACAATGACATTAATTAATGATTTCTATAATGACGATACTGTTGGTAGAATGATGCCAGGAGTCAAAGACACGTGTTCAGTTAAAGTTGATGGTGAGCGTATTAAAGTGCAAAAACGGTTATTGTTAATGGATCTCAAAAAACTGCATGCATTGTTCAAAAATACTTACTCAGATCGTCGAGTTACTTTCAGTGTTTTTGCAAAACTCCGACCGCAACATTGTATTTTGGCTGGAGCAAAAGGAACTCACTCAGTATGTGTATGTACGATTCATCAGAACTGTAAATTGATGCTTGATGCAATTAAAATTAACAGCTTAACAAAAGAAACTGAAAATCCAATTCGTGATTATCATGATTGTTTGAAATCAATTGTGTGCAAGACACCTACGCCCTATTGCTACCTAGATCAATGTCATAAATGTCCAGATATTTCATTTTTTTCCACGACATTACTTGAAATTTTAAATAGTGCCTTTATCGATCAGGTACAATATAGTGTATGGACAGCAACTGATAGGTCGACTTTGAAAACAGTTACGAGTGAAGTTTCTGACTTTGCAAATGAATTTTGTGACAAGCTACATACTCTTAAACCGCATTTATTCATAGCGAAACAGCAGTCTCAATTTATTTCGTCAATAAAACAGAATTTAAATAAAGTACTTGATATGTTCGATTTTTATGAGAATTATTCATATGTAGTTCAAGATGCTTCGTAAGCATTTCACTTCAACAATCAGCAATATACAGTATTCCCAATTATCTATTATTATAAAGAAAACTCTAAATTAAAACATAAAAGTTCCATCTTCCTCTCAGATAGTTTAAAACACGATACTTCGTAAAACTGCATTGTTTGACTGTTCTTTAAGGTTACGGACGAAAGGTGGACCCAGCGACCAAAACTAACGGTGGATTCGTATTCAGCGGGAAAAAAATACGAATAATCTTTGTCCCTAATTTTTTTACCACTATTTCGAGTCTCAGCCACGTAAAACTGCATTATTTGACTGTTCTTTGAGGTTATGGACGAAAGGTGGACCCAGAGACCAAAACTAACGGTGGATTCGTATTCAGCGGGAAAAAATACATGCGAATAAGCTTTGTCCCTAATTTTTTTACCACTATTTCGAGTCTCAGTCACGTAAAAGTGCATTGTTTGACTGTTTTTTGAGGTTATGGACGAAAGGTGGACCCAGAGACAACAAATAACGGTGGATTCGTATTCAGCGGAAAGAAAATTAGCTCAATTAGACTCCGGCGAAAATTATAACTAATCCGCGCAATAAAGATTTATTAAGGTAATATTCCTTTCAAATTAAGGAAATTTTCGTTACGTTTATGTATTAAAAGTTAAATTCACTTAATACATATATTTTCTTTTAATTTCTTATACATAATTCCATTGTAGTAATATTAAACCAATTAAACTCCTTATTTAAATACTTCCTTGTCTCTTTTCCTTTTCATGACTGAACAAAGTAGAATTAAAATCAAAGTAGAGTCATTAGAAAACAATTTTATAGAGGAATCCGAAGAATATTTTATTAATAGATTAGAAACAGAAATAGCATCAGTATTGTGCGAACGAATTAGGGAACTCCCAGAGGGTCTCGACGTATTTGTTTTCATATAAATTTTGTATCTACAATAAATTAGCCTAGTTAAATAAAAATAAATAGTGTTTTTATAAACCTTGTTATCCTCATTTCTTTTCTCACTTTTCCTATCTGAATACCGTTAATCAACTTGGAATGATTAGCCTAGATGGCGTGCTATTATCGTATTTGTTGTAAATATAGTTGAATTTTTTTTGTTTTTTCTGAATAACAAATAATTGTAAATTATAGAGATAGGATTAAAAGGGATACATATAATAATAATAGTAAACAAAAACAATATAATTCAAATTTTCAAATCAAATAAACTATTTATTAAATATTACAACTGTAAATATACTATTTTAAATAATCACCATAACTATAATAATAGACTACAAAAAACTTTTCATTTCACTAATCTGTTTGAACAGTTTTATTTTTCACTTCACTCTTATGAAATTCAAAGGAACTTTAAAAAAACTTTTGAAAAATTTACAATGGATGAAAAAACTGGAAGAAAAATATGAAAAAAATTGAAAAAAACTATGAGAATCTGAGTATATATTCAAACACGAATGGAAAACGAATCAAGCACAAGATGTAGTATACACAACGCAGTCAAAATTTTTGCGGAATATTACACCGCTCAGCTTGCACAACAATCGAGACCTACACTGAGCATGGTAAATATACCGGTCAAGCGGTAAAATGACAAGAGATCGTCATTCTACTCACGGTACAATTACACCGCTGAGCATGGGAAAAATAATACGCAATGTAAAAGAGCATATGTTAGGATTTGAAATGTTTACGCTTTTCGTTCGTTTGAATAAGTAAATATTGCATTTACATACATTAGATTTCAATCGGCGGGTTTATATCACACGTGCTATAAAATAGTATCCGATACTCGTGTTCTAAGTAAAAGCTCATTATTTCACGGCGTGTAGTTAGCGCCCGAGCGGAGCGAATAATGGCCTACTTAGATCACTCGTATCGTAATATACTATTATTACAATTGAAATTGCATCACATGCAGATAGTACAAGTTTACAAATACATTAAAGGTGAAATTTAATTACAATTCACATAGTTATCGAATTATTGTTTGTCAATTTTATATAATTTTTGTTATTTTAATTATTTTTACATAGAAACTTTTATTACATTTACCTAATACATTCATATTTCAAAGATAAACCATAAATAAATTCATTTTTTTTCCTCTTTCATCATTTCAGTATTTTTATATTATTGTTTTTTTATTTTTTCTTTCTTACATATTATGTTTCTATGAGTAAACTCACTAGATCCGCTGCGAAAGAACTAGGCATAGACATTAGTTTAGAAACTGAACTAGCCGAATTAGAGTTTCAAAAATTAAAATCCAAATCGACACCAAAAATCGACCTTGCGGCTGGCAGTTCTAGTAGGACTACAAAGTCCAACTTAGAAATCGCGGAAAACAATTTAAATCAAAACCCCCCTTCGGGTCCCGGTTCTTCTAAAGGTAGTGAATCAAGCAGCTCGGGTTCAGACATATTTGTAGACAGCATTTCCTCTGAAATATTAGACTCCATTTTAGACAAAGTGACCGACACTAGCTTAAGGAACCCTAACCATCCACCTGCAGTTAGCTTGAGTAATCTTTCAGGCGCTCCTGCAATAAATTCTGTAGGTGCTCCTACCAATAGAGTGACAGTAGAGCCGATAGTTCCTAATCCACCGGGAAATCGTGTCGCCGTGATGGCTATTCCCGCGAATCAGACTGTCGGTCTTGAAGACGCCCTGCGCATTGTGACTGATTTTGACGGTTCCAACATTCTGTTAAGCGAATTTTTAGAGGGATGCACCGAAGCCAGGGAAATGATAGGAAAGGCCGCGGAAGCCAATTTAGCCAAAGTAATTAGATCAAAGATTTCAGGAGATGCTCGGGGTGCAATATCGGGACAGGCATTTGAGACCGTCGAAGGAATCAAAGATTTCTTAATAGAAATTTATGGCCCAAAGAAGACAGTTCATGAGCTTCTAGGTGAGCTGGGTAACGAATACCAGAAAGACGAGGAGAGCATTATTGCTTTTGTGAATAGAATCAGGGATTTAGGCAACAAAATTTTAGAAGCAAAAAGAGTAGAATCGGGGGCCGTTTCTAATGAGTTCAAAACTAACACCGAAGAAAGTGTTGGTGATTGCTTTAAAAGAGGGTTGAAGCAAGAAATAGAACAGCGAATGGCTGTAAAAAAATCTATAACTGATATAATTAAAGAAGCTATTAAATCCAAGCGGAAATTAGAATCACGACACGCGTTACGCGAAAGATTGTCCCATTTTAAAACTGAAAACAGATGAAAACATACGCATATGTGCCAAATTTGTAAAAATGAAGGCCACGAAGCGGACATGTGTGCCGCGTTTTATCAAAAATCTCGTGATTTAAATAACGCAGCAATTAGTAAAGTCGTGAGACCAATTTGCGATTATTTTAATTTAACTAGGCACCCGGTTAAAAAATGTTTCAAAAAGGCTAAAGATCTAGCTATGAAACAACCATCTTGCCAGTTATGCAATAAATTGAGACACACTGCATCACAGTGTTTCCTATTATCGAAATGCAAAAAATGTGATAAGCCGGGTCACTGCGCCGAAAACTGTAGAATCAAGGTTGTCGCCACATGTCAAATTTGTAATAAGCCGGGTCATCTCGCGAACAACTGTTACCAATTTGTTAACCATTCAAACAATACGAATCCACAATTAGAAGCACGGGCGCGATTAATTTGTCAATTGTGCAATAAACAAGGGCACATCGCCACGACGTGCAGACTGACCAATAAACAAACTCCCGATTCTACAAAATGTTTTTATTGTAAGAAGAAAGGGCATTTAATTGCCGATTGTCGCAAGTGTATATACAATAATAATAGGAATTCGGAAAACCCGCAAGGTCTCCAAGTTTTGAGCGCACTCAAAGATACCTTGCAGATACAGACGCGCTCGTTGAATACGTCCGATATGAACGACGAGTTGTGCGAAATACTACGGTTAAGTTGAGTTTCACTAGTAAATTCCTTATGTTATGCTTAAGTTAATTTCTGATAAAGATCCGATTAGTTTGATGTTAGACAGCGGATCAGAAGTTAATATAATAAAAATAGGTTTAGTCCCCGATGAGGGAGTCATAAACAGAAACAAAATATATACAATAAAAGGAGCAATCCCTTTAACATCACTTGGAGTTATTACGATAGTATGAAAATAGCGGGTTACGCAGCGGAATTTTTAGTGGTCCCTAACACATTTCCCATACCATATGACGGTGTTATGGGGTCTAATTTAATTATAGGCGATAAATTAATACAAATTATACCAAATAATAATCCACGCTTTGAAGTGGAAGAATTTAGAATAACTAACATTGGATTAAAAAATAATAAACGATTTTTACCTAGTATTAAAATTAAAAATCTTCCTACAGATACGTTAGAGAATTTCTTAGTAGATTCAGGCTCGGAAGCCAATTTAATTAAGAAAGGACTATTACCTGCCAAAGAGTCAATTAACGTTAGCGAAAGAGCATATTTAAGAGGTATAGGACAAGACCCCATGCCCACTCTTGGTACTACCGAAATTAAGTTGTTTGGAATAATTACTAAGTTCCACGTAGTGCCCCAGGATTTTCAGATGCCTGAGGTAGGGATTTTAGGTGCGACATACTTAGATTCAGCGGAATCTATCCTAGATTTTGAATCAAAAAAATTAATTGTAGGAAATTATGCAACTAACTTAGATTTTGATATCGATAGCGTTTCTACCTCACCCTCAATTAACGCAATAAAAACGGATATTCAAGACTTAGAAATTAATTCGGCTTATGGTAGAGATTCCGACGATTCTTCGATATCACTAAATGTAAATCTTAGTGAAATCAATAGCGAGATCGATCTAGAAACACTGCCACAACAATTCGATGAAAATTATGATAGTTTTTATGAAGCTACTAGTATGGGTGTGAAACATCAGTTTTTTATCTCACAACTATGCACGTTCAAAAATTTAGGAATAGATAACGAAAAAAATACGAGTAGTTCACTAGTTTTTAAAATTAAATATTCCCAAATAAAAGCATACCCATTTTTAATATAGAAAGTAGACATATAGAACAATATTTACGTATAGATGAATTACCTCAAATTGAAAAGGATTATGTTATAAAATTAATAAATAAATATGCAGATTGTTTCTATTTACCGGGTGATGAATTAAAGGGTACGGATCGCGTTTCCCATAGAATCCCAACCACTGACGATGGTCCTATTAATGCCAAACAGTATAGGTTTCCACACGCTTTGAGGGATGAGATAAACAAACAGGTGGAAGAGTTATTAGAGACAGGTATAATAAGAAATTCCAATTCGCCATATAACGTCCTTGTATGGATCGTTAAGAAGAAGCTGGATTCACAAGGAAGGCCAAGATGGCGGATGGTATTGGATTTTCGCGAATTAAACGATAAAACAATTGGTGATGCTTACCATTTACCAAATATTACTGATATTTTCGATCAAATAGGTAAAGCCAAATACTATACTGTTGTAGATGTAGCTTCTGGGTTTCAACAAATTAAAATGGACCCTCGTGACGCGCATAAGACCGCTTTTAGTGCTCCATTTGGCCACTATGAATTCGTACGTATGCCCTTTGGTTTAAAGAACGCACCAGCAACTTTTCAACGTTTAATGGACGATTTATTACGTGGACTTCAAGGTGTCATATTGTTTGTGTACTTAGATGACATAGTAATTTAGGCGGATACCCTTGAAGAACATGACTATAAATTTAATCTGTTGATGACTCGATTACGCGAAGCCGGTTTAAAGTTACAAATTAATAAGTGTGCATTTTTAAAGCGCGAAGTTAATTATTTGGGTCACATGTTAAGCGAAAAGGGCTTAAGTCCAGATCCAAAGAAAATCGAAGTCATAGAAAAATTCCCGCGACCTATGTCAGTAAAGAATGTACGTCAATTCCTAGGTTTAGCCGGTTATTACTGTAGGTTCATTCAACATTTCGCACAAATTTCCAAGCCTTTGACAAAACTCCTCCAGAAAAACGTTTCTTTTTCATGGGACGAAAACTCGGAGGAATCATTTAACGAATTAAAACAAAAATTAATTAGTGTTCTGATTTTGCAATTTCCAAAACTAGATGAGCCATATAACATAACGTCTGATGCATCAGGGTACGCAATCGGAGGTGTTCTCACCCAAGGAAAGATCGGCTCCGATTTACCCATCGCTTTCACTTCCAGAGTTTTATGCGGTTCGGAATTAAAATACGAAATTTATGAAAAAGAAGCCCTCGCGGTTTTACATAGTGTGAATTGTTTCCGTTCGTATATATATGGCCGTAAAGTAACCATTATAACTGACCATCAAGCATTAACTTCGTTTAAAACCGCGGATTATAATGCGCGAGTAATAAAGTGGCGATTTAAGTTATCGGAATATGATTACAATGTTATATTTAAACCGGGAAAATTAAATTCAAACGCTGATGCTCTTTCAAGGAACCCTGTCGAACCTATTCCCATCAATGTCGTGACGAGAGCACAAAAGAAGCTCGATGAGTTCGACAATAATATTAAACTCAGGAGAGATTAATGATGAAGTCACTGAAATAACTCCTAAAAACACCAAAAAGGAAAAAGAGCCTTGAAAGGTAAAGCACGGGCTCGTGAAATTATTAATGTACGTCCAAAAAGAAATGTTAGAAAACATAATCTGAATTATTTTGAAAGTGATATTGAAACATAATGAGATGTAGAAGCAATACCTTTAGCCGTTCCAAACAGTATTAAATCAATTCCAAGAATTTTGAATGAATCCGTCGTTAATAATCCGCCTTTAACTCACGATGCAGATTCTATATCTGATAATACTTCGTTATCAATTGCACAGATGGAAAAATCCAGTTCGATCTATAAACGCCAGATAATAGAAACCGAAGATCTTATCGAACATAGAATAGATAATGTAGCTTATTTTGTTACGAATGAAGGTTTCCCTTGTGATGAAGGTGCGAAAAGGTTATTAGAATTTAACAAAATCCCCGTAAGTCAATCATTAACAATTGGTGAAGTAGTTAGTACGAAACGAAAAGGTAGTCGATATTACTTTTCTCTATGTATAAAAGGAAAGGATCCAGAATCATTAAGTTTAATCAAAGAAAATATTTATAACACATTATTTATTTTAAGAGAAATATTGATAAAATTACATCAAAAAGAAATTTGTTTAACTAAATGTAAAGAAATAGAAGGTTTAGAATAGACAGAAATTTTGAATTTAATAGATGAAATTTGTAAAAATACTCCAATTAAAATTCTGGTCTGTACTGGAAGCTTAAAATTTATACCTCCAGAGAAACGTGATGAGATATTTTCAGAAATGCACAAATCTCCGATAGAAGGGCATAAAGGAGTTTCCAAAACGTATAATCGCATTAAGCAAACATATTATTGGGAAAATCTAAAACAAGACATACAAATAAGGATTCAGCAATGTTTACAATGTCAATTAAAAAAATTAGTTCGTTTAAAGACCAAACAACCAATGGTAATCACTGATACGCCTGGTTCTACATTCGATAAGGTAGCCATGGATATAGTTGGGCCTTTAAAACCCACTCAAAATGAGCATGAGTGCATCCTTACAATGCAAAACCAGTTATCCAAATTCTGTTTAGCCGTTCCGCTTCAAAATACATTAGCAACCACACTTGCAGACGCTTTTATTAAAAAGTTTATTTGTGTTTTTGGTTCTCCTAAAGTTATATTAACTGATCAAGGGTCGAATTTTTTTAGTAGCCTAATGGCTAGAATTGCAAAGAGATTTCGTATTAAGAAAGTTCGAACCACTGCTTTTCATCCTCAATCTAATGGTTCATTGGAACGTTCCCACCACTCGTTGGGTGAATTTTTAAAACAGTACACAGATGCTGACAACGAATGGGATAACTGGTTGGACATTGCTATGCTCAATTATAACACTTGTGTTCAAGAAAGTACCAAACATACACCTTATGAGGTTGTATTCGGTAAATTAGCAAGCTAACCTATGATCATTTGATACATTCAAAACTTAGATCAAAAAAATATTATGATCGTTCGATAAATCCGAGAAATTTGTCAAAGGGAGGACCGGAGGGCATGAGCCTCCGAACTTCTTCTTCTTCTCCAACAGTCAGTCCGATCTCAGCAGCCAACAGGAACAGCAACCATCACTTCAACTACTCATTCCGAAGCCAAGGCCAGAAGACGACGCCATCCGCCAGCTCCAGTACTTAAGCCCAGGAAGAGAAAGAGAGAGAGAGAGAGAGAGAGAAGAAAGAGAGTCAGAGATAGAATTTTACTATTCATTCTTTTAAATAAAAGTAAGTCTCACTTTTAAATATTCTACATTCTTGTACTGGAATTTTTTATTTCTGTAGTTCCCATACCTTTCACTGTCTTTTATCTATCATTTATTATTTATTCTAAAATCCTCCATAAACACGACGCTCCGCCATACGGTTTGCGTGTTTAAACCTTCCCGCCTCTCCTTAAAGTTACCGATGCTCTGAAAATACAGTATAGGGTAACTACCCTATCATTTCACATTCAATTCCCCTAGGAAGCTAGCTAATTACCGTCCCGCGCTATTGCACGAAAGTGTAAGCGTAAAAACAAAATAATTAAATAAAAAGACGTTTCTGACTCACAGAGACGTCACAACTGCACTAACATTGGAGGAGGGTCGGTTTGGATGGTTTTTGCCACAAATTATTTATGGTAAAAAAATATGAAAAAACTGTTCTAATGACAATAATAAGTCGATTTTACCCTAAACGGACCACTCATACTCTCCCTAGTTTCCCCCCGCCACCCCGTCAATTCCTGAAAATGCCATCATTTGCTAACAGTATTTATGGAGAGATGAGGCGCATTCAAACTTGTATTTGCTTAATAAAATACTTTATCAACTCCCTATTAGCTACCTCTACTATTATTTATTATTTTTTGTTTTTTTACCCGCTTTCGGCGGGGGGTGGGTCGGGGGGGGGGGGGGGGGTTTACTAGTCATCCGTGTCCAGAGTATATAAAAACAAAATATCTAAGATCTACACACTGGACCAGGGTACCTTAGGGTTTTTGGAGTCGTTGATTCAAGATCCGAGGTTCACTAACCTGTATCACATCAGGTTCAAGGTCATTTGAAGGTCAAATTGAAAAAAGTTGATAAAGAAATCCAGATAAATAGATATATAGGTTTTTGGGGTCGCTGAATCTGAATCCGAGGTCCGCTAACCTGTACCGTATCAGGTTTAAGGTAATTTGAAGGTCAAACTAAAAAATGTCTGATGAAACAATCCAGAAAAATAGATATATAAGTTTTTGGAGCAGCTCAATTCAAATCAGGGGATCTTTTCATCCCTTAAGATGATCTAGAGGTCGTGTCAAAGTTATCTGAAGGACATCTCAAGATTTTGGAGTCGCGGATTTTAAATCTGGGGATGTTTACGTCTCAAGGTTTTCTAGATATGATTTGAAGGTTAGTTCAACTTAATCTCAAGATTAGACTGAAAAAAGGCTATGCAGCCTGTACCAGCCATTGCAAATATTGCTTTTGAGGTTGCTGAATTTAAACAAGGGATCCATTTAACTTTATAACTTTTGACAGTGGTAATTATAAAGTTAGTATTAGATTATTTTAACGGCTCGGAATATCAGCTTAAAATACAATTTTTAATACGTTAAGCTCACCTTCCAATAATTGTCAACATCTTCAGCTAACAACACTTCATGTTCACAATCAAACATAACAATTTCGTGCTGACACATAACATTTTGTCGTTCGCACATAACATTTTAGCGCTCGCATATTTCGCCCATAAGCCGGTAGACTTTAGTCCATAGGGCGCCGATGCCTCGGCGGTCGTTTCGGTATATGTGAGGAAGGTTCGAGCGGTCACAGATGACGAGCCTGAATATCATATAGTTATCCACAGCATTATCGCGGGTCGGTGTCTTTGACCGAATAAGCGGTGCGCGCCCAAGGCATTATCAGATCGTTACTCTTAACTGAGATTACGATAACTACCGAGCAATGACTCACTCTTGAGCTCGCATTCTGATAAGGTACAATCTCTTAAGAATGGTGTGAACTTTAACCGTGCATGTAACGTGTGGTTACAACCAGGGCACCTCCACTGTAACGGTGGGCAATGGAGTTGTCCACTATCCGGCAAAGTCCCTGGGTTATGGCAGTCATGCGGTCGTGGCAACCACACGTAAAAGTGTTACGGAACAGGGATTTGGAACCCCAAAACCGGTGGCTGGTCAGGGTGGTAATGCGGGCCCGCAGGCGTTATCATGCAACCGTGGCTCAACATTAGTGAAAAACTTGGCCTATGTTGAGTTAAATGCTACAAGTGAAAAAATGGGATTTGAATAAAGTGGTTGATGATCAGCAAATCACATTACCTTTTAGTCGAACTAGTAAAACAAAGTCTCGTTGCCTTATTTACCATTCCACAGGAAAAACTTGTTACTATACCATCTGAAGCTAGACTGCGTATCTTTATTAATCGAGAGGTAATCATTCAGGGGTGAACTCAATGTTGTAAGAGACGTTTACAAGGAAACTTCATCAAGCCAGATGAAGAATCTAGAGTTCCAATAACTTCTGATAAAACCACACTACCGAGTATAGAAGTTTGCAATTTAATAAATGATCTTCGGGTGGTTGCAAAGAAAGGATTACTGAACTTTGAATCTCCGGGTGAAATAAGTAATACAGACTATCTCAGACTGACTGGAATAACGGCATCCAACTTCAATAACCTTTTTCAGTTCGTCAAAGATTCTATTTACAGTACAAAATATAGGATAGCGCGAACTTGCCTTGCGATAATACTAATGAAGTTAAAAGCTGGCTTATCGCATTCTATTCTCTCGACACTCTTTCAGATGCCAAGAAGATATATAGGTAAAGCGATCTGTTCCGCTAGAAAAGCTCTGATGTTAAAGTTTGTTCCTTTTCATCTTGGCTTGTATCATATAAGCAGAGATAAGTTCATACAAAAGCACACGACAGACATGGGAAAAGCCTTATTTGCAAACGGTGAAGATGTGGCTATTATAGTAGCTGATGGTAATATGTATATATACAATAGAGTAGTAATTATACGTTTCAACGTCGTAGTTTTTCTGTCCATAAAGGTAGGCCACTAGTTAAACCCATGATTTTCGTTAGCACTACAGCTATATTTTAGAAGTATATGGACCTTACTTTGTTGATGGCAGAAATAATGATGCCATCATCTTAAAGAACATAATAAAGCAGAGAACATCTTCTTTTCTAGAGTGGATTATGCCTGAAGATATATTGGTCATTGATAGAGGATTTCGAGATTCGATTGCCACTTTAGAAGAATATGGATTGATCCCTAAAATGCCTTACTTTTTTGAGAAAGGATCTCAACATGATACAACAAGTGAAAATGAATCTCGCTTGGTCACAAAAATAATATGGGTCGGAGAATCTGTAAATCGCTTATTAAAAACATGGAAAATGCTTGATCAGGTCATACCTAACACTCACATACCATTCATCGGAGACTACGTTAAGATTGTGTCAGCCCTTTGCAATGCATATGGAACACCAAGAGTTTCAGCAGTATCACCTGATGATGCTATCATTCCTGAGAGAACGCTTGCTTTATGTAAGAAAACAAAGTCTGTATACTTCAGTTTACTGCTGTTTTTACTACGATAAGCAATTTAGTAGTTTGCAAAGATTGCAAAACAAATATAACATTCAATGAAGCAAGTCCATCCGCCTTGGGACCCAAAATTGCTCTAACGTGTCAGTGTGGTGTCGCGTATATCAATTCTGGCCCTAGGATTGGTAAAGCATTCGAAATTAATCGGCGTATAGTGCTTGTGATGCGGCTTTTAGGGATCGGGCATGAGGGCCTGAATCTTTTTGTGGCTTGATGAATATGACGACATTTTACACAAATACTTTCATCGGATGTTTTCAAAATGTTTTGACAGCTGCAGAAGCGGTTTATAAATTGTCGGTGAATAAAGCTGTAAAAGAAGAAAGAGAAAAAACTCGAGAAAAAGAAGGTTCAGATACGAATTTGACAACTTCCGGAGATGGTACGTGGAAAAAAACGTGGGCATACTTCGCGTTTCGGCGTTACGACACTCCAGGGAAAGTATAGTAAAAAGATCATCGACACATCAGTAAAATTATCTTACTGCAAAGGGTGTGAATTCTAGGAGAATAAAAAAGAAGAAGATCGAGAAGCCTATGCCGAATGGCTCTTAAATCACGACTTCCAAGCTAATCTCGAAATGTTTCGTCGTTCGCTTGCAAATTACAATGTGAAATATACGTGCTACATCTATCTCAGGAATGCTATCTACACGTCAAGAAAAGAGTAGGAACGTGATGCCGTAATGAAAAGAAGAAAGTAAAAGATCGAGGAGGGAGAAGTAATCTTACGATCAAATTAACTGACAAAGTAATAAATAAGTTTCAAAAATATTATGGTTTAGCTATTATTAGACAGCAAGATAATGTAGTTGAAATGGAAAATGCGAATTTAGCTACATACTTTCATATGGGTTCAACCGACAAAAACCCGCACCACCGAAAGTGCCCGGTCGGCGTCGGCAGCTGGTGCAAGTATCGCCGAGCGGAAGCTGAAGGTTTTGATATGACAAAGTTCAATCATGATTATCTTCCTCTACACCCAGAAGTTTTAAAAGTTTTGGAACCAATTTACAAGGATTTAAACCGGCCTGAGTTATTAAACAGATGCAAAGGAGGCAACACTCAAAATAACAATGAAAGTTACAATGGCTTGTTATGGCATTTTGCTCAAAAACACCTTCACAGTGGCCTGAAAACTATTCAACTTGCTAATTATTTTGCTACGGGAAGTTTTAATGACGGCTTTTGATCAATATTGAGTATATTCAAAACAATGGAGTGATTGTTGGAAAGTGTGCTAAAGAATATGTCAACAAGCGCGACATGAAGCGCATGCAGCTAGCGGAGCTAAGGCAACAGGCAGCTTCAAATGAGGGTCGGACAGCTCGTAGGACAGCTGCATCGGCTGATCAAGAGTTTTTTGAGCAAGAGGAAGTAATTATATGGGCCTGGAATAGCAGACTAGCTGTAAGTGTGATAAATTTAATTTTATTACATAGAAATCAGTAGTTGAAACTTCAAACGCGTTTTTCTCAAAACAGCATTTTTCAAAATGGCTGCAGTTCTAACTCAGTTTAACGCTTTTTTTGTTTATTTTTTATAATTTCAGGCACTCTGACGTCACATACAACTGCAGCCGTTTTGCAACTTTTTTTTATAGACCTCCAAGGAATGAGTGATATAGCCGCTATTACGCCATATTTTATTGTGAAAAAATTTGTCCAACTTTATTAAATGATGTTAAATATAGTCCCAAAACTTTATAAAATTTGGCCGTATAGTTTTTTTACAAAAAAATCCGAGAAATTCGCCCCATTTTCAATAGGAGAACCTGGTGTTGCCCCCTAATCTACTACGTCCACGTCGTTGTTTCTAGGTAACGCAAAGTGTAGATCATTATGCCTAGGGTAATTTTTGCATTTTCTATCTAACATTTGCATATCTAGCATACTAGCGTAACGCTACATATGACATGATTCTTGATTAGTTACAATGATCAAGGATAACGATAAAATTGCAGAAACTTCCATTCTACATGGATTATTCCCGTTCTTCCTTTCCCCATCGGATCTTTTAAGCGAGAAAGTAAATAAGAAGAGATCGACAGTATACATGCCTGCATGTGTATAAGATTCATAGCGCCGAATTTTTTCAAAAATGCTGCTGGCAAATGGTAGCACTTTCAGAATTTGATGGGATGGCAGGGGAAACTAGGGGGGTGTAAATAATTCATTTGGGTTGGAACGACTTACTATTGTTAGTAGATAAAACGAAAATCATGAACATACAGAATAAAATTGATTTATTATTTGTTTATTTATTTATTTATTTATTTATTTATTTATTTATTTATTTATTTATTTATTTATTTATTTATTTATTAATCAATAAACAGGCTATATAGCCCTTTACAATAGTAAATGTAAAATAAATTTGGTGGCGCAAACAGTCACGGACTGACTCCTAAATTTTAAACTGATCACATTGTATCGACAGTAAAATGCGATCCTTTGGTTCCGAAGAGAAGGGGAATACAAAAAAACCCAAGTTGACAAAATCTAAAGTATTGAGCAACGTAAGTATAATAAGACAGTTACAGACTAGCAGATAAACAGATCGACTAGAACGAGCTACAGAAACTGTATATTAAAGATTTGACCCTTGACTTAAAAATATCAATAGAGGATTCATTTCTGATATCTGCAGGAATAGAATTCCACCTACGCTTCACTCTATTCAAGCAGGAGTTAAAACTGTAGTTCGTTATAGAATAACCTTCCTAAACTTCACGAGGGTTACGTAGAGTATACGGTATATGTCGCCGTACTAGGACACTACTTAATATGTCTGAGTCCCTGGTTCTGTTCATTAGTTTGAAGGCTAGAATGCAGTCATGATATTGATGCAAAAATCTGATCGAACCAATATTTAATTCCCTAGCTAATTCATCATATTCGTGATCAAATCGATGCTTCGGCCGACCCATTTTATACGCAGCACATAGAAGAAACCCGCGTTGGCTTGACGCGAGCATCTTCATCTGAACAGCATTATATGGAGACCAAATTTGCGAGGAATAGATAAAGTATGGCAACACTAGAGAATTATACAAATATGAGATAGATCCAATATTGGAAAATTAAGAAGTGGAACGTTTAATGAAATCAATCATTTTTGATGCCATGGAAGATATGTAAGTAATGTGGTGTTCAAATGAGAGACTCGATGAAATAATCGAACAGCAACGGACTCCGACTTCTGCTGAATGAGATTATAAAACACTTAGAAGTATTGAGTTGGAGCCCGCAGCCGTCCGACCACTCCACTAGCGCCTCCAGGTCCGACTGTAGGTACCTAGCATCAGCTTCAGATTTTATGATAGTATAGAGCTTGACGTCGTCAGCGTACATTAAGACTTTTATATTTTTTAATTTCATGACTAGGTCATTTATATAAACGCTGAATAACAAAGGACCAAGGTAAGAACCTTGGGGAACTCCCGACTGAACCGCTACAGTTTGCGAAACACAATTATTGATTCTAACAGCAAAACTTCGACCACTTAAGTACGACTTCAACCAATTTATTAAATTACCCCGAATACCTAAATTCTATAACTTGTCTATGAGGAGATCATGAACTACTGTGTCGAAGGCCTTCGAGAAGTCTGTCTAGATGGCATCCATCTGTCTCCGACTCTCCAAGGCCTCCGTCAGGTCGTTATTAAACACTAAGAGATTCGATAAAGTAGATCTACCTAATGAAGCCATGCTGGTCCGTGGAAAGATGTACCAGCAAATTATCAATCAAAACGTTAGTAACTATAGCATCTAATAATTTAGACAATGTACCAATAATGGATATGGGCCTATAATGTCTCACATTCCGTCTGTTGTCATTTTTATGGACAGGCAGAATGTAAGAAAACTTCCAAGGCTCTGGAAAAAGACTTTCAGTAAGTGATTGATTGAAGATTTGCAGCACCGGCGCTTCAAGTACATTCCAACATCGCTTTAGAAAATAAGGTGGTATAACCTCTGGACCGGTATTAGCGTTATCCTTTAGCCTAAGTATCTCACACCTAGATATTTCACTAGTGACAGTAATATGAGACAAAGCCACCCCCTCAGGGGATCTCTCTCATCAGGGCACAGGTAACCAGTCTGAGAGAAGCAGAGAGGATCGGAACTCCAACACACTCTTGGAAGATTGAAGTCCCCGAGAAGGATAAGTTTATGATCCGGATACTGCTGCATGATGTTCTCCACTGCAGTGTTAAATTCAATGTAGTCCGCAAGTACCGATTGAGGTCTAATGTAGACTACACCAACAATTATTTTTGTAAACTTGTTAGGAGAAACTTTAAGAAACAAAAGATCGGCCTTGGGTCTCACGGGTATTACGTTGACAAAAATGTGGTTCTTAATGGCCACCAAGACTCCTCCACCTCTGGACACACCTGCTCTGGACACGTCCCTATCATCTCTGTATACTGAGTAACCCTCAAGACCAAGTTCACTGGAATTGATACTTGAAAGTAACCACGTCTCTGAGAAATCGATGACATCTGGCAAGGAACAAGAATTGTGAAGATTAGTTTTGGATGCTTTTTTTAATGAACATTCTGATAGTATAATGAGAACTCCGTACTAACCACCTTAGCTAGTTTTTTACAACCTTTTTTTGATCCTCTTTTTGATCCTTGACCAGTGTAGCTGTTCCATTCACATATTTGATCCTTGTTATGCGCAACCGTCTCCATCTTCAGCTTTTTAAACTGGTCCCTCTGAGCCTTAGTGCGATCAGCAGACACCTGTACACCTGGTGGGAGACGTTCCCAGTTCCTGAGTACTCTGCCCACTTGATAGCTGGATATCATTCTGATAAGAATGGGAGGTGAAGCATTCTCTCTTGTGGATTTGGAGAATCTATGTACAGAGATGTAATCAAGGTTGACATTCTCAATGACTTGCAAAATCTGACGAACAGTAACTATATCCTGTTGATTGGCATCTAGAGGGAGATTGTACATAATAATGTTCAAGGATCTATGAAGACGGTCTTGAAGTTCGGCAGCCATAGATTCAACTGGCGCCTCAGATGGACCCTTGTTGGCCACAGGACCAATGGGTAACTCCGCCGCATCAAGCTGTCCTGTCAACTCACTCAACTTCTGATTGATACTCGAAATTTCCTCAGTGTTTTTCAAGATTCTCCCATCAAAATTTGCCAGCTCCGGATGAATAGCCTGCAATTTTTGATTTGTTGTTAGAATCGATTTACTAGATGCTTCAACATTATCGCTAACTATGCGTAGCTGCAGCTTCATCCAATTAGCAAGCTTTTGGAACTCACAGACTAGTTTACTGGAGTCATCTGAGGTTTCCTTCAGAATTGGTGAGTGCGCTCTCGATGAATTGCCAGAGTTCACTTAAATAGAAACATCGAAATCCTGACGAGGAAGGGCATAGCGCAGATCAGATGTTGAGAGGTTCTTCTTATTTTTCACCCAGCATTTAATGCGGCCCATGGCATCCATAACTGCTCTACCAGGTACAGCACAAGAAGTGTGAAACAGATTTGAGCATGCGTCACCAGAGCAGAAAACACCTGCAGTGACTTCTTAGTGGCAATGAGGACAAATTTTTACCTCATTTATATTGACAATTACAGCCACCGAATGAGCTGAATGAACTACACTTCTCATCACTCACCCACTCTACCCCATTAAAAAGCTCTAGATGATCTTAAGGGATAAAAAGATCCTCTGATTTGAATTGAGCGACCCTAAAACCTATATATCTATTTATCTGGATTTCTTTATCAATGTTTTTCAATTTGACCTTCAAATGACCTTGAACCTGATGTGATATCGGTTAATGGACCTCGGATTTGGAATCAGCGACGTCAAAAACCCTAAGGTACCCTGGTCAAGTATGGTAATCTTAGATATTTTGTATTTATATACTCTGAACACGGATAAATAGTAAAATCAGCTCCCCCCCCCCCCCCCGCCACCCACGCCTAAAGGGAGTAAAAAGGCAATAAATTATAAGCAATAGTAGAGGTAGCTAATAGGGAGTTGATAGAGTATTTTATTAATCAAATACAAGTTTCAATGCACCGCATCTCTTCAAAAGTGCTGTTAGTAAATGATGGCATTTTCAGTAATTGACGGGTTGGCGGGGGGGGGGGGGGGGGGAACCAGGGAGGATGTGAGTGGTCCGTTTAGGGTAAAATCGACTTATTATTATCAGATACTAAAAACAGTTTTTTCAAATTTTTTCTACCAAAAATAATTTGGAGCAAAACCCACCCAAATTGGGTCTCCTCCTTTCTGGTACAGTTTTAGAAATAAATGTATATTGGAAATAGTATGAACGTTTATACATTAAAAGTAATGAAAAACTACTAAAATAATGGGCTTTTTTAAATGTCGTACGATCTAACACGAGTAACTTTTATTATATTATAATTGAAATATCCAAGGGAAATTATCCCCATCGACTCCTTTATTGTCTGCACTATTTTTAAAATCTGCATTATTTAACCATTTTTAACGAATTTTAAGGTATATCTCAGCCTTTAAGGGGACTTTTGAGGTCATTATATGCTTTTTTTCTAAGTTTTTGTACATAATATATGCTGCTTAATTTCAAGAAGGTTTAGTGTTAATGAACAGAAAACAGATTCTCGTCTGGGCCCCATCCTTAATAAAACAATAATTAATTGTCCGATCCAATAAACTTGTTACTATTTTATATGGATGGTATACGTTATGCCTTGTCCATGATTTTTACAATTCTTGATTACATTTTTATAGTAATTGTTAATTTGTATTAAAAACACATTCTTGTGTCACTTTTTGGCATTTTGCAACACCAATATTGTAGTTACGTTTATGATACTCGGCTCACATTGTAGATAATTTAATTACGAACCAAATATTATTTGGAACTTTTTTTGTAAATAGGTTTAAAACAAAAACATTATAAAAAACGGAAAAAACGCAATTTTGCTGCTTTTTTTATTAATAATAGTATCAGCTGCCTTCGTTTCTGACTTTGAGAAATTAGTATATTGTTTAGACCGGTACAAAAGACTAATTCGAGCAAATGAACGTCTATTTTCCATTTTTCCAAAAACACACAATTTTCATGCTCCGCCAATAGGACTAAAATTCAAGAACGCTCAATTACGTTTCAGCGCGTATGATAGAAAGATAACCATAAAGTACGAAGTGGTTAAATATTTCAAACATTTTCTCGAAGGTCGTCAGTTCAAAATCGTAACCAATCAGAAGCTCTTCATTTACGCCTTGATGCAACGTTCAGATAAAGCGTCTCCAAGGCAACCGCGACAACTTTCATATATTGCCCAGCTCACAATGTGTATCGAGAACATCAAAGGCGCCGAAAACGTCGTCGCTTACTCTTTCTCGCGCAACGAATCCCTGCGTTTTCCCGTAGCAATTAATATAAACGAGCTCGCAAAACATCGAGAGGCTGATGAGGAGTTTAAACAGATTCTCGAATCACCAAACTTATCACTCACAATGAACCGTATTCAGTGTGTACCGTCACATGCAACGCTTTACTGTAGCATGACGGGTGAAGCAATATGACTATATATCCCGGCGACATACCGAAAGTGCGTATTCCAGATGTTACATGACTCGTCACATCCTATCCCAAAAGTCCCCGATCGCGTCATACGACAGCGCTACGTTTGGCCCAAGATGCATAGTGACATAAAAAACCTGGTATAAAAATTGCCTGGACTGTAGACAATCGAAAATATCGACACACGTAAACTATCTCCTCGCGCAGTTCGTTGCCCCGGGTGACTGTTTCGAGCACATTCATATCGATATCATAGGCCAATTACCAGAGTGTCACGAATACAAATATTTTTTAACAATGATCAATAGGTTTTCGCGTTGTCCTGAGGTAATCTCTTTGAAAGACATAGAAGCTTAAACCATTACCAGTCCTTCTACGATAACTGGGTTTTCAGATTCGGGCCCCGAAAATGATAATCACCGACCGGAGTTCACAGTTCAAATCCCGGTCATTTACTGCGCTCTTATGGCTGATCGGTTGACAACCCGTTCGAACGACAGCGTATCATCCCGTGACTAAGGCGCTGATCGAGCGCTGGTATAGGACTTTTAAAGCAGCTCTAATATGTCTGAAGGACAAAAATTGAACACGTACCTTTTCCACTCTTCTTGACGGCTTATGTACGTACGTCAGATAAAAACAAACGCGGCCCCAGTCGATTATATTTATGCCACAACACTACGGATTCCGGGAGAATTTTTCCTACCTGAAGATATCGTACAGGATACTCAAATATTTTTAAAGGAATACCGCGTGTTTATGCGAGGAGTTCGACCCGTACCAGTTCTTCATTCAGCGTCGGAATCGATGTACAACATTGTCAGTAACAATGCTATCAAAGAGGAGCGAGAAAAGAATGTAAAAAATGGGATAACCGAAACTCATTTGAAAGTATCCGGTGATGGATCTTAGAAAAAACGCGGCTTTACTTCATTGTACGGTGTAACAACTCTCATTGCGCATTACTGTGGCACAGAAGTCGACCTCATCGGGAAAAGTGCATACTGTCACTCTTGTACCCACAAACAGAAAACATTGGACGACGACCACTTTGAAGAATGGTATGAAGAACACAAAGAATCATGCTCCTCAAATCACGAAGGTTCAGCAGGGAAGATGGAGGTGGATTCTATCGTGAAAATGTTTTCGAAATCTGAAGAAAAATTTGACATAAAATATACAAATTACATCGGCAATGGCGATTCTAAAACTATTTCGGGTATTCTGAAGATAAGTCCAAATGGTGACGATTGCCTTGTTAAAAAAATGAGTGCGTGGGACACGTACAAAAACGTATAGGTACGCGACTCCGAAATAAAAAGAAGCAAGAGAAGTTCGGAGGTAAGAAGCGCCTGACGAAAAGTCTCATTAAAAAACTAACGATCTATTATGGCTTGGCAATTAGAAGAAATATTAATTCTGACGAAGAGATGAAAAAAGGTATAATAGCAACGTTGGATCATTATTGTTCCACAGATAAATCTCGTCGGCATGAAAATTGTCGGGCAGGTGCCAACAGCTGGTGTGAATGCAGCAAGGCTGAATTCATGAATCAACTGGAATCTTTTAAGCATCCTGCTTGATTGATTGACGAAAAAGTTGAGGAACAAGCCCAATCTATGAGGAATTTTCAAATGATGCACTTTTAACGCGATGCTTAGGCGGTCACACACAAAATTCGAACAAGTCGTTCAACTCGATAGTCTGGCGCATGAATCCGATACATCTGCATCCTGGTGAAAAAGTCATTGAAATTGACACCTACATGGTTGCAGGTATGCTCAATGAAGGGTATTCTGCGGTTTTCAGTACAATGCAGTTGCTGAATTTGAGTATTGGACAGCAGTGCAAAATATTTACTGATAAAACTGACGCGCAACAGCTCGAGAGGGAAAATAGGCGTCACTCATTTACCAGGATGGAAGCTCGTACGGCTTATAGACTCGAGAAAATGCATCAAAATTAGTTTTTTGAGGAAGCTGAAGGTCTATTATATGGAACAAGAGTAGCTGATCACCGGATTATTAGTGTAAGCAATCGAAAATTGATACTTTATCTAATCGAAAACTTTGAAGCGTGTTTTCTCTAGTTTTCAGTTTTACGATTTCTCTAAATTGTCAGGCGTGATTGCAAAAAATCAAACAAACTATTGGAACCATTCAAAGCTTGTTATCTTTAATATTGTATCGTTTTCTATTTGAACTTAAAAGATTGAAAAAAGTTAGAAGTTCATAATTTCTTCCGGTTTTTCTGAGTTCACCCAGAAGAAAAATACATGAAAATTAAAATTCTTTTTGATGTTTCTGTTTCATACAAGAATTACGAGCTACATATTTCACGCCAATTGGAGGCTTCAGTGGCGAGGCGCTCTACGAATGTGCTTATAAATCGGCTGTAATTCAGTGTATATGTTAAACAAATTTGTTTGTATAGTTCCAATACACATTAAAACATCCCAAAAAAATCGCTAGGCTCAGTTTTTTTTCCCTCCAAAAAAATTAGCGATAAAAAGCTTTTCTTAGGCCTTCTAAGGAAGGATTCCCCCTTAAAAAAATAGTAGTTGGCGATCATTCGCCAACCAGCTAGACGCATTTATACTACTAAATGATATAGCTGATAATAAAACGTCAACATTATTATTAACAAGATTATCACCGGAAGTTTTTAATGAATTACAAGCTGCATGTCAACCGACAAGTATAATAACCATGGAATTTGATGATATAAAAATGAAACTAACGGAATTGTACGATGCCGAGAAAAATGAGTGTTTGCAAAGATTCGCCTTGCGTGAAAGTAAACAGAAACCAACGGAAACCATTCAAGAATATATGTTGGCATTAAGAAGTCTGGCTCAAAAATATAAATTTTACAACACTGAAATTAATAAGCATTTAAAGGATCAATTAATTTTGGGCGTAGCTAATGAGTTAATTCGATACGAATTGTTGAAGACCTCAAAAAAATCGTTAAATGATGCAAATAAAGCAGAATTTTTCAGGATAAATTAGAAAATAAGACAAGAACTTAAAAAAAAAGATGGAGACTATGACCTCTACCTCCACGTGCGTGTCTTTAGCGTACTACAAAAAGCTAAAATTTATAATCTGTGAATTGTTAACCGCTATCTTGGATCCGCCATTTTGAATTTTCGAAATTTGAGTTCATATTCGTAATCCGCGACCCCAAAACCCCATGCATACGATTTTTAAGCAAAATACAGTGATATTACAATTTTGACCGTCATCTTGGATCCACCATTCTGAATTTTGAAAATCTGAGTTCAGATTTGTAATCAACAACCCCGAGAACCCCAGTATACACATTCGTAGGCCAATCCAATTTTTATTTGTTTATTTATTTATACAAGAAAATATTAAATAAATATTGACTCAAATACAATGTTAAACGCTTCTTCAACTCCTACTTAAATTTGATTTAACAAAAACCGGGCGAAAGTACATTATTTAGTCTTCAAAAAACTCAAAATTTTAAGTGCAATCCGGTGATTTCTATAGTAGCCACCGTGCCGCAAAGAGTTAACATCCTGGTCGTGGCTGACTACACCGTGGCACCGAATACACGCTGATTTTCTTATTCCGATCACAGGAAATGGTACTTTTATTGATCGATAGTCATTCCAAAAGAGCCAGAAGCTTTTATAATGTCAAACATGGATGAGGAGGCCACCGTTGAAGTTTTTCAAGAAGCCTTTACGCTCTACAGTTTTCCAGCACAGTTGGTGACTGATAATTTTAAGACGTTCTTAGGACATGCGTGATAAAAACTATTTAAAATTGCGGGTATTCGTCACAGTACGATTCCACCGCATTGTCCTGCTACTGACGGCGTGGCCGAAAATTTGGTAGACACTTTTAATCGTAAAGTTTCTTGTATGATAAATAATGGTTAAAGTTTAGGTAATGCAACTAAACAATTTTTGTTTGATTATAGAATAACACCTCACAGCGCCACGAATCAATCTCCTGCTAAATTAATGCTAGGGCGCGAGGTAAGGACAAGATTTTCTCTTTTACGATCGAGAGAAACCGCGTAAATCATCTATGCACATCAAAATCGTCAAATAAAAAATCATAAAGGATCACGACGGGTATAATTTGAAACTGGAGATCATGTAATGGTTACAAATTATCGGAAAATAAAAGTATCATGGGTTAAAGATAGAATTGCACGAGAAATGGTACAGGGAGTGCATATTTAGTAGGGACTGATTCAGATACTGTGTGGAAGCGAAATATCAATCAAATGAGAGAGTGTAGTGAGACACTTACGAATTTGTGTACTTATAAACAGGACACACGGATTAACAAAGCGAAACCTATTAGCGAATTAGATAAGCAATCAAGCCAGACCTGCACGCACGATATTATATTGCAATGATAACGTAATAAAAATTGAATATTGTAAAACAAATACATCAAAAAATAAGAAGAGGAGAATGCGGTATTTTGAACATGGCGCGTTTTTTCTTACCTCAGCTTCGTGCGTATGAGGCGCGTGAATTTCGATACGCGAGTCAGTATTCTACCGACTAGCGTCGGAAGCGGACCGGCCAATTAACCACGGCCGCTTATATACTTACGATAAATAGATAACGTATTTAAATTGTGACCTACGTCTACATTCATTTACACCTATTCCATAAATTACAACAGAAATAAAGTAGTATCTTCGCTATTTTTTCTAACACTATAATAAACTGTACATTTCTATTTGCATAAATTTATTTTTCCTAAATTCAAAGCACCTACCATTGTTACGCTCGTCCGCACACAATTTATTAAAACAATTATAATATCTGCATTCAAGATAATTAATTAATTATTAAATAAATAAATTTAATTTAATAAATTCTTTTTATTATTCAGAACTATGAATATTTTATATTAACTAAATTTTTAACTGTGGTACGCTGGTTAGAGCACATTGCAGTAAAGTAGATTCATATAAAAATTACTTACGACTTATGGAAAAAACTCTGATTAGACCTTCGAAATAACATAAGTGACTTATGACTAAAATTTGTGAGCAATTCCACTTATATTCTTTAGAGAAAAACAACTTTAAAAAACACACTTTACATCGACTCAATTACATGTGAAATTCGATTTTATACATTTCATAAAAGAATACATACTTTTTTCATGAAGTGGAGATGAAAGAACTTCTTTACTCCTTTCGAGGGCTTCATTTGATCCTAGAAGTAAATCGGAGTTTAATGATACATCTGATAATAGATTTTCTTGCATTATATCGTCAATTTCTTTTAAAACTTCGTCAGCCGATTTAACAGGCTCCTCCACGTTATAATTATCGTTTCGACTAGATAAAATTAAAGCATGCATATCTAAATCTGTAGCCACAGCTTCATCTTCACTACTTAAGTCTTCTAATCCAGTCCTGCAAAAGCGAATACAACAATTTAATTATGTAATTGCTTCCAAAACAGTATCAGATTAGTTGTCGCAGGTGCCCACTGATGGCTTTTTACACCTATTTTTAGTAATTCTTCTATTAATTATTTTCTATTAAAGGGAGCACTGTATGGAGACGCTTAAAATAAAGGTAATTTTTCTGATTTTGTGTACAAAAAGTATGCGTTAAAAACAATTAAAATTTTTATACGTGTAATAACTATATATTTGAAAAAAAAATCGTGGATATGTTTTGAATGCATATATATATGCATGCGTGTAAGTGTGTACACCCCCGTTTCTCCAGACATACACGGTAAGAATGAATGTTTCTGGGCACATTTTTGTTTTCGCAATGTGGGGACAAAAATAAATTTTTTGCAAAGTATGGTATTCTAGGATTTTGACAGTCACTAAATGCGTTTCTGATGACAATCTGCATAACCGAGTTGACAGTTTTCAGTAAACTGTCAATTATGATAAATGTTTATATTTTTCAAGATAAAGTATGATATTCTAGGGTTTTGGCGGCCGCTAATTGCAATCCTGATGACACTTTTGTATAAGAAAGTTGACAGTTGCCAAGAAACTGTCGATTATGATAAATATCTACATTCTTTAAGGAAAAGTATGGTATTCTAGGGTTTTGACAGTGGCTAAATGTGATTCTGATGACAGTTTTGAATAACCAAGTTGAGAGTTGTCAATAAACTTTCAACGATGATAAATATTTATATTTTTAAGTAATAGTGTGGCATTCTGGGGTCAATTAACTGTAAATTACAATAAATATTTAATGAGTATGAATAAAATACAGTACGCTAAGCATTTAGGGGTTGTTAAAAACGCATTTAAAGTCAAAATTAGTATTGAAAGGAATTACAATGTATTATGAGTGAGCGACTTGAAGATTTTGAATGAATTACAGTAAAAAAATCGTAAAATAACGTACAAAATAATTAGTTTCTGCTGTTATAGATATGTACATGGTTTGAAAAAACTGACGTACAAAACTAATATTAGTAAGCATAAAGTATATTCTTCCAGTCTATTTTGAACTTTGTCAGCTTCTAAAAAAAAATCTTCGAAACATTGAATGATTTTTCTTGAGTGAGTCACCAAAAGACGGTGTTACAGCCGAATTACGTTCTGCTGTGCGGGTTCTAAGTCGCAAACAAATATTTTTATTTATTTCGCGGAACTGATCTTCGCTCGGGAGCTTCTACCAACTTATTAATTGTTTTAATTGACTTTAATTACTATTAGCAATGTGAATACGGAATTGATTTTTACTAATTGGTTAGAGTGCTCCGGATTCGTGAAGGAGACCGCTCTATATTTTATATAGAAGAGCGCTCTGTGTTTTTGAAGGTGAGCGCTCTATATTTTATATAGAGCGCTCTGCGGTTTTGAAGGTGAGCGCTCAATTCGTACATTGTTCTTTTTAATGTTCCCATTTTCATAATTATAATTATATATATATATATATATATATATATATATATATATATATATATATATATGCATGAGACAGTACAATTATGAGCAGGCCCCGAACGCGTTACGAGAGTTGAAGTTACAATTTTATAATATAAAATAATAAAATAATATTTTATGCTAATTGCGATGTGCATGCTTGATCATGCTGCCCTTTCAAAGCATGTGTTTCAACGAATTTTTAATTTTTCAAAAAGGCCACTCAGTAATGGAAAGTAGATATATTAAGCTAAATTTTAAGGCCGGACACGAATTTTTTTGAGCCTCTGATTTTTGGACAGAGGGGGTGGCTTTTTTGACTAAGAATGTCCCATATACATATATACACACAAAACTAATCTTCACCTCCTTGAAAATTATCTGAGGGAATATTCAGCTATCCCCGAACTTTTGGGACTACTGGGTGAAAATTTACTATTCGGACAGTAGACTAATGGGTTTACTGGGTGAAAATTTACTATTATGTAGTGTAATTTTTATCTTTTAGCTTTGATTTATTTTATGTGATTCCAGAATTCTTCCCCCCCCCCTCATCCAATTGATTACCGTCCCGGTAATCGCAGAGTGACGGATGTTGACATAGTTATTATGAATATTTTATATAAAACATATGATAATACTTATAATATAATAAGATAATATGGTAATACAATAATATAATAATAATAATAAAAAAAATTCATTCATTCATTCATTCATTATAATATATTGTACTTCATATCATAATATTTTTATATTGTATAGATTTTAGTACCGGTTTATCTACTCGCGCTTTCTTTGCGATTAGCACTTAATGTTGTACCCGACAATATAACACTGAAGGTGTTATTGTATTGGGCTAACGCAGCACAATAATTGTAATACGCGATTTTCTTTAGAATTTGCGCTTCGGCGAGGTGTAACTCGGCTCTTATCCGCTCTGTAACGAGAGCTTCTCCGGTCGCTAGTACTGCTCTTTTCGCGAGAGCTAAGTCAGCGTGGGTGGCCATTGTGACAGTCACAATGCACTGACTAATTAGCGTTCAAAAAGAGCGTTGATGTAGCCAGGGCAGCACCGTCCCGCCACTTGTTGCGTCGGTAATTAATTTATTTTCCTTGATTGATTGATGGCTGTCTTAATTATACTCTGTAGTGCTGTAATTAAAAGTAACCAGTCTATGTCGTGCGAATTTTTTAATTTTTCATACTCCGTAAAAGAACTAATTTTTTTTCTTTTTATTTTCAATTGTTTTAGATATGTGACATTGTGCTTTTGACATATTCTATGACATTGTTTACTTGTTGTTAGCTAGTGTATAATTAATTTATTGACAGTTTGTGTAAACATCATTAAATTTTCAATATTATTAGTTTTTAGACCTTACGGCTAGCTCTTAGGATCCGATTAGCAACAATCCAATGTTTACAGCTCAATAGCTCGAAAACTTACAATCGGAAAAATGTTATTTTGATGTCTAATTTGTTAACTAGGTTAACTCTACTTGTTTCAAAAAATATTTTTAATTTAATAAAATTTATTGTTTATTGTCTTCTATTTTTGTTTGTATGTAATGTGGATGTTTTGTTGTTGCATGTAATTTTGCTATTAAGCTTCAGAACTTTCTGCAAAAATTTTCAAAATTTTAATAATTAATTACTTGAATAAAATAATTTGTTTATAAAAATTTTCTAAAGTGTCAGGTAATTTCACAATGGTAGATACATTATTCAGTTCGCTTAATACAAAAACGTTAGTTGCAATTTCATTAATATTAAATTCCTAGTTAACTAATTAATAATAAAACAATAATTGTAATTTTTGAAATATTTTTCCTTGTGTTTTTACGACTAAGGCCTAGGTGTACTGGCTACGAATTTGACGTATAAATTTTCCTAAATATTTAAACAATTTATTTTATTTATAACAATTTTATAGTAAATAGGTATTTTTACAATGGAAGGTACTTTTTCCGGTTCGATTAATATAAAAACGTCGTTTTGCAATATCTTAATTATAAATTCTTAGTTACTAATAAACATTTTGGAGATTAGCTGAATTATATAATTTATTCATATTTGGTTAGTTATTTTACAAATTATATTATTGGTTTGGAAGAAGATAATTTTTGTAGGATTATGCTTCCCTGTTATATAAATATATATATCAGTTTCTCGCTTTAGTTTAACGGTGGCGGTGACTTTATACATAGGAGCCACCTACTTTAATATTATCACCTCATCCCTCCTACTCCATATTTCGCTTACTTTTTCTTATTTTGTACTTTTCTGATTTATTGTATAATCGTGCTCATGGTCAGAGTATGATTTTAAGTAGAAATATCATCCTAATTTGATTTATTTCCATCTACTCAGGTTTCGTGTAATGAAAATTCATAATAATTGATAAATCTCCAGGGCTTTTTAAATAAAGAATACTTTTACTTAAAATTATTGGGAAGTTAAATAAGTTCTAGCTGCTTCATGAAAATTAATGATTTATTTAAAAAAAAATAGTAAAAAAACATGTCACTCAAAGTATTGTCCATCACTAGCCACTACTTTTGCTCATCTTTCTGGCAGCATTTGAATTCCACGTCGGTATAACGACACATCTTACGAGTCAATCCATAAGAATAAAAGTGCTGCTCAGCTAGGCCATGTGCCATCGATCGAAGCAAGTGATAAAAAGGTAGGACTTCCCATTTAAGAGTTTCCAAGTAGGTTTACATCGGTTTTGCAACATATGACCGAGCGTTGTGATGCTGCAAAATCACTTTATCGCGGCTCTCCGCGTATAGCAGCCGTTTTTCCTTCAATGCTTGACTCAAACGCATTAATTGTAGTCGATAGCGATCTCCTGTGATAGTTGTATTCAGTTTGAGTAGCTCATAATAAACTACACCCAGCTGATCCCACCAAATGCAGATCAGCAGCTTGAAACCATGGATTTTTGGCTTTGCCGACTATGTTGATGCATGGCTGGATTTACCCCACGATTTTCTACGCTTAGGGTTATCGTAGTGTATCCATTTTGCATTTCCTTTTCTGCCGTTGAAGCAGCTGATCACATGTGAAAAGACGCCGTTCGACGTCTCTCAGCTTCAACTCGCACGACACCCAATGTCCTTGCTTCTGAATCATTCCTAATTCTTTCAAACGCTTTGAAACTGTTGTGTCATCAACTCCTAATGATTCTGCAAGTTCAGCTAGCATCTGACATGAGTCTTCACAAAGTAATGGCTCCAATTCTTCGTCTTCAAACTTTTTCGGTGCACCAGAGCGTTCTTTATCTTCAATATCAAAATCATTATTTTTGAAGCGTCTAAACCAATCTCTGCATGTTGTTTCAGATAGGGCATGATCACTGTAAGTCTCAACAAGAATTCAGTGTGCTTCAGCTGCAGATTTTTTTAAATAAAGTAGTGCAGTAAACTTCCCCGCAAATACTCCTTTTTTAGCACGAAATTTGACATGTTTAACACTATGAAAAAAAAAGTTGTTTACACTTCCGCGAAATGACACATACTGAATTTCAAGCTTGCTTATAGTAATTCTATATAGATGTGTTACCACCTTCAACTATGTGCACGCAGTACTAGTAACGCCATCCGTTGGAAAAAAACGAGAACTTATTCAACATCCCAATATAATTTTTTTAAATGTTATTTATATAGTTAATACAAACCATCTAAGAAGTTACGTTATGCCTACGCCGATGAACATATGCGACTTTCGAACATAACGGTTACAAGTATTCTCGTGGTCGTGTGGGTTAAAGCGTTATGTCATTATGTCGGTGAGTTTCCGGCCTGGGGTTCAAAGCCGACCAACGTCAATTTTTAAGTTTTCGATTATTTCATGAAATACTTATATTGTTTTGTACGTATATATGTAAAATACATATTGGATAGTATTTTAAAAAAGGATTTACTTTATTAAATTCTTTTCAGTTGATAACTTTTTATAATACATTTTTTAAATATTTATATATAGGCAGAACATGTAATGGTTATAAAAAACCACGCACTTTTATTACTACTTGACTCTTTAAAATAAATAATGTAGGCATTTTATTAAAAAAATAAAATTAATAAAAATAAAATTTAATATTTAAAAAAGATATTCAATATTGTTCGTTAAAAAGTCTGAATAGTTATAAAATCGGAAACTATTTAATAGAAATATATATATTTGGATGAGAGGTGGTGGGGGCGCGAGTGAGAACGTATCGTTGTGGCGTGGCTCCGCGATTTCCATTGGAAAAAAAGGGGTTAAATAGGAGGAAAAACACAATTCGGATAAGAGAAGAAAGGAGAGTGTTAGGCGCGTGCAGGAGTATATATTTTCCTTAAAGGAAAAAGAAGAAAAGACTGCAGGAAGGCAAACTGTCGGGGGAAGGCGAGAAGGAGGTTAGAACGCCTGAAAAGATGACCGACGGAGAAGACGAAAGCGGGAGAGGCAGCCAGGCAGAGGAGACAAGCGAAAAGAGGCGCAGAGGAAGACCTTCAAAGGCGGAGGTCCTAGCAAAGGTGTCAGGGCAAGCAAATCTAGACTGCTTTTTGAGAAGCGGTAAGAAGAGAAATGGAGAGGATATTTTCGGGAAAAGCGGGAATGTTGGGCATTCCCCGCAGTCGGCAAAGAAGAGCTCGACAGGAGAGATTGGCGAGAGTGGTGGCGCTGGAACGGCAGCTCCCGAAAACGAGGAGCAGCAGACAGGCTACGAAGAGGGCCTCGAGATTGATAATAGAAAAGACTCGATGATGGTTGGAACTGGAAGCAGGCCGGATTATGTAGGGACGGAACCAACTGAGAAAGAGATAGAAGAAAGGATTTTGGAAAGATTATTAACAAAGTGGGAAAAATGGAGGACCGAAATGGAGATTAATATACAGGCAGAAAGCATGGAGTTGAAGGAGAGACCAAGAGCGAGCGAAGAGGCACACGAGAGACACGAGCAGGAATTACTCAATATGCGGAGGAAGGTAGAAGATTTGGAAAATAGCCTAGCGGAGGAGAGAGGTAGAAGGATTCAAGAGAAGAGAGTGCTCTGGACAGCACTGGAGGAAAGAAGACTGATCACTCTTAGCGAAAGCAACAGGGAAGATGAGAGACACACGGAGCACACGGAGCGGAGGGACGAGCAGCGCAGGGCAGAGGAGGAGAGAGATCAGCTGACTGACGGCAGTGAGGATGAGCAAGTAGACGAGCAGCAAGGGGGCATCGCGGTGGAAGAGGAGGAAGAAGAATGCAGGAAGTCAACACCGGATAAGCTAAGTAAGGGGGAACTCGAGTTCGAATTTAGGGAAAGAGCGGAGAGGAAAAATAATATATTCATAAGAGGGGTTAAATCGGTAGGGAAGGGAATCTCAGGGGAAGTTAAGAATTTATTAGAGGAAAGGTTGGGTATGCCAGTTAATATAGCAGAATGCAGGGCTATTGGGGGAGGACTTGTTATAATTCTAGTAACTTTCAAAAATAAAGTGGGCATTATGAAGCGGAAATCTGATTTTAAGGGCACGGGAATATGGATAGAAGACGATCTAACGGAAAAGGAAAAGGAAATTACAGAATGGATAGATAGGCTAGCAAAATTAGAAAAGAGAAAAGGTAATTCAGTTAGAAAGGGTTATCTTAAAATAAGAATTAATGGAGAGTGGAAAATATGGAAAGAAAGTACTGGGGAACTAGAAGCGAGGTGTTTTCGAAATGAATAGGAAGTCGGACATTTGGGGGGTATCATGGAACATAGCTGAGGCGTATAAAGTAAATCAAACGTGGGAGTTCTTAAAAGAGTATGATATAGTGGCTCTACAAGAGACGTGGTTGGAAAAAAAGGTAGAGCCAAAGGTGGAGTATTAGTAGGAGTAAGAGAAAAATGTTGCAAAGATGCGAAAATAAAAGAGTGGGACTATGGGTTAATAATAGAAAATGTAAAAATGGGGAACGGAGAAAGCGGTAATATTTTTGTAACGTATGTAAGTGAGGGAGTGGATAAAGCAACAAGTGGTATCCAAAGTTGGATACACGAAGGAGGGAGAGAAGGACAAAGTCTGATAATTGTGGGTGATTTTAACGCTAGAATAGGGGAAGAACAAAGAGGGGAGAGGTATAATGGGAAAGCATCGGAAGACAAGACACTGAACGCACAGGGGAAAAAGCTATTAAAATTCTGTGAAGAAGGAGGATTCGAAGTGAAAAATGGTAGAACTGAGAGGGATTTCGAAGGGGAAATAACGTTTGTCGGGGAAGGGGCTAGCTCGGTTCTTGACTATGTAATAGAAAGAGTGGGGGAGGAGGTTATAGTGGACAAATTAGTAGTAGAAAATAGAATTGAGTCGGACCACGTACCTGTCACTTTTAGGATTAGAAATGGAAGGGGAATATTAAGGGGGGACAGTGCAGGATTAGGGGGGAAGGATCAAACGAAAATTTTAAAATGGGAAGAGAGGAAACGAGAGGTGTATAAAGAGAAGCTATCGGAGCTGGAGACACAGTATGAAGGGAAGGAGCGGGAGGAAGGGAGTAAAGGTTGACGGGAACTAACAAGCAAGATTTGGGAGGTAGGGGAGGAGCTAGGAATGGTGAAAGGGAAAGGATGGAGAGTTTTTTACGATTGGGAATATGGAGGGGAAACTAGGAAGCAAAGGAAAGAAGTTTGGCGAAGGTTAAAGGAACAGCTAAAAACAAAAAGTTTAGAAAGCAAGATTAAACTTAAACGAGAAAGGGCAAAATTAAGAAGATTAAGGGGCTCCAGGAAAAAGGAGGCGACCGAGTTCAAGTTGAATAGGGTAAGAGGAGCCAGGAATAACAATGAGTTTTAGGAGGCGTTAAAAGGGTTTCGAGCGAAAAGGAACTATGTAAAAGGAAATATAAAAAAGGAGGAGTGGGCAGGGCACTTTAAAAAGTTACTTAATTCAGATGATGGGGAAGTGGAAGAGTTGGTATTTACTAACGAGCCGGGCAAAGCTAACGTGGTATTAGAAGGTACTGGGGTAGACTTAAACGCGGATATAAGCCTAGGGGAGGTAGAAATAGCACTTAGGAAATTAAAAAATGGGAAGCAGCAGGGGAGGACGGTATTTCAGGAGAGTTCATAAAGAACCTAACGGAAAGTTGGAAAACACGGATGACACAGGTGTTCAATGATTTCTGGTCAAAAGAGGAAATTCCAGATGATTGGTGGAAGGCAAGGATTTTTCCAATTTATAAGAATGGGGATGTCGACTCACCGGGTAACTACAGAGGAGTTTCTCTATTAGACATAGGGTATAAAATTTTGACGGGAATAATGGATAGTAGGCTGAGAGGGTGGCTAGAAGAAAAGAAGATTTTGACGGAAAGCCAAGCGAGTTTCAGAAGGGGTAGGTCTACGAGGGATCATATATTTGTTCTTAATAGCTTAATAGGGAATAGACTGAAACGCGAAGGACAGAAATTGTACCTAGCTTTAGTGGATTATAAAACGGCGTTTGATGAAATAGACAGGGGATTGCTGTTAGAAAAACAGAGGAAAATTGGAATAAAGGGAAGAATGCTAGAAATGATAGGGAGGATATACGAAAAAACAGAGAATGAGGTTATAACTCTTGAGAGGATTACAGACAGTTTTAGAACGTGGAAAGGGGTGCGACAAGGGTGTCCGTTGAGCCCTACTCTATTCGCTGTATTTATTAACGATATGGATGAGGAATGGACCAAACGGAAGGAGGGGGGTACAGTTATTGGGAAAACTAAGATATATGGGCTGAAATTAGCAGATGACGTGGTACTAGTTTCGGATACGGCAGTTGGGTTGAAGGAAATGTTGAAAGGGCTGGAGAGATATAGCGACAAAAATAAGATGGTAGTGAATAGGAAAAAAACGAAAATAATGGTTGCAAGAAGGGGGGGGGGGGGGGTAGATTGTAAAAAGAGGAAAAGTGGGTTTATAAAGGGAAAACGCTGGAAATAGTAAATAATTTCAAGTATTTGGGGTACTGGTTTGCTGCGAAAGGGGGACACAATGTGCATATAGGGAAATTAGCAGGCGTAGCTCAAAAGAAAGTTAACGCAACGTGGGGACTGTTTAAAAGAGCGAGGGTCGATAGGTTGAGCTCGAGGTTACTACTAATGAACGCGATAGCAAAAACGGGGTGCCTATATGGGGCAGAGGTTTTGGGCTGGAGAGAAAGGGAGGGAATAGAAAGGATACAGGCGAAATTGGTAAAGATGGCTTTAGGCCTAAATAAGAATACGCCAGCTTATATCTTGCGAATGGAATCGGGGCTGAGGAGCATAGGATTGGAAGCAAGAAAGATAGCGGGGAGATACTTAGGAAAAGTGCTACTAATGGAGGAAAACCGGTGGCATTTGGTTTGCTTGAAAGAGAAAATTAGGGGAATTAAGAACAAGGAGCCTACTGATTGGGGAAAAGAATGGCAACATGTACTAAGGGAGGTAGGGGATGGGGAAACACTTGATCTAATAGCAGAGGGTAGGGATAGAGGGAAAATTATTGAAAATATAAAAAGGAATTTGGAAACAAAGATTAATCAGGAGATTCAGCTGGATTGGGTAAGAATTGAAAATTCGAAATTTTTGAGTTATTATAAATGTTGGAAGTCGGCTGTGGGAAGGGAGGCATACTGGGAGAGTAGACAAACTAAGGGGGAGTTAAAGGAGAAGTGGGCGAGATTAAGATGTGGGAGCATAACAAAGGAAGGAGAGAAGGGATTCAAGAAGGACACAAGGTGTAGACTGTGCGGGGATTTGGAGGAAAATTTGGTGCATATATGGACCTGCGGCAAAGCGAGGGAAATGATAGAGGAGGGAGTAGAAAGGGAAATGGAAGAATGGAGGGGAGGTTATGAGGGGGATAAATTAAAACGGAAGATAATAGCTAGCTTAAAAGGGGAACTGGATAAAAGGATGTGCAATTACGCAAAGGAATTTGAGAAACTGATAGGGAGGGGGAAAACTGCAATCGAAGGGGATACACAGGAGGGCATGGAAGCGTAATCGAGAAAAGACACTTGGGGAATTATCCGCCCCCTGAAAGGGGAAGTCTGTATATATGTATATTCAATACAGGTATTCTATGTAAATGATGTAAAGCGGAGCGAATACTGTATTAATCCTTTCGTCACATAAAAGTTACAGATATGATGCGGGGAAACTGTTTACATTTCATAGGGTCCCGAGCCGCGCTGAATCCGAATCCAAGGTCAGATTTTGAAAATTCAAGATGGCGGATCCAATATGGCGGACGGGAAAGTCAAAAAATCGAGATTTTGAAAAACAAAAAATTTTTTTGTATTCTACGTGAAAAACACAAATAGATACTGTTGTTGATGTTTTTTTGATATCTCTCTTAGTTTTTGGGTAAAAAATTCATAAACTTCAAGCCGCGCTGAACCCGAATCCGAGGTCAGATTTTGAAAATGAATTTTTTACTCAAGAACTAAGAGAGATATCGAAAAAACAACAAGAACAGTATCTATTTGTGTTTTTCACGTAGAATACGAAAAAATTTTTTGTTTTTCAAAATCTCGATTTTTTTACTTTCCCGTCCGCCATATTGGATCCGCCATCTTGAATTTTCAAAATCTGACCTCGGATTCGGATTCAGCGCGGCTCGGGACCCTATGAAATGTAAACAGTTTCCCCGCACCATAGCTGTAACTCTTATGAGCACGAAAGGGTTAATTAAAGATAAGTTGAAAGAAGGAATATAAATGTAAAATATTAAATATTAAAACATTATATTGTGAAATTTATGATGAGCGATTAATGTAAAAAGTGTCAATATCACTGTACATGGTAAAGGAATAAATAAATAAATAAATATATATATTTGGATAATTCCATCAAGTGAGTATGTAAAAAAATTTAAATATCAAAAATCTCGGGTAGTCCGCTCTAAATGATGTTCAAGGCATAGAAAAAATATAAATAAATCTAGTTTAATGGTAGATTTGTCGACTTTGTCGATTTTCGTGACATTTTTACGCATATGTTGAATATTTAGACTTTCAAAACTAAAGGTATATCTTTTACACGAGACATTATAATCAAAAATTTTTTTAAGCTCTATTATATGTTTTGAAGTACACTTAATGGGATAGCTAACAGCAAAACACCAAAAGCTTCATTTTTTGAGAATCATCCATATATATATATATCTGAAAAAATCTGAAAAAATTCATATACATTCTACACACCAAGAAGAACACTTTTACCGAAGAAATTCTTCTTGGTGTGTAGAATGTATATGAATTTTTTCAGATTTTTTGAAAACCTTAGGTTTAAAGTTGATCAAGGCTAAATATGAACATGTAGACAGATTTTTACATTATTTAACAAATATTAATCTTTATTTATTCAACAAATTTAATCTCTTTAAAAAATAGCAACAAAGGATTTTGTAGCAAATTCTCTGATTTTTTCATAAAAGATTATTCCAAAACCTCTTAATACCCCTTTCGATTACTTAAACTCATTTTAAAACTTAAAATCTTGAAAAAAGCGGGTTTGATCACTTGAACCATTACACCAAAAATCATGAAGATAGCTTTTTTCAGGACAACAGTGACTGCCACATTTGCAAAATGGCAGAAGTGCAATATCTATACAAAAACTCAAAATAACATCAAATATTGTTAAAAAAATTATTAGAATGCTCCTTTTAGCAATAAAGTCATATTTACCTTGTAAACAACTTTAAATGTAAGGGCTGAAAAGAATATAAAAAAATTAACGACTATTACTGAAACCTAAGGGTTTAAAAAATTCTGAAAACATTCACATACATTCTACATACCTACAGAATCATTTTTACCGAAGAAATAAAAAAAAAATTTTGATCTCGATTTTCCAGAGAATCACCCATATATATCTTTATACGTGTAGGTCATTTCAGTGGCTTTTTTTAAAAAAGATGCGCAGAGAGTTCATGAAATTTTTTGCCAATTTTTGATATGAAAGTAAATGTCCAAAAAGCCTCCAAAGGAATTTTCAACCCATTATATTCATTTTATTGGTCTGAAGTTTACTATCATTATACAAAAAAAAATATGTAATTTTAAAAAAAGTTCTTTTCGTCTTATATGTGATTGTTATAGACATTAATGACTACAAAAAATTTTCAGCAAATTCTATTTCTGGAAATCCTTAAAACAGGGATTGAAATAAGGTGCAGAGTGATAAAACATTGATGACTAACACCAATACTAAGAAAAAAAATTTTCTTTTTAATATCCTATATTTTACTTAAAGTATCGACAAAAAAGATTTCACCAATTTTCCATTTACGGAAATCGTTAAAATAGTGGTTAGAAGGGGCTAAAAAGCGACAAAAAGTCATAACTAACATCGGTATAAGATAAGAGGTCTTTTATTATGGGATCATGTTATATATGACTAGAAGTATCCACAAAATGTTTTTAATCAATTTTCCATTTACTGAAACGTTTAAAATGGGGGTTGGAAGGGGATATAAAGGAAAAAAAAGCATAACTGACAACAGTATTTAAAAAAAGTTTTTATTACAAAATCATCTTATATATGACTAGAAGTATCCACAAAGAAATTGGACCGATTTTTCATTTGCGGAAACCCTTAAATGTCGGTGTCAGTTATGATTTATTTCCACTAATTTAAGGGTTTCCGTAAATAGAATATCTTTTTGTATATATTTGAAAATATTTTTTGTAGTGATTAGTGTCTATAACAAATATATATGTTAAATAAAACCATTTTATTTAAATTTTTCTTTTGGTATCATCATGGATTGAAATTTCAGAGTTCAGGGTTGTAATAGTATATTGTGTACCATGGAGGAAAAGTGGGTAGCGTGATTTTTATGCCAATAAAGTGGAACCAAATTTGGCCCTTCTTTGACACGGTGAAAACACACGTTTGTTCGACTGCAAAATCGGCCTACTAGAGTGATCAGATCCACAGAAAAATGTGGTTTCATCCGGATGGTACCCCTGTTTGAGGGTGCCTAAACCCTCTTAGCGCATATTTTCGTAAATTTACTTTATACCCGGTATGGCCTTGTGGATACTTTGAGTCATATATAAGATATTCCCATCATAAAAGAACTTTTTTTTTAAATACCGGTATCAGTCATGATTCTTTTTATACTATGCAGTATTTTGCATACTTACCGGTAATCAATTAATGATTTATTTATTCGAAAAATTCGTTTTATTCCTAATGAATTCGGGAATTAAATTTTATTTTCTGAATAGACATTAATATAAATATAACCATAGTACACTGTACATTGTTGTTCTCCCGTATTGAATTATATATAGCAAATAGTGTCCGTCCCATAGATATTGCATTTTTCTATATAACACCTCAATTTATTTCGTATGTAGCGGTACTGAAATAAGTCCGTCGAACTAGCGATTTAAGTCCGACTTTCGATCTTAATTACTTGCGTTCGTATTCATTTTGGTATAAAGTAAAACAGCAATAAAATTTAAAAAATATTTAATTCATTTCGGACAAACCTAAATTAGTTATTCTTTGCTTTTACATTTTATCAAACAATAAAATTCTGAAAATAATTAATTTATTCCGGACATACTAATTAATTTCTCTCTTCTGAATTCTATCTAAGAGAAAATAAAATTCCTCTACTCTGGAAAATTTTATTGCTGCTAATTATAACTTTATATAAAGCATTTCTGGATTATATCAGACAATAAAAATTCTTTTTATGGAAAATTGCATTGCTGTGTAATTGATCCTATCGCGTATAAAAGAAACAGCAATAGTATTTTCAAACGATTGTTGATTTTAGACTTTCGAAGTCTTCTTTCTATGTTATTTGTAACGAAGCGATTTTTCGTCGCTTGTTACGCACGCGCATAAATACGAATTAGGCCGATTTCAAATGGAAATCCACTATTCAGCAGCCAGGAGATCAATCCCTCTAACTCATGTCTATGGCTTTTCTTAGAAAATTATATATAATTTTTTTATTTTTTTTTATCCCGTCGGGGAAAGTTTTACAGCGTTTTCAGCAATAAAACGCCACAACATCTACAAACCACTCCGAATCCGCCGGCGCACACACTCCATGCGCTTTTCACTCCACGGGCCTGTCTACCGTACTGGTCATCGTCTATACGAAGAATTGCCTGAACAGGGCCGAGTTATGTTGCTTTCTCTCTTTGTCTCTTTGTCTCTCTGACTTCTCAAATTCTCTCCTTACACTTAATTCCTCTCAAGCTTTTGTCTTCTTTATAAATAACAGAAATACACAAGCAGTCACGCTTGCGCACTTACAGCTCTAAAGCTCCTAATTTCGTTGACGAAATTAGTTCGTTTGAAATTCCCTCGTAGAGTCATTGCTTCATGAAACTGCTAGTTCATGTACGTTACAGTGACTCGTAAGCAGTAGTGGAAGAGAAGGAGACGAGAGACGCGTTGCACACAACCAGCGTTCCCTTCTTTGATGACGATGGCGTAGGAAAGCCCCGGACCACTCAACAGTCCCCGCGTTGCGAGTCCGAGCCTTGGAGATACGCCGGAGAAGTTTGGTTTGACATTGATTTCCTGGTTGCTGGAAAGACGACATCTGGACCTGAGCTTGATACGCACCATCCATCATACCTTCCGCACCGTGATCATTCAATCCGTTCTTCAGTTAATTCAATTAATTTTTTGTTGTTTATATTGAAATATTATTTTTGTCTTACTTTTTTTTCTTAACTTAAATTTTCTTAAGGATTTATTAGTGTCGATATTGCCTCCAGGTACCACAGTCAACGATAAGACTCGCTCCGCCTACAAACTGTAAGTTTTTCTAAGCATGCCTACATTGTGGCAGTAGAAACTTGCGCCAGTGCAATTTTTCCTCTCGCGCTTTATAAAAATCTTAATATTAAAATCAATTATTCGAGTCAGCTCCGATGAAAATCCCGTGCCGTCGAACACGTATATTTTGCGACCGAAAGTGAGGTAGAATGCGAGCTTCATAATTTAAGGGGGTACGCCACCTATGAACCTAAAAGCAAAATTTATTTCTATGAGTCCATAAAAATGATTTGTTTCAAAATTAATCATTCTGAATTTTTTTTTATTATACATACTTTATAGTACCTTTAATTTCACCGTAAAAAATTAAAAATCTTGTTCCGTTACGTCATATAAAATCACCATAGTTATTAAGCTCCTAATCCAATTCGAAATAGGAAATATTGCCTTCACGCCATGCCGAGGCCGTCTTATAGATGCTCCGGTACTAATATGCCGAATGTACGACAGTCGCTGGCTGAGATTTTTACACAGCATCTGGTGCAGGAGAATGATACAGAAACACGGCCATTTGTTCCTATCTCATCGAGCACACAAACGTATACGACAAAGACGACGGCTACAACAAGCTCGGCCACAGGCGCGCACACGACGCTAAATGCACAACCAAACTCGCACGCATCCACTGTAGCAATTGACGAACTTGCAGCGCTGCTGACCCTCGAGGACGGTTCAGTGTACAGAGTACCTTGGAAGGTAGCAGCTTGTTACGAGCAGACCGTCCTTGAATAGGAGAAATATATGGGTATGTTCGAAGAAGCGTACGAAACAGCCATGTCACTACTGGGCGAGCCGGAGACAGAAGCGCAGCACTCAGCACCAGCCCGCAGTACACGCATAGCGGTGAATAAGCATCTCGTGATCAATACAGAGACTGTAAACGAGCAAAGGCGAAAACCTCACGTGAATTCCAATTCGACGTTCACGACGAGGTACTTTGAAAACGAACCTCAGGACGAACTTATATCCTTTACAGACCCAGCAACGGAATACCGTCGGTACGGAGCTACCATTCAAAGAAAACCCTACACGAACACAACGAGTGTTCGTTAATCCATCCGAGTAAACATCACGGGTATTCGATAATCATCTGTGCATAGAAAAATTGCGTAAGAGTTTGCACGAGAAATTGCGCCAATCATCTATCTGAGGATAAAGTTGGAGCACAGAATACAGGACCCGTGCGAACGAACTCCTTATGGGAGATGGAGGAGGCTAGGGGAGAGGGGACCCACCGGTGTCGAACATGACCGCCCCGTGTCCCAATTACGATTTACCGAGCGCATATTTTCCTCGGTCGACAGCGGAAAATTCAGTCCAAATTCAGTCGAGTGACACAAACTGAGAAATATCGGCGACACCGTATGAAAGTAGCGCTTAAAATTCTCAGGTGCAAAAAAAGACAACATAGAGTAGTTTCTCATGCGCGTCTAGGAGTGCCGCCAGCTCGCACACCTCAGCGACGCAGATATACTGAACTCTGCCGAAGCTGCTTACGAATGTGGCCCTACAGTGTGCTCACCTCAACAGAGAGCACTGGCACTTGTGGAACGATTGTCGTACAGCAGCCAGGCACTTCTACAGTGAAAACCAGTAACAAGAGTCGGTGCGAAATTACGTCGTTTGCTTGATGACAATCTTAAACAAATTATCCAAGCCCATGGAACTCGACGCGTAACGCGTATACGTAATACGTATGCGTAACTTGATGCACGAGAATATGGCTTGACGAATTTCTCGAACCATCAATTGACGCAGAGCACAGGGTCAGCCCGAAGGGGCCGAGAAAACAACCGCTGCCAGACGACCAGTCTCTGGTGCCTGAGACGGCGTTGAAGCCATCCGCGAGTAACAAAGCCAAGGTGCTAGAAGAAGCGGTCGAAAAACGTATGAAAGAGCTCTCGTTCCTAAGAGTGGAGGAAAGCCAAACTTATAGAAATACTACAAACGAACCCAGGAGCAATCCACCGGTCGAGAATCTAGCTGAGCTGAGCAGTAAACCTAGCTCGCCGATGTCGAGCCTAAGAAAATCAAAGAAATATAATGCGCGAGAAAAGAAAAACGAAGCGAGCTGTAGAGGTCCCTACCAGTTCCGTAGAATCGCCCAGGGCCTCTGAAGAACCGCAGAAAATCCAACTTAACCAAGGCACCACCTCTGCTGATACGAAGCAAGAGTGCTCAGCGACGAGCGACGTCGCTAAGAGCTACGACTGTCATATGTAGATAGGGTGCACAGTGAGAGCACTGCATCGACGATTTATGGCCACAGACCATCCAGAGCCTGCACCAAAGTCGAACGACGGACAGGCTCGTACACAGAGCGCGCAAATCCTGGCGCACGGCGCACATTGGGATAGAATCAAGTAAATCGCGCACATTACTATTAAACCAAATTTTTAATTCAAAAAGAAATTTATGAAAAAAAATACGACATATTTTTATTATATAACATTTAAGATTTTATTTTGAAGTGTATAATATCCTTGCAGTTTGCAAGAAAATAGCAATATGCAAGTTTTTTTTATTTTATCCCATGGTGCGGCACCGGAGAAAGCGTCGGGAACGGCGGTAGCAGAGAGAGTTTTAGTCTAACCTCCCGTCGGGACAACCATTTCAAGTGCCACTTGAATTTATGGCTGTCTTCAACAAGTCCAGAAGACGGACTGACATGCTAGAAGAGCAGATTGCTGAGCTAACGCATCTCGTTAGGCAAGCAATCACACCGGGCACTTCAGGTGCAGCAATCGCGTCTATTACGCGCATAGATAGCGCACAGAAAATTATTAGACCATCCCTGGCAATTCAATGGATCGCCTATATAAAGCTGAATATGCTCCCGAAATTTTGTATTTTTTAGGTTATGTTTAATTGTACGCCAATTTATGTAATCAAAACGAATTTAGACCTACTACAATTCGAATTTTTCGTCTTGAAAAGACTAATTCCTTTTTTGGTACGTTCAAAACCGTTTCATATTACCAAAGTTATAGCCCGTACAATGAAGGTACTTTTTTGAAAATTATCGGGCTATCACCTGTGAAACTAGTGTCTATATAAAAAATGTTAACTCTAACTTTCAGAAAACGTAGTTCAAATATCATAGAAAACAAAGCACTTAGTTTGGTTTTGTGTCAATCCAATTACGTATAGAATGACTGTGAATTTCTTTTCTAGCCTGCCCAGGTGAATGGTCCTTACTGTTTCGGTACCATGTGGCCGCTACCCTCTTCTGCAGTTCTGGCAATGCGGAGAGCAGTTCAGCGTGTGTTAGATTGTTCAGCGCGCGGCATTCTTCAACTCTCGTTAGAAAGTTGTCAATGCTCTGCGTGCGTACACCCACTTATTGCACGCCACATTTACACACGATATTCCCGTCATCGCACTCGTTCTGCGGCGCTCTACCTGCGCTTCCTATGGAGCCAATGTGCTCTCGGAGCTCGTGGCTCGCGAGGCTTGGACGGCCTCTGCCCCCCTCCCCCAAGTGCTGGTAGGCGGCAGAATTCGATACCGTTGGTACTGTTGCTGTGCATGTATTGGGCTGCTCGTTAGCGGATCAGCTGGCAGTATTTTAAACGTATCTTGTAAAGCTACGCGCAGATTATTGCTTAACTCCGCCGACCTCTGCATATTTCCAGGTACACAATTCTGTGCGCTGTCTATGCGCTTAATAGACGCGATTGCTGCACCTGAAGTGCCCGGTGTGATTGCTTGCCTAACGAGATGCGTTAGCTCGGCAATCTGCTCTTCTAGCATGTCAGTCCGTCTTCTGGACTTGTTCAAGACAGCCATAAATTCAAGTGGCATTTGAAATGGTTGTCCCGACGGGGAGGTTAGACTAAAACTCTCACTGCTGCCGCCATTCCCGACGCTTTCTTGCAAACAGCAAGGATATTATACACTTCAAAATAAAATCTTAAATGTATTAGGTCACACATGGAACCTTAGGGTATGAAACTTGTTTTGAGAGCTTTTTTTGATGGGTACTTTCATATAAAAAATCGGCAAAGAGAACTGAGAACTAGGTGTGCACCGATTTGTTCAGTTTGGCCGGCTTAACTCATGTATACTATATTATACCCCCCCCCCCTCTCCTCCTTTTTCCCATCTTTTTTCTCATTATATACTTCTCCGATTTATTGCATTACAAAACAGACATCACTTTCTTTTATTTAGGATTTGAATTTCGTGCTTAAACGCCCAACAAATCAAATCCATGAGAATCGTGCTGACAATCTTCTTTTTAGGATAGGAAATTTTTTTTTAAATTTCTTATAAATTTGTTGGTATGGCGAAATTATTCGTATTTATACATACAAAATAATTTAAATCAGTACTATTAATTGAGATTCTACAATAAAATAATGTACGTAGAATTTGGCACAAAATTTTTTCGTTCGGGGCGCGTTAGTAATATATATAAACCCCGCGCATATATAAACTTCGACCTGGTCGAGTATCAGCGCCGTGAGGTTCATACAGAATAAGTGCGGTGGGAGTGAGTATCAGTACCGGGAGGGTCGATTATTGCGCTCAATTAATGATATTGTTTGTAACGTACCATAAAATACGAACAATTAAAACCCAAAAGTCGAGAAACAATTAAAAAACCAAAGCCCATCAGAAAACAAAACAAATTATTATAGGCCTCCAAGAGCTGCTCCACATCCACATAAACACACACACACACACACTCACACGCACATTCACAGACAGACATACACACACACACACACACACACACACACACACATACACACACACACACACATACACACACACATACATACACACGCACGTGCGCACACACGTACGCGCGCACACACACAAAATACATAAACATGCACACGAATACAAATACGCAAGCGCACGCATACATGTACATACACACCCACACACGCATACGCTGTTATGTTGCGGATCACTCCGGTAAGACAATAAAAGTGGATTTCCTATTCATTCTCCCAACGGTTTTATCCGGACATTGATTAATGGAATTATTATGTATATTTCTTTATTTAACTTACTATTGGCTGCGTGGTTAATATTGTTTGGCTAGCTGAAAGTGCGATGCGTTCGGACTGCTGACTGCTTGATTGATACAAGTGTAAATAAGATTTTTGGAATAGAAGAACTATTAAATAAATTGAGCTTTAAGGCAATAATAAAGTTAATGTTTGTATTCTTAGTATTCAAACTAATATAATAATAAACAATACAGTTGATAATTACAATTAGACTATTACAATTTGACTGTTAATTCACGACTGTCAACTGCAGACTGACTCGTAAGTACATATAATCGTTTATTATTATTTTATATGTAATTATTATTCATATACATTCTATTTTAAATAAATATACATATACATAATACCACATAATATAATACATAATATCATAAATCTTTTTTGATTCGACTCATTTCAATTATATTTTAAAAATAATAAAAATAATAATAAGAATACATAACAACGCACGCGCATACAAACATAAGCGTACGCACAGACACGCACATGCACACATACACACGCACGCACGCACGCACACGCGCACTTTATTTTTATTATTATACACAATAATTAAAATAAAGGCAAACTGTTATATTCACATACAGATCGGTTCGACCTATCTGCAGATTCTGGATTATTCTTGGATGTTTTATATTCTTCCCACGCAGAGTTGAAGTCAGCATGGACAGTCTCCATAGCCTGTTCACTATAAAATCCAAGCCCCAACTGCATTTTTTTACAAATGTCAGGAACATGGTAAAATACCGCATAGATTTTTGGGATTATTGATACATTCAAATTTAAGTAACTTTCCTTGAACGCAGCGAACTTATCTTTAAAAGAGGATTCAAGGTTTTTACCGAAAATGTATGTACTTCAAACATCCTAAATTCTGGCTTCTCGAATGCAGGAAATCAAGTTTTTCCAATAAAATCTTACAATAATGGCCGTTAAAACTTGTATTACCCTGACGTATATCACGAATGACATGATATAATTGGGATCAGAAAAGAGCATTTTGCTCGAATTCAGCAAATAAGTGTCTGTACAATGTATTTACTACACCTAGCATCAAATGTAGTTCAGGTGCAGGCATGGTCTAAAGAAATGTTTCATCTATACTAGTAGAAAAAACCGCTGCTAACTGCCTTAGCAGGACTTTCTCAAAGATAGGTCCTTATTAATAAATAAATGAATGCAAAAATTAATTCAACACTTTCCACGGTGGTCCTCGGCAAAATTCAACCGAAACGTGTTTGCACTTTGGATTTTCCTTTTGCATATGATTTGAGGCCCTTTCAGGTCCACATTTCAATAGAAACAAAAATCGAGGAATGAGCACTTTTTTTAATTCAATTTTGAAAATTTTTTATGGGTAGTCAATGACGAAAATTTTTTTTCATGGATAATCTAGAAAATTTATTTTTATTATAGTGTTTAACAATTGAATTATACATTGATTACATATGTACAGTACACTTTCTCGCAAATATATACAGAAATAATCACAATTTATGCTGCAATGAAAGCATAATAAGATTAATAAGTATAAGAACATTTCAAATGTGTTGTGAATTATATTCGCAGACTGCTCTTAATAATTTATTTGCATAATCTGGATGTTTTTTTGATACTTTATACGTAGCCCATGTTTTGGAAAAATCATAATGCACTGCTTCCATAGCTTGCTCACTATAAAAGACGAGACCGAGACTATGTTCAACACAAAATTCTTTTACATGAAAAAAAATTGCGTGGACTTTCGGTGTTACAGATATACCTAAAGATAGATACGCATCTTTCAACGCATCTATATATTCAACAAATTTCGGATTTAAAGAAACAGTAAAGCAAGAGACAACAACGGTTTTTAACTTTTCAAATACATCCACATATTTCAAACAACCCAGGTTACGGTTGGATCGCAAGAATCTTTTTTAACAAATTGGAAGCTATCTGTGCTTTAGATTTCAAATCTAGTGAAGTAACACAGCTTGAAATTTTGCGTACTACAGTAGCTTTTCTACAAATATGACTTTTACCTGCATGTATTTTAGAAAAACATTTTGAGCAGCATTTCATATCTGGAGGTTTTCTTTTTTTTTCTTCATTCAGCTGAGACTTACGTTGAGTTCCAAAAACATTATTGGGAATAACTTTGTCCTTGCTATTCTTTCTTGCTCGTTCACAAAAAAAAACAATTGCACTTTGCACTTTCATTTGATCTTGTATCTTTCTTCAACCTATATTGCGAAAAATCTATTGGCGAGATCTTTCTTTCGTCGAGATTTTTACGGTATAAATTGGACTTGCAAGATGCACACACTACTTTTGGAAGGCACTCATTTTTTTCGTCATAACTTTTAAACAGTTTACATATTTTATCTCACAAAGCTGATGTTATGTCAATAATCCGTTTACTTTTATCCCAACAAAGTAAGCAAATAACAGAGCGATTTTCCTCATGAGTACGCACGTGATTTTTTATAATAATCGGCGGCATGGTGTTAAATAGACTACTACAAAAGGACTGACTGAATTATTGTACACTAACATCGTTGGAATTTTCAGATATACAAACACATGCTCGACAACACACTCACGAATATACACGATACATATATACGCTTTGTTTACAAATGGTTTTGATCTTGACTGAAGGTATATTGCTATACACATTTTCATCCTTACAAGGTACTTATAGAATGTATTAGTGCCCAGTAGTATTCAGTTTCAATTAATTTTTTAAAATACTTTGAAAGTATATGATTTATATTAACTTTTACCACGATAATATTTTCAACAGAAAAAAAACATTATTTTAAATTTATATTTATAATGTAACATACACTTCTGTAGATATTTGCGAGAAAGTGTACTGTAAATATGTAATTAATGTATAATTCAATTGTTAAACACTTTAATAAAAATAAATTTTCTAGATTACCCATGAAAAAAAATTTTCGTCATTGACTACCTATAAAAAATTTTCAAAATTGAATTAAAAAAAAGTGCTCATTCCTCGATTTTAGTTTCTATTGAAATGTGGTCCTGAAAAGGCCTCAAATCATATGCAAAAGGAAAATCCAAAGTGCAAACAGGTTTCGGTTGAATATTGCCGAGGACCACCGTGTTTCAGGTTTCAGAATAGCCTTGAAAGTCATAGTTTGAATAATAATGACGCATATTTTGTGATTATTAACGTATATTTTATATATTTTAGTAAGCAGCGCTATTTTTTTTTAAATGAATACATATATTCCTCAAATTCGCGTTTTTCTTAGAAACAAAAAAGCTTTAGAATAGTTTTGAAAGACATAAATCGAAAGAGAAGCATGTGAACTTTAAAAATATTTGTCTATCTTTTATATATCTTCAATATAAACTGCCGAAAAAAATTTGGATAAAATAGCTACTTTTAGAAAGGTCTTTAATTTTCATTATTTTCTTAAAAGTAGCTTAAAACTAGTTTTAAAAAATAGGAATCGAAACGAAATCATGCGTACTCCAAGATTGTATGTCTATCTTTTATATATCGTCAATAGAAACTGACGAAAAGAATTATTTTTAATCCGATAGAATAGTTACTTTTTGAAAATTCTTTAAATTCACGTTTTTATCTTAAAAATAGCTTAAGAAAAATTGTAAAAGATATAAATCGAAAGGTCATCACAGGATTTAGAATCCTATAGATATAATGTTGACGATTTACCACCTTTGCATCAAAGACAAGACAACATTTTTTTTAATTATCTAATTGTCTTGCCTTTCGGGCTTGTGTTTCATTTAATCCCAGAAGGTATTAAATTGTCCATCAATAATACGGATTACCTTGTACACGGGAATGAAGAAGTAATTTCAAATTCATTTGGATTTCTACCTAGTCCGTGTAGGTCGATAGTCAAAATTTTAGATTTAAGATTTTATGACTATCTTTTATATATCTTCAATACAAACTACCGATTTCTTTTAGTTTAACACATTTTTCAAAGGTGATTATTTTATCAAAAAACGTCCTGAATATTATCTATTTAGTTCTAAAATCTGATCAGTTCTAAGTTAAAATGTACCGAAATGTCTGCAAATTTTGAGCTCGTAACATTCTTCCCTGCAAAAGTTATGGTGGACACAAATTTTGGTTTCATAAATAAATAAATACATACATACATCCATACATACACATACATATACACATATAGACATTTTTTAAAAACATATTTTTTCTTACTCAAGAACCTCAAAAACATCGAAATTTATTAAAATCTCTGATCCAAAAATTTGTATCGTTACAAAGCTTTCTCTTCACGAAAACACCAAGAGCAGGGATAAAAACTGCTATGCAACAGGTTACCAGTCATGATATTGTCCAGTATTAAATCTGTCGTAATAGTTCACTCACAATTATTTATGTTTATTGCATAACTTAACTGCGATACATTTTCATAATTTCCTTGAGAACTGTGCGCTATTGCCAGTATAAATAATTTGTTAACGCCTGAAACTTTAAACCGTTTAGCAGAAATATCGTCTTCCAGTTTGTAACGACTGCACTTTACGTGCATGTCGTAAATTCAAACCCGCGGGTAATTTGCGCCACGGGGGATACGGGCGCGAGAGAGAACAGCGCGGATGAAGCGCGCCCCGCATCGAGCACATGGGGCGGCGGGAGAATCGGCACTATCGTTACGGCTGCCGAACTATTAGGAGCGATCGCCTAGTAAGTAAGAAGGATTCGCACGGGAGAAAAACTCCGCGCGCAGTTGCCCGTGCAAAGCGACAATATATATAGATATACTGTCGAGTACAACACAAGCACAGACAGCTCGGCGGCTATACGTGCGCGCACAGCGCCCTGCATGAGACAGCAAAGTAACTGAAGGAAAACAGCGCGCAATACAGCCGTGTCAGTGTACACACATATCGGGATACAATACATAGGCTGATTTCCATGCGCGCAAGTAACCGCACAGGTAGAAAAGCAGTTATAAGCCGCGCGTAGATAAAATACACGCACTGAAACTGTACTGGAATGCCTCTTTTAGGTTTTTTTTTATGTGTGCATTTCAGCGTGTGAGTGCATAAGCGGAGTGAAGCACAAACCGTGCACAAGTGTGTGTGGAGCACAAACAGTGCAGTGTGTATTTACAGGTTGAAAAACATAAACCCAAAAATATTTTCAGTAGAGATTCTTGGGAAAACCCTGGAAATTTTCGGGAAGATTTCTTTTTGGAAAATTTTTAAATTACAAAATTTTTTTTGTTTATTTTCGAATTTAAGGATTTTATTTGAGTTTAAGAAAATTTTTGAAATTTTTTTTTCTTATTATACGAGGTTTAAAATTTTTATTGTGATTTTAAGCACTTTTCGGACGGGACTTAGAAAATTTTCAGAAAATTTTTTTTTGTTCCCAAACCAAAATCTAAGGGTTGTAGTAAAAAAATTTCAGAAAATTTTTGGAATTTTTTTAACTGCACAAGGATCATTTCTGAGTCGAATGACAACATTTTTTTTTGGGAAAAATTTTTCAATAAATTTTTTTCGGGACTTTTCTTGTTCTCCCCTTGCGAGAATAGGACAAATCATCCTAGAAAAAAAAGTTTTTCAATCTGCAACAAACCTTTTAATTAAAAGGGAAAGTTACGCGCAGAAGGAAAAAACTGTTTGCTAGCGTAAAAGATAGAGTTATCGTGCTTGTAAAAAGGTGTGCCTGGATGTAGTTAAAGTCACACGGCAGCCATAGTGTGATATTGGAATTGACATTGAAATCCCAAAATCACACTACGATATTCTTATTAGCTTTTTTTTAGTGTGAGTGTATCAAAAATCTCAAAAGCGCGCACGTACAGTCGAAACAAAAATGTCATGCCAAACCATAGAGGCTTCGGAGAACTGGTGCTTCTCGCTCGAAGCACAGGAGCTCGATGAGACCCTGCACGAATTACAACTAAAGCGCGGGGGCTTACGGTTGCAGCATGCCGCTTGACTGCAGAAATGGCTTCTGGGTGAATATTCGGAAGATGACTTCCAACAAAGCCTAGAACCAGAAGCTACATTCGAATCGGGCACACAGTTACGCAATGAATACATCAATAGAGTGCGCAATGAGAGAACTGGGTCTACGATCCTTGACGATAATATCGACCCAGACAGCCAGCACCGAGTTACAAGATTATTTGAGGACCAGATGATACGAGTAAGAAACCTCACACTGGAAATCGCACATGTCAACGCAACAACAGCTGAATCAACAACAAGTAATAGAGCAGCAGCAGCAAAAAGATGACGAATGGCAGCAACAGAGAGCCGATGAGCTCGAACAGAGGCTGCCGCCAATTCGACAAGAACTACTGCTACAGCAGAAAGATGACGAACTGCAGCAGCAACCACGACGCTCTCAGCTGGCACCGATAAACGGAGCGGAAACGATGAGCGCGGCGAACCATAGGTACGCACCTAGCACACCAGCTGTGGCCTCACAGACGTCACAGCAAGGTGCATTACCATGAAATCAAGAAAAGGCAGGACAATACGGATAACCAAATTGCAGAACTAACACAGTTCATCGGCCGTTCGACAGGAATGAGAGCCCCATCGAACGCAATCGCATCTAGCACACGGCTCGATAATGCGCAGAACCGTATACCTAGCAATGTACACAGGCAAAGCAATCCAAGAGTGCGATTTCAAGATACCTTCACGATTGCGCAATCAGCTACGAGCTCCAACAGTCCTCTGCAGAACCATACTGGGCAGCGCCGGGTGCCACCGCTCGCGGATGATTGAAGGGGGGGGGGGGGGGGCAGCGAGACCCTTTAGGTCTCCCGAACAACAACACATATGTAGACTCGATCGGAAGCATCGGCGGAGCACCGGTAAGCAACCACAGGCGCGACGTGGGCAATATTGTACGCAAGTGGAGCGTGCAATATAGCGGCGAGCGCACGCACAGCATTGACAACTTTCTCACGAGAGTTGACGAGTGCCGTGCGCTCGGAGATCTGTCAGGTGCAGAGCTACTCTCGGCTCTACCAGAGCTGCTTATAGGAGTAGTTGCGACATGGTATCGCAATAACAAGGATCAATGGATCACTTGGCAGCAATTCTGTGAAGACGCACGCTCCTGGTATGGCCAAGGGAGAGGGCACCAGCAAGAACTAATTGCAGAAGCATACGCACGTTCGCAAGGGAAGTTCGAGCCTGTTCGTGATTTTAATACGAAGCTCGTGGGCATCATGCGCAAGCAGGACCCTATCCCCGGCTTGGATGAGCAGCTAGATCTGCTGCACCATAAGATGCTACCAACGCTGAAAGCTGCAGTACGTCGAACGGACGTCAACTCCATTCAGGAGTTGCTTCTGTTGGCTACGGACGCCGAATCTGAGCAAAGTTGGAGGAAGTCATGGAGGCCACCTCCGCCTCTAGAAGCTACCCTACCCCCTGAGATGGCATACCAAGCTCCACAGGCAGCACGGGGATCTCGGCTGCCAATCTCGGGGGTGACACCGCGAGAAGATACAGATAATCCGCTCGATATCGCCGCCATGGTAGAGCGCTTAGTAGAGCAGAAACTAGCGGCCAGACTAGTGCAGCAACCGGCAGCGAGCACGGGAACTGCGACAGCTACTACGGGGGCAGGGCCGCAAAAACCACGAAGGTTTGTAAAGAAGGCGACTGAGAAAAACCCTCCGACTGAGCAAAAGCCCTTGAACCCGAGATGGGAGGTGAATTGCTTTGTGTGTGGTGATTCGACCAACCGGGCTTGGCAGTGTCAGAAACGAGCGGGAAACGACAAGAGGGACCAGTAACCGGGGCCACTGTAATCCCTAGTATCAAAAAAAAGGCCTCTAACAATGCGCCCGCAGGGAATGGTAAGCCTACGGCGCCCCGCGAGACGACACAACCATGCGAGAGAACAAGTGTAAGAGACACTACCATGGGGACCTTGTCAAGAGTGACGAAGCCGCTTGACGCAGAGCCAGCGAGGTCACTACCTACGCCGATCTGCGCGGCGGTATAAAAGCTGCCAATGCCGCGTCTCCAACGCCACCCACACTCCACAGTGAATGTGAAGCGGAAGAGGGTTCAGTTGCAGCACACGTAATGGTATGCGGGTCCAACTTAAAGCAGGCCGAGGCAGCTCACTTACGGCTAACAGAGCTAAGCCTAGCAACCATAAAAAGCAAAATCATGCCATGAATGCAGTCAGCAGTCGACGTACAGTCGAAAGAGGTGGGAGAAGATCCCAGCAGTGTAGTCACGTGGCTTAGGAAGCTGGGCGACGGCAATGATACCCCAAACATCCACTCCAACAAAGATGAACGCCGTTGGTGGGGACAGGTGCATTTGGGGGAGTACAGAGTACGCGCCCTATATGATTCAGGTGTGGCACGCACGGTAGTGGGTCCATCGGCCTACAAATAGCTTGCGCACTCGGGTTGAAATTACAACCTGGCTACAACCGGTGCACTCGAATGGCGGATGGGACCATAAACCCAATAGCCGGGTACGTCTGTTTACCATTTACGCAAGGGAGTGTGACGAAAGAAGTCCGGGTAGCTATCCTATCTAAATTGGATTATGACTGCTATGTGGGTCGGAACTTTATGCAGTTGTTCCGAGCGGTCCATGACCCCGAGGATGATACCTTGTTCTTAAAGGATACGGAAACAAGTCCTACTGGAAGTAGCCGGGGTCGGCTCTAATAGCGAGTTAGCGATCTCTGCTGTAGGACTCGCTCATGTAAGTTGGGAAGAGCGAGCGCAAGTGAACGCGCTCGTAAGTAGAATCCTGCCACAAGGGGGTGACGCAATAGGGCGCACCACCCGCATGGAACACATGATTAATGTGAGGAGCGCGCGCCCCATGAAGCAAAAATATTTTCCAGTGTTACAGAAAATCGAGCAAGAAATGCTTGACGCCGGGATTATAGAGTCCGCGTCCACGGGCGGTTGGTCCAGCCCAGTGGTAATGGTGCGCAAGCCAGGCGGTAAATACCGATTCTGCGCGGATTATCGGAAATTAAGTGCGGTGTCGGAACCAGACGCATATCCGTTACCGAACATGGATGATATCCAACGCAAACTCCAGAGAGCGCGTTATATAACGTCGCTGGACCTGAGCAGCGGTTATCACCAGATACCACTGGCTAAAGCAGCAAGGCCGTTGACGGCGTTTATAGTACCTGGAAAAGGGCTATTCATGTGGAAGAGAATGCCATATGGATTAGCCTACGCTGGGGCCACGTTTCAACGGATGATCGATGAAATTATCAGTGCCGACTTACAGCCGTACGCGTACTCGTACCTAGATGACATAATCATCGTCACAGAGACGCTCAAGCAGCATCTAGAGGTTCTGAGGATCGTGTTGGAGCGGTTCAAAGCAGCAGGGTTGACAATCAACAAAGACAAAAGCGTGTTCTGTCGAGAGGAAGTGCGCTACCTCGGAGTCCTGGTCAACCATGACGGATTCAAGCTTGATCCGGAAAAGATTGCTCCGAAAATAACTTATCCTGCACCCAAGAGCTTAGTGCGGCTAAGGCGCTTCATGGGGATGGCTTCGTGGTATCGCAAGTTTTTAAATAACTTCTCCACGCTTGCCGAGCCACTCACCAGACTCACCAAAAAGGACCAAAGGTTCAAATAGACCGAGGAGCAACAAGGGTCGTTCGAACAGATAAAAGCTCTCATAACGAACACGCCAATTCTGCACCGACGATGCAGAATTCTGCATTCAAACAGATGCGAGCAACACGGGAGTGGGGACCATTTTGGTCCAGCGGGTCAACGGAGAGGAGCGCGTACTAGAGTTCGCGAGCCATATTATGACCTCCGCCGAACGCAATTACAGCCCCACCGAGAGGGAGTGTCTCGCGGTGATTTGGGCGATTCGGAATTTCAGGCCCTACGTAGAAGGTTATGACTTTCGGGTGGTGATAGATTGCCAGAGCGTCAAGTGGTTGAGCGGTTTACACAATCGCATGGGCAGGCTAGCGCGATGGACGCTGGAGCTGCAAGGGCACCGTTTCTCTATAGAGTACAGAGCCGGAAAGCTAAATGACGTGCCCGATGTGCTCTCCCGCATGTTCGAGGACGACGAACTACCCGTCGCAACCATCGCCTGGGCCAACATGGCCAACGACCGCTGGTATGCGGGATGCATTGAGAAAGTGCTCAATGCTCCCAGCGATTACCCGCTGTATAAAGTCATAGGAGGGTAACTGTACGTTTACGGCCCAGTAGAGTCGTTGCCCATGTCGTTGCAAGAGGACGACGCATGGAAGCTGGCCGTACCGGCGTGAGCCCAGCAATGCTCAATTACGGCCGTCAACTGGCATGACCGTCGTCCGCGCGGAGAGTACAAGACGTGGCTGCAGCTGAAGGGCTGCAGAGTGAAGCCCTCGAGGCATGGGGCGAACGAATGCGCGACCTAGAGGAGCTGAGAGCGCAAGCAAGTGAGCATTCTGAAGAGGCGCACGACCGACAGGCGCGGTATTATAATGCCAAACACCGAGACCCAGGCTTTGACGTTGGGGACGTAGTTTGGCGAGAAAACCACATCCTATCGTCAGCGATCGAGGGCCGCACGGCCATATATGCGCCGAAATTCATCGACCCATATAAAATAAAAATCAAACACCTTTCAACTAGTCGACGAGCTGGGCGAGATCGCAGATAAAATCCCAGCTCGCCAGCTGAACAGGGGTTATTTGGGCGACCAAGGGCCCAAACTACCTGACGAAGATGAAGAAGATAGCATCGAGGTTACTCGACCACCGAGGGATACGAGCGTAACCATGGCGACGCGCGACCCGCCGACGGCGCAGCAAAGCTCCGCACTTGTGCAGAGCTCTGTGAGTGAGTCAGAAGACGAATATCCGGCATATGTAACGCGAGCGACCACGACCGCGCACCCGACCGATGATTCACCCGTCCCCCCCCTTGTCGAGAAAACGAGGAAGACCTGGAGAAACCGCGTACGCAACGCAAAGCTCGGGTACGCGATCGGCTACTAGTGCGACACCCAAGAGGAGAGGGCGCCCGCGTAAGAACGTTTCTTAACGCTGAGGCGCTCGCGTGGCCTACCCACCTGACCCCCCCCCCCCCGTTTCTCTTCGTGTCAGGATGGATCAGAACGGGACTTCAGTGACCAAGACGGGGCCATCAGCCAGCCCAGACCAGCTGGCCGCCATCGTGGGTCAGTTCGTGAGCCTGGTCACATTATTAAGCGACCCGATGGACGAGGAAAGGCCCCCGCCCAAGTCCCGCATCGTCGAGCTCAGCCCCGACGTCACTCGGAGCAATCTTCGACGAAGGAGGGGAGGCAGGAGCGGAAAGCCTCCCAGCCATCCTGCGCCGACCACGGCTGTCGCCACCGGAGGAGGCACCTGTGACGACGACCAAAGAGTCGCAACAAGACTCCGAAGAGGAGTGCGCCCAAGCCAGGGCGCTCAGTCCACCACCGCAGGACACGCCTAGCCAGGTGCAGTCCCCAAGCCCAACTCCAAAGCGGCAACTAGGTAAAGAGTTTTGGGCCGAGCTCTAGCGCGATCTGGAGAAGACGCTCGAGCTCTCATTCCAATCTGCCCGAACGGGTCTTCGCCCGGTACCACCAAGGGGAAGAGCGGTTCGGGCCCAGGATTGTGCAGGAGGCTAACCACTGGCGCCAGCGCGTCATCGACCGAGAGGAGGAGCTCGAGGCTCCGCGCCAGTTGCGCGAAGAACGACTAGAGCGCCGCCAAAGTGAAGTTTCGGAGCGCGAAGAGGCGCGCCGACAATATACTGAGGCACAAGAACAGTTCCGCACTGCCCAGACGAAACTCAGGCGAGCACGACAAGTGGCCGAGTGCCGCCAGGGGCAATAGCGCACCACCCGGAGGGACTGCGCAGTATGCCAATATCCGAGGTCATGCGCTCTGATAGATGCCCGAACGTGCAGGACCACGACGGCAAGAGCCAAAACTGGGAGCAACGCACTACGAAGCGTGACTAGCGCACCTTAAAGCCGAGCGCCCTATACACTATGGCGCATCAATTTTTGATATTTTTTTTATGTAAGGAAAGGGAGACATTGTGAGAAAATAAACATAGCCAAAGAGCTCCCATACTTCACTATGTCCAAGTTATTTTAATAAAAGGCCCGTCCCCATAACCGTCGACACGAATGACAGCGCGTCGGTAGGTCAGAGTCGAAATCGTGACGATACTTCGACTCTGGAGGGGGGGGGGGTTGTAACGAATGCACCTTAGTGCATGTCGTAAATTCAAACGCGCGAGTAATTCGCGCCACGGGGGATCGGGGCGCGAGAGAGAACAGCGCGGAGGAAGCGCGACAGCACGCGCAGCACCGAGCACATGGGGCGGCGGGAGAATCGGCACTATCGTTACGACTGCCGAACTGTTAGGAGCGATCGCCTAGAGTAAGAAGAACTCTTGTGAGATGCGCCGCGAGCGTATGTGAGATTAAGGAGACGTCGGATATCGACAGTAGATTCCTACTATCCTACACACGTATTTCGTTATTTATTTACAAAGTTAATTGTTTAATGACAAAATAATAGCTGTCCCCAATTTGTTTTACAGTAACCTAATTATATGTCCAAGCTGGTTTCATATGATTGTTTTGTTTTCGAGAAAACTTTGACAAACTTAGTATGTAAAGGTTAATCTCCACGTAGTTGGCCCTTTTAGTGTGTCAAAGTTTTCTCGAAAACAAAACAATCATATGAATCCAGCTTGAACATATATGTAGATTACTATAAAACGAAGCGGGGACAACTATTATTTAAAGAAAAATATGATTTCTCTTAAAATTATGAATGAAAACTCAATTAGACAAGGACATAGATATCCGGCGTCCCCTTAAGAGAGAGAGAGAGAGAGAGAGAGAGAGAGATCGAGCGGCAAGCGGTGTGCATCTTCGCCGGGGCTCAACGTCACGGCCGCCGTCCTTCAACTACGCTGCCCCGTCGAAAACGAGGCCGCCACATCACCGCCGGCCAGACATCGCAGCAGAGACAGAGAGAGAGAGAGAGAGAGAGAGAGAGAGAGAGAGAGAGAGAGAGAGAGAGAGAGAGAGAGAGAGAGAGAGAGAGAGAGAGAGCGAGATAGAAAGAGAGAGAGAGCATCGTCGAGCTCCTCACCGGCGCTCGCTAGCGCAACAAGTAAGTTCGAATTATTGTATCGCGACAAATTACGTCCGAGGAAGCCGCGGCTTGAGGCCCTTCCTTCGGCTCCTTGTAAGCGCGACCGCGTTCACGAGCTCGTCTCGACCTTCTTAGCGCGACGTCTGAGAGACTCGGGGTTCGCGCGCGCCCCGTTTGTATAATTTCAATGTTAGAATATACGTGCTTTGTCAAACAGTGTATCCTCTCTCCAATTATTTATACGACTTCACTGCCTGTCGCGCTGTCCCTATCCTTATCCCCTGGTTTGGTTTGTATAATTTCAATGTTAGAATATACGTGCTTTGTCAAACAGTATATCCTCTCTCCAATTATTTATACGACTTCACTGCCTGTCGCGCTGTCCCTATCCTTATATCCTGGTTTCGCAGGAACGATCCCGAGGCCGAGCTGGAGCTAGCCGGCTACACGCGGCTGAAGCGAGTTATACTCGCATTTTAGCAGGTAAGCTAAAGGTCGAGCAGCGCGCTACAGAGACGCGCGCTGCCTATATTGTTAATGCAATAATATTAACATGCGACCCGCTAGGAAATCCTCCTGTTAAAAGTTTTTGGTGGCGCCCATTTAGCTCTTCGTTTTTTGCAGTGGACTGAATAGATAAACATACCTTTAAGGATCAACCACCGCCGTACATTCCAAACTTCAAACGAAATTCAGACAATGAGCGCTTTCTTTAACGTATTTTATCAAACCATTGAAATTTGTACAATAAACGACAGTTTCGGCTGCAGCTGTAACTTTATTAGCCTTGATGCGAATAAAGTCAAAGTTTTTAGTACCAAAATAATTATCGACACATTGACTTTAAATCGTCAGTTTTTTTTTAATTTAGGCTCCACGACCTGAGAATTTCTCATAGCAACTCGTAAATCTGGAACGATGGCAAGTGTATTTGTTTGGATTAAATGTAAACTCATCTGGATTTTTAAAAATTCGTCTGGAGATAAAAGCTCACACTTGCATCAATTTTTGTTAATCTTGCACCGACAGCAACCTTGAGAGGCTTACCACGCGTTTGAGAGAGTGATAACGTCGTAGAATTATTTTATCTTCTACATTCGTTTTCCACTTAAGCGAAGAAGACATCACTTAGACTATAGTTTTTGGGTCTGTTTCCACGATGCTTTTAGTTAAATTCTCTACTTACAAACAAAGAAAAACAGTAACTGCACCGACTTTCAACGAAAGGTGACTTTATTTTATATAGATAATAATTAAAATAATTTAGCGATAATAAAACTGTGAGTTTTAATAAATTTGTAAATATTGTAATTAAAATGTTTTTTTTATTTTTAAGTTTATAATATTGCAAGCGTGATATTAGATACACATTTTACAGTAATAATAAGTTTACCAAAATACACAAAATAAAGTCGCAGTAGTTTATAGAAACAAAATTAATTATTCTGCATATTTCATTATAAAAATATTTTTAAGTGTTTTTATGTTCCAACACGAACTTCCAAAGAATTCTAAGCTATAGAAACTTAAAGTATCTTAAAATTAAATAATACAAACTTTCAGAGTACTATTTTATTTTTTTTTTAATTTTCGTTTTTTGCTAATTTTATAGTTTTTTCAGTATACGACTAAGAATAGTGGTTAAAATCTTAGTAGGATTACAGTTTTAGGACGAGAATTTTAGTAGGTGAGTACTAATCATAATGGTATTAACATAACCTCAAAATATCGTAAAAACACTGTTTTCTTTGCAAATTTCGTGGTTACAATATATACTTTACTGTATTCTGCGTTGTAATGATGGTTTTTGCGTTATAGAGTGTTATTAGTTAACTGCTTATTATAATCAGTATCAATCTAACGTAAAAATTTTGTTTAAACACTTTTTTTGGAATTTCGAGGTCAAAATATGATTTTTAAGTATTTACTGTCTTACAATTTTAGTATTTACATCAGAGAATGTTACTAAATAAACAATAAATGGAATGGTGTCAACTTAAACTTAAAATATTGCAAATCAATAACAGTAGAGAGGTGGTGCTTTTTCCAGACAGACGTGACGTAATGGCGGCGGAGGATATTCTGAAGATATTTCATTGTCGATATTGTCGTAGGTATTTCCTTCTGCTGTCGAGACACCCCCACTACTACTAGTATGTTGGGTGGAGGGTGAAGACAAACACGTAGTGTTCGTCGAAGATGTATCCAATTTTTTAATTTTTTCACAAAGTTCCCTAGTTTTTTGTTCCTGTTTTTTGTAGCTATCTGGTACGTCCTGCGAGACGGTGTCTGCCGGTGCATACATTGATTTCATTATCCATAATCGTAGCTTGTAGACATAACTTAGAGCACAAGTAAAGTATTCGCGTTTTCTACCGTGGTAAAACTAGAAATGTTCGTTTATGCGTGGTAGATTTTTGAATGACGGGCATTTGTAGTCTTCTAAATCGATGACTTGTCGAGAGAGGTCCGCGTTCGATTGTTGTTTTTGTACACCGCGTACGTAGATGCGTATAGCGTTTTGGGCGACGTCACGTAGCGCGTTATATACGTCCTTCAGATCTGATTTGCCGCCGAACCACTCGATGCCATGGTAACACGACCGATACTTATTTGTAGCCAAGACCCCTTTTACTAGATCCGCATAATTGTATGGGTGTTTTATACTCCAATGCGCGATAAAGTTACAGTCAGCACCGAGAACCGCGATCTCTTTGGATAGAAACTCTCCACGTCTGTCTTGAAAGGCTTGTATGTCTATCACGTAGTCGAGTTTCTCCATGACTTTGATGTTTAACAGCGTGTATCGAGCTCCTCGACCGCTCCGACACACGGTTTAAAGGCAACTATCTAAAATAGTTCTACAGATTTACCCTCTCCGTGTTTCTCGGTAGGGGGTTTCCAAGTTAAAGTCTACGACAACTTGGCGCGCAGCATCTATTTCTAACACGTTGTCAAACTCGGCATAGAGTATACAGTTTATAGTTTTGGTAAGCGCTTTATCAAAGCGAACTTCGATTCTAATCGTACCGTTTTTAACAAGATTACAATGCCCCTCAAAGTAAGCCGACATATCTGGCGTAAGATCAAATGCAAAAAGATAGTAGCCATTCGGAAAGGCATTTCGATCAATGTCGTTTCCTTCGTTTATATAGTGTATGCCTGTGCCATAGTATAAAGTATGATATGCCTCGACAAACTGAGTTGATGCCCCGTTGAAATTTGATTGTAAAGGTTTGCTAGGTATTTGTGTACCATCGACGTACAAAGATAAAAAATTTATCGAATAATTTTGGAAATTAAATGGGTTTAGTTTTCGGTCTCCGTTAAAAGCTTTGTTATCTACAAACCCTATTATAACTCTTTTAGGTAATTGCCCGAGAATAACACTTTTTAAACAATCGCCGAGAATACCGCTGTGCATGGTAAACGATTTGACTTCAACAGGGGTAAATAGATACTTGGCTGTAGCTGAGGCGAGCATTTTTGCATGAGCTATCAACACTGCGGGGTTGATCTTAACGCGTCGTACTAACAAAGTAGCTTCGGTAATGTATGCAGAATAATTCGCTGTAGAAGCATCCATGAGACAAAATGCGTCTTTCGACCGCACGAGTTTCAAACGCATTTCAACGCCGTTTAAAATAAATCTATCTTGATTGTTTATATCAGTATGCAGGTCAGGTAATCCAGAACGTCTAGCTATTTTGCCGTTGAAAGATATTTTTGTTTTCTTATGAGTCCTTCATTCTTTGTAGATCCGGGTAGCTCGTCCATCTCACCAGCGACATCGTTTACCCAGAGTGATGTCGTGAGATGTGGGTAGGCATTATTAGGTGGAGATACAAGTTTTTGGTTAAGGTAGAGGTCCACGTGGTTGAAGATCGAATGTAAAAAGTTGTTCACTGGCATTACAAGTCCATCGTCCTTCTTGTTGCATGGTGTAATTTGTACATTCAGTTTTAGCATTGTGTGAGCGAGATCCAAATAGTCTTCGTTTTATAAATTTACGCTAAACTCTATTAGACTCTCGTCGATCAAAGACGACATGGGTTTGTAAGATACCCATCGGCTCGATTCTATAGCTGCTTGCGTTGGAATGACTGTGTAAAAAAGGCATTTTTGAATTTGTATAAAAAATATCAATCACTTTAGCTTTCGTTTTTGTTTTACTCTTTCTCTTGATTTTTTTCACGTGTATTGTCTTTTTATTTTGCTTCCTTTTAGTCTTACGTTTTCTTTTAACTTTTGAACGTTTTCTCTGTGCGTGTGGTGCGATCCGACGTTGTACAAGTGCACGGCGAGACTGCACGAGTCGTTTACGTTGAAGAGGTTTGTTATACCCGAACCCTTCCATCACTTTAGTTAATTTGTCAGTTGCGTTATGTTTCAAATTACGTCCAGACTCATTTAAACGATTTTTAAACGATTCTTTGAATGTGAAATTATTTTCACCCACATCTTCGAGAACATTAACACCAGTTCTCAAAACTTATTTACCGATAGCTTGGGCCCCATTAGCCAGGAATGGTAAAGCGCTACGAAAAATTCCGAAGAACCATGACCCCAAACCGTGGCCCCGCATCCGTGGAGAGCCGATATAGTCGTAGCTGATCCCGCGACCTCCTCGGCCTGTTTGAGATTATATGTAGTTGAGAATGGTATGGGTTTTCCGAGCCGGTCTCTTATATCGATATCGATAGTCTGAAATCTGTTGGTGAGAATAGGCACATAATTTACTTATGCAAATCTCTTGACTATTGTGCTGTCAAAATTTAATTGTTTTGCATCGAGATTAACTATACGGAGCAATTATCAACTTTTTCTTGTCTGACTGAGGGTAACACTCCTTCCTCATATCCAAGAATCCGTTTTACAGCATCGATTAACACGGGTGAAATACACATTTTTACGCCGCCGTAATTTTTTACAAGAAAACTGATGCTCACGAATCCCCCTTTATCATTATAAAATAATTTTTGACAAATATCTTTTGAATGAAAAAACATTAACGTGTCGTTTATTTCTGCAACGAGTTTGTGTGTAGAATCGTATGCTCCGTATTGAAAGAAGTATTCTTGAGATTTTGTATATGAGTTTACCAGTAGACAATCTTCTCGACGCAAATGAATAGTAGAGCAAGCTATATGGATTTCTGAGATACCGACTACCCATTTGCCGTATAATTCTACTTCTCTAGGCAAACGAATTGAAAAGTTTGTTGTAGTGTTGATTGGATAATACTTTTTGGAGCTGTTGCTGGGTAAGATAATAGTAAACTCGTTTGGATTCATTGTTACAATGTTTTTAATTCTGAAGCAGGAATCCACGAATTAAATTTATCCGGATAACCGATCCACTTTACTAAATACTGTTTTTTCGAACCTTTTCCTTGGCTGCGAACAATTTTTTCAATTTTATATTCTTCTTTAGGTACGCGTTGCTCGCCGACAGCACTCAACTCTTCGGGATGAAAAAAAACTTCAATTTCTTCACCTTGCAGGTCACACAATTCATAAATAAATAAATTTTGTCTCTTTGAAACACGTACAATTTTGAATATCTCCTCACTCCACGATTTTTTTGCGCCTTTTTCAAAAACGTTTTTTCTCTACTATTGCGCACGTACATCCCAGCGATATACTTTGACTTGCGACGATGAGGCTGCCTCTGCATTGCCCGTTTTACTAATTTTTTTCTGGCAATGTGAGCGTTATATATTTTTACCGCCGCAGGAGGCATTTTTATAGTCGAATGAGGTGTTTTTTTGTAAAACATCGATGTAACGTTTAGTGGTTTTGTATTTAAAGCATCTGTATATGCGTTCTTTCAAATTTCTATTAGAACGTTCTACTACAGAGGCTTTGACGTCAGGATTGCGCGCAATTCGAAATTTTATGTCATATTCTTTGAGAAAGTTTCCTAATGTTTTTTCGACAAATTCCTTGCCACGGTCGGTCTGCAGCATATACAGAAAACGGTTTTTATTGTTGACGAGAATTTTTTTGAAAGCCTTAGTCTCTTTTAGAGTAGTCTTATCGCGGATAGGTTGTATAAATACAAACTTACTCAGAGTTTATCTATAGCGTCGACATCGTAGTACAATCAGGGAAATTTATGACGGATAGCTTCATGTAAAGTACATGTAACGTGTTTTGTCAGCCACTTTTTTATTTTTCAGGAGCGTATTTTATTTTAGTTTACTCTGATTGAATTTCTTGCTCCCGAGAATGCTGCCTGACATTGTGGATCAAAATATTGCTTCTCCAAAAGATTAATTTCACATGTTTATCCAATCTTTCTTTCTAGACATTGGGGTCGATGATCTCAAACTATGTTTTTTTTTCTTGATTCGTTCGGCACTACTGTTTGGGCTATTATTTGGTAAAATTGTATTGTACAAGGAGGAAGAAGAAGGATCACTTTTATTTCCGAGAAGCGGTGTACAGTCGTTAAAATCTTCTTTATCAAAATATTTTGTTTATACAATATTTTTCGCGTTGAACAGTGCCTAGACTCCACAACTCGGGGTTTCCAACAAATTCTTTATGTGTAGATGTTGTATGAAGTAAGTATGCAAACTCTTTTCTACCAATTACCTTGGCGTGCCTTCTATCATGTACACAGTGCCGTTATGGGTCCAGCTAATGCGGTTTCTATTAGCTTTCAAATGGTTTATTAATAATCGAGCTTTCTTTTGATAAAGTTTTGGTAGGCTTTCGATGATAAAATCGTCTTGCATACCATTTGACTTGCTGTATTGTTTTTCTTCACTTTTCGACAAAGAGGGCTTACGTTTTTCTTTTACAAAAAATAAATATCTTCTCAGTACACTCAAATAATCTTTCAATCTTTGTTGTTCGTTTTTATATGTATTCGAATCGAGGATTTTTTTCATCTCATCGTCCAAACGCGTTAAATTATCGCCGACCATTTGACTGGATTCGAGAGCAGCAGCAGCAGGCGCTGTTGTATACACACAATAACACTTTTCGACGGAGCAGCAGTGTAAGATCCGCTGATAATTGTAGCAGAGTCCAACGGTTTTACGTTTTCTCTCTGTATTCTCTCCAAATGTTCTTTAGGTATTAATACCATTTTCTTTATTTTAGACATATTTTAACTGGAAATTTTCAAATAATTGTAGACAATATCCCGTCCAATATAGGTTGAAGTAAAAACGGTAAAAAGCGACCACCTTTTTGAACAATAACCCGTTTCTTACTTTTCCACGAATTTTTGCGTATACTTTTAGTATCTAAATTTCTCAAAATATTTTTGTTTTTTCAATTTATTTTTTGATGTTTTTTTAAGATACAACAACGCAAAGCACATTTAACGCGCACTCACAAATATATTTTATAAGTTTTTGATCAGCAGATTTCAATAGCGCGACTCGTTGATCCTTGTCAGAGTGTCTGAGGGCTTCCAAGAGAGCAATGTATTTTTTCTCAAAAGGTGCAGTCTTTTTGCCCGATTGTAGACGTCGACTTCGAGAACGCCGACGACGCTCTCCACCAGATACAGCCTCGTTCATAGTTTACTTGAAATTGAAGAAGATATCGACTGCACCCTGTATTTTACTAAATTTAAACTATATGCGCATAAGCAGTGTGAGCATACTTTGGTAGATAAACGTACTGATGCTCGTCGTCGGGAAATATACTCGTTTGAAATCTAAATCCGTCCATCGTACTCTGCTTGCAATCAATCATGACATAACCAAACGGTTTAGCTGTAGCATCTTGATATGCTTCTTGTAAAAATTTAGGGTCTTCGTGGCACACTTTTCTCGCTAAATGGTGCATCTATGCTCGATCTCGCGGATTTTTAAATATAACTATATAAGATGCGTTGAGGTTAATGTCTCTCGAGTAAGTTCCTCTGTGAAATAAATTTTTAGTAATAAAAATCACACTTATATTTTTATGGTGACTTTATTTTGTAAATAAATCGACAATCACGTGATTCGATGCTTCGCGCATTACATTTTTCAGGTAATTTTCCGATTTGTACCCTTCTTGCCACTTGGCGTAATAAAACAATATTCGATCAAACGTAACATCAGCCACTTGATTGAGAAAACTTAAAAATTTTCTTATAAAACACGACTTTCCGCTCGATGTAGGCCCGCATATTAAACTCGTCCACGGATGAGCCCACCGTGTGCCCATGGTTACGTTTATAGTATAGTAATTTATTTAAAAGCTTGCATGTTTTTAAAACCATTTTGCATTAATGTTATAAGCACGGGGCAACGGCGGCGTCGGCAGCGACGGTGCGGTGGTGTAGCTGACGAGCCGGAGAGAACAAGGGCTAAAAGAGGCGCCTGCCGGCAGCCTTACCCGTCATACATGCAGCTAGTCTCTCCGCCGATTGCTCCTAGCCACGCGCTAGCTAGACCTCCAACCGCGCCGCTGCATAAGCCTGTTGGCGGGGGCGCCGGTCCCAAGCACAGCTCTGTTAGCGGTTACGGCTATAAATAAGCAGCCTCTTTACGTCCCAATTATGGTGATCGTTTGCGGTTAACGCGAAAGCCGTCCAGCAGACAGTTACTCGTCGATCGTGAAAAAGACAACGGTGCTCTCGCATTAAATTTTAAAATGGATTCCGTTTCGTTATTAAATATCGGATGCCGTGATATGTTTTCTCTCATGGAAACAGTGTAAAGTATGCGCATTTCGTGTTTTAATACACCATCGTGTTGTTTCATACAATTGGTTGAAGAAGACGAAGCCTACGAAAAACTCGAGTTTGATATGTTTGATTTTTACTGTGTGGCCCCGTTGTATTATTATTATTATAAGGAAACATCACTCTTACAAGTGCAGCAAACAGATCAAGTACTTACGACAAAATTAATGTTGAACGATTTGCAGGTATGTTTATAAATGTTCAAATTAAAATTTTAAAATATTCTCAACTAATTTAAAATAATTCTTTAGCCAAAAATGATGATAACCGTTTTAGCAAATGGAAAATGGATACGTTGTATTACGCAAGTTAATCCTCGAAACTTTTACTCTGATAAAAATAAACGAGGCAAATGGTATTTATGAACTAGAACTTTCTTGTCTTCAATTACAACCAAGAGCGATTTTATGTGGTTTGGGAAATATTATATCAATATCTCCAAATGGACATCGTTGGAGCAAAACAGCGTGCGATATTTTTTATCATGTAACACAAAACTACGAACTTCGTGGATATTGTGTGTTCTTTACTTTGGTTTCGTCCTTTCATATTCGATATTCCTATGTGAATACTCTTTATATTGTTTTTTTCGATTATATTAATAACAACGACTATATAAATATCTGTATATACAGGCTGCTCAAATTGACATACATGCAATTGAACTCTCCTGCAATCCGAAAAGGGACAATGTTTCTGCGCGCATGCAGCGCATATAGGTTTTCGTAAAAGACCCGTCACGATTATTGACATGGTGATATTATTACAATTTTTAAATAAATTAAGAATTTTAGAAATTTCATTCGCAAACACAGCTTTTCCCTTTCTTTTACATAATACGAGTGCGTGAATCACAGTATGCCATGCTAATCCCTCTAAAGACAGCCTGTATTTAGGGTAGTACTAGCAACCGGGTACATTACAGTTTGATTTAACACAGCAATCTGGTTTTATATTATCCCTCAAAAAGACCCGTGCTCCTAGAACCAAAAAAAAAATAAAAATTAATTTTTACGTATAAAAATTTTTTTTTTATGTCTAAACGGAATCAAAAGCGAGTTGGAAACAAACCACCTCTTTTTTAATACGACCGAGTATTTTTTAGTTTCATACCGTGATACAACTTCATGGGTTTTAGTCCGACTTATTGTACTATTATTTACAATTATACGAGCCTCCTCATATTCTTGTGATTTTTTTGCCAGTTGCACTACAGACTGAAAGTTTATTTTTAACGAATTTTCGTAATTGATACAAATACCCTTAACTTTACACGTGTCATAAGTCTCACCCGTGGGTATGCGTACGCGATACGCGTAAAATTTGAGCCGCCCGGGTTAAAGGTTTCTATGTACGATCCCACGCCGTATCCCTCTAACTCGTCTATAAGCTGACCCCATAAAGGTCCAGTTACGGGTTCGTATTCTCCGCTGTTGTCGTTTTTACTTTTATAAAGAATCGAATCTGTGTCATAGTAGGGAATACGATTATCCAGGTCAATTAAGTAATTTAACAGTTTTAATCGCGCCTGTGCCGTTGTATATGCAGCGATTACTACGTTTGTACCAGGCGAGGACATCACAGCTTCATTCATATACCTCCATGTCGTATACATAGTATTTGTGTTTGCCGAAATACATTGTTCTACTACTATTTCCGAATCCCTTAATAATTTTAATAAATCTTGATATGTTCGTACTACGCGGGTTTGTGATAAGTTACAACGCTGCCCAAATTTACCCCAGAATGAGTTTAAACATAATTTTGCTACCGAACGCATCCCAGGATTTTTTTCTATATTATTGTAGTCAATTGATATCTTCAGCTTTTTTATAATTTTCTATATATTTTATGTTTTCCTACTTTGTTTCAACTCCTTTCGGGTAACCGGACGCCTCCTGTTTAAATTTCAGGAATGTATCCACGTATTGTGAAAAATGCCCACCCGAACGAGTCGTAGGATCGTACTGTGTTACCGCGTACTGCCAGATTACATATATTTTTATTAATTTATACCCTAACTCTAACGCTTTTTTTATTTCCAAGGAAACTCACGTACCCGACAATATTCTATCTTTTGTGTTTTTATATCTACACTCACTACTGCTTAATTCTTCGCAACAAGAACGACAAAGTGGAAATAATAATCGGTCGTGCATTTTTCCGGGTAATACGGGGTGAAACAGATTTCGCGGGGGTAAAATATCACATTTTACAAGACCCTCAACATTTTTGTGAAAATTTTAAAATTTACTACCGGTAATTTTAACACATCCGCATTCATAAAAATTTGAAGGCGTCCTATTTAAATATTTTATGCGTTAATTACCCGATGTCGTACTATACGTAACAATATTCCCGGTACGACCACCATAATGCTTCCCGAGGATTTAAAACGACATTTTCAGCTAAAGGGTGATTTTTAATAAATTATCGAAATGCGGAGTTCCTATTTTTTTAATCCCGTGTAAAATTGCATCCCCACATTTCGATTAAGGCTAGAGTACAGTCACAGGGGTAAAAAGATCAAGTTTTTTTCTTGATAAAACTATTCATTAAAGCTTACTTTATATGCTGCAAAATTCCAAATTATTTTATAAAGCATCCTATAAGTTTTTAATATGTTTATAGTATATAATTACATTGCTGTATATGCAATTTGCAATCTTTAAAGTCGTTTTTCGCAACACTTTATTTTTGTCCTTAAAAATGCTCCTCGCGCAAATGCGCGCGGTGAAATAATTTGAAACTCCACAAGATTATTGTTTTTTACATTATAAACATATCTATAGATCTTTTTTTCTTCCTAACCCTAATAATAAGAAAGGAATACATAATTATATTTCATAGAGCCGTGTGGAAAATGTGTATACGAGGGTTAGAATGAAAAAACGCTCATTTTTCGTTTCTGTAGACCCGAGGGTCCCGGCTCGGTTGCGTCCCACTCTCTCCACTCCCCAGATGGTAGCCTGCGTTTACGATGCCGCATAAGAGTCCGCTCATCGTGCGAATCTGCTTCTTCAGGACTCGTCACGTTATTCTCGGTGTCTATGCTCCCTTACTCCCACACCACCGCTCCAACTCGAACAATTTTTCAACTAAATGTTTGAAAATTGTTATAAACAAAACTGTATTACAAAATAAAATTAAATCAATTACTTCTTTATATTACTTACCCAAATCAGAATAATGCTTAAAGAACGGCTTGAGACATTCTTTGTCTTGATAACGACCAAGAAAGGCGTCACCAGCTAAAACTGCTTTCTCGTTATCTTTCAAACACATATCGTACAACAAAGCAGCCTCTACACAATTCTTTTACTAAACAATCTTCGTAAATTTGCCACCAACTCTTTGTGCTCAATGCTCCACAATGAAGCAAACCACGCACCATTATACAGATTACGCACAGACTCCTGCTGAATGTATAACTGCGACACACAGCGCGAAAGTATAACACGCAACTCGCTGAGCATAGACTGCTACGCGACTGAAGCCATTTTCGTAAGCGATTAGAGAGCAACACGACGACACGAGATTTAAAAATTGACTGATTATCTACTAAGGGTTTTTTCTGGTTTTATAATCTTAACACCATACTCCCCACTTCTCTGCACCTCTCCGACTTTACCCCAACTCTCCCTGACATCCAGCATGTGAAGATTAAAATTACCTCAAAATTTCTCACCAACACCCTCAAAACTCATCCGTGAACGCGCCTCCATAGATCGCAGTAAATATCGCGACTTTCGATGCACTTGGTTCGCCTTGACATTTTTATCTGTTACATGCAGGCATTTAAAAGACACGCAGGCGTTTAAAAGACACGCAAACATTTAAAAGACCCGAAAAGGCACGAACATCTATTCTTAACGGGTAACATCACTCTAGCGGCCCAAAAAATGCCTAATTTGTACGATTTTTTACAAGAGCAGGAAAGAAGGGATCAAATTTCTTTTTTGAGGGTTTACTATACATATATTAAGGTACAAAAATATATTTTTTTTTATATTTAAATAGAAAATGGCGGCTATACAGCGAATCTTGTGAGAAGCCTTTTTCTCAAACCTACAAACGAGAGAACACTTTTCTCGGAAAGTATGAGACCTGGAACAAAAAACCAAAGAAATTGTTAATCTATATAACGTTAACTTTGGAAGTACGTAGGGTTTTTTTTTATTTCAATTTTTGTAGCAATGGCGCACTTCTGAAAAAAGTCGATTTTTCTCGAAAAAACAACGATGTAAATTATTTATAAAAAAAATTTACGTTTAATCGAAAAACGGCTACGTACTTCTTTAGAGAATCTATTTGAGAAGCTGCAGTAAAAATTTCAATCCAATCCATGCAATAGTTTACGAGTAATCTGTTCTCCCAGTTTCAAAAAACGGGTTTCGAGAAAAACGTGTTTAAAGTTTTACATTCACTTAAATCATCGATATTTTTTGTTTACCTCTAATCTGCGATGCCTGCACTATACATTTGGCCATCCAAATTAATATTTGCCTCCTCTTCTACCTTTCTCATCGATTTTGAATCTAATCGGGCCTTCTTGGCTGCATTTGTGAGCGACCGTTCGGAAAACTTGATTTATTGAGGCGCTGCCGCAATATCGATATTTGAACCTTTTAAAAATGAATTGACACTATAGGACCAATTGCATATTATTTTTATGACCCTAAAGTGTTGTTTAAGCCGGAAAAAAAAATCGATTTTTTGAAAATCCCGGTAACATCTTGCCACCTCGCTACAAACACGTCAAGCATCGCACATTGATTTAAGTGTCCAGTCTCTTTACACATTTTTACGATCGCCAGCTGCAGGTTACCATAAATTCAAGCTTGCTTCACGATTTTCTCACTGTATTAGTGCACTTGTACCGTTATGAATGTCGACCATGGCTCAAGCTATGCTCAAGCGTAAAGAATCGAACGAAAACGCGGGAAAAATGGACAGCTATATGGAGAAGAAAAAGCGAGTGGTTATGAAAACACGATTTTTGTTATGAATTTCGTAGTAACAATATAACTTTTTTGTGTTTTATGTGTTTTAATTATTGATTTTTTAGCTGTTTATCACCACTCACCTACACAGACGTACACGCAGTCGCACACACACACACACTCGACACATAACACGCATATGTACACGCGCGCACATCTACACGCACACACACATATGCACACACATACACACGCACGCGCACATATCTACACGCACACATGTACATATTAAAATTTGCCATTAAGATTTTTGATATTTTGAGCTTTGGTTGACCCTACGCTGATTTTATCTTATCTAATAACATTCACTGGGGATAATGTTATAATTCTGATAAATATTATTATTGTTATAATTCAATATTATACAATATACTATTATACTTTTATGATACATTTTGTATAGGATCCCGTTGAATACTTGTGGGATAAACAAGTTAAATAACCTTTAACCCTCCTGCGCAGAAGTTTATTTTCATGTACATGGTTTAGATCGAATGTAAGTCTGCAACAATATTTTCTGCAAATTTTTAACATCTTCTAAATTAAAGCTATACTATTTAGCTTCAATTTGAGATATTATAAATGTCCTAACAAAGTAAAGATATAAATGTGTGATACAATATGCATACAAAAATGGCGTGCGGTTTGGATGAGTATACTCGGCTTTTTGCGTAGGGGGGTTAACAAATTACAAATTACGTTATTAGTTTTCTTTAATAACAAATTTTCAATAACAAGTTTTTGTTTGCAGTCTATTTTCATATCTAAATTCTATTTTTATATTGTTATATTGTAATATTTTTCTTAGAGATCGCTTCGTAGACAGTTTATAGAGTAATTTTATACAACACGCACATATTTCTTATAATATTGTTGCTATTATGTATAACATAGTTTTCGTTATGTTAATAATTTATTAATTAAGATTTTTGATACGACAAATTTGAAGAATAATTATATTGCGATATTTTGAGGTTAGGTTGAAAGTATTACAAATGGTTCTCATCTAGTAATATTCGTTGATGCAAGAATAATAACTACAACACGAAGAATACTAAAAAATCATATTTTGAACACCAAATTTGATACTATTACAATAAGTACTTAGCTAGTAACATATTATATAATGTTATATATGTTTTATAATGTGAAAAAACAATCATTATAACATAGAAAGTACAAAAAAATTATATTGTAACTACTAGATTTGCAAAACAAAACAGCTTTTTATGATGTTTAGAGGTTCGGTTGACACCATTAATAAGATTGGTATTCGATATTCATCGTCAAAAGATTGAAGATTAATTATTCATGCGTTCTTTTGTCAACTCTCAACTCACATCACAGAACAAGTGCCTTCGGCATTTTTGCTGACAGTAAAATCAACAGAAGTTTATTTACGGTATCGATGGCAACCAAATACCAAATTTATTCTCGATAAAATGTACAAAAGAACCTTTGAACGCGTAAAAAGATGTTCTAATTAGAAATTAAAAAATTTAATTTTTATAAAATCTAAATACGCAATAAATAATATTTGCAATGACCTATAAAAATCATCAAATACTAAGTTTATAAGAAAATTTCTCTAGCGATTACTCTCTTTTTAGGCTAGCAATAATCGTGAGATATCATAGATATTAATTTAAAAAGATCCGAGAGGTGCAAGCTATGTATATATCTATGTATCTATGAATCTGGCCAACTAATTAGAAACAAGTCCTTTCGAGGAAATTGCGTTTAAAGTTTTCAGCCGATCAGCTTCGCTCCGCGCGCTCGGCTCTACCTACTCAAAGCGCACACAGTAAAATGCCTGCAGCATTATTTACGCTTCGAATTTTGGGCTATAACGCTGGGGGTATATTCTTCAGATGCATATATACCTACAAGTATATATTAGAGCAATAAAAAGAATCGACTTTTTCGAAGGTCTACACGAGAATCTTCCTTAATATAATCGAACGTTACTGTAGAAAACACTCAAAACCGGTGTCTTTGAAGGCACGTGCGTTAAGGGTCAATTTTATTAAAATCAATTTTTGTCTATTGACCTACCCACAGTTAGTTTTCTGTTACTGAATAACTATCTGCTCATAATGAATTAAACATTTTCAAAAATAGAATAATATTTGTTATATATTAACGTAAACTTACCCATCAAAAGATTTAGCTGATTCGTTCAAATTTAAAGTTGGCACATGCAATTTCCTAGCATAAGATTTACTCCAATCTATTGGCAAAATATTACCAAATGTACCAGTAATAGTCCACCACATTCTGAAACAAATTAAATTGTGGAGATGTGAAAGAATACCTGATAATAGTATATGTTTACCAAAGGGCGAAAAGAGGGACTTTTTTGATCGAGTGTGGAGTTTGCATTACGAGTCGTAGTCCAGCAAGCACGAACTGAAGGCGGGTGTGTATCTCGAGCCGGAGACGAGTAATGCAAACACACGAGGTCAAACAGACCCACTCGTTCATGGTAGACACCATATTTTATGAAACACATGCCTTTATTACGCATTTTTCTTATACCTATACATCGGTACTAAAGTGTGCCGTTTCTCGACACGGCGCAAACGTGGGCCTGTTAGATTAGAAAATTAAAAACATACGTATGACCTATTTTACACAAATCAAGTTACTAAAGTGTTTAGGCCCCCCTAAACACGTGGTATCATCCAGATGGACATTTTGGCTAAAGTTTGGTCTTGTTTGCTCAGTGAGATAAACAGTTCTAAACGGGCAAAATAGTCAAAAGTGGGCGCAAAAAGTCTTCTTTTTTAATACAGGCACGATTTTCGCGGGTTTTTGGACCTAAAAAGCGAGCTTAAAGTGCTTGTTTTCTGACCAGCGGAAAAAGTGGGTTTCTTTGCCCTCTAGTAACTTATTTGTACTTTTCGAGACATTTCCGCAAAAATCCATACATTTATCACAAAAAATATGGTGTGCAGGAAGGGATAGTGGGCTTTTTGACCTCTTGTGTTTGCAGTACTCGTTTTCGACATGTGCTCGCTGGCCTTCGACTCGTACTGCAAACTCCATACTCGGTCTAAAAAACCCACTTTATGCCCTTGGTACACAATGTACTATTGTGCCCGCTTTTTTTGCCGGTTAGAAAAGACACTTTAGGCCTACTTTATAGGTAAAGCAAATACAAATTTTTGTCTGGGACCTTATTCAGTCGATATACGATAAGTTAATAACGCTAAATTTACAGTGTCATTGCGAGAAACATATAATTAACTAAAATTAAATATAAAAATAGGCTTAAAAAGTGTTTTTACATTCCACATTATACTTTAGAATCTTGACGATATCATAATAAAAAAGTATTGTACTGTAAATAAGTCACTATACCTATCCGATTCGGGAAATTGTAGCATTTTATTGACTTCAAGAAAATAATTTAGCCTATAACAAATTTCTTTATAATATATCGCACGTCTAGAACAAGACTATGACAACTCAAAATTGTATCTTTTTATATAACCATACAAGTAACATATATTTTTTAAATATTAATATTTTTGTATCCAATTTGAATTATAGTGTTATAATTTCTGAATCTTTTCTAACTAATTTCCGAAGAGTATGAAGAGTTACATTTTTGTAGAAGGTATTTTATCTACAAAAATCGTGTAAAAAACAAGTTGTGTTATCATAGTCTTGTTCTGGGGGTGCTATTCTGACATCTCGAGAACCCCTGAAAATGTAATGGGGGCAATTATTTTAAATAGATAACTCGCAATTCTATAAATTACTAAAATCATTGTTTCAATATTAACCCTGGCACCTCAAAACAAAAAAAAACTACTGCTAACTTCTTTAGCAGAATTATTTCTCAAAAAAAAAGCATTGTGTCGAAGTTTGACTCACCTTTTTAAGGCCCCTACTAACTTTGTGAAATAATTCTTTTTATCATTGTTCCTCGTATTCCCATAAATATTTATGTTGTTTTATAATTTTTTAGAAATATATATATTTACGTGAAGAATAATGATTTTTTGTGTATTTTATATACACATTAGCTTTAGTTGGTGCTCTGGCCACAATATTTGAAAATTTTTGTAAAAAATGTAATGATTAGAAATAGTTTATTGAAAAGTGAGTAAAATGGAGACATACGAGCACGATCTTTTATAATATTAATAATAATAATAATTATTTATGCGACAATATGATTTTTCAATGGTATTTATGTTTTTTTATCACTCTCATGATTATTATGATTTTATTGTTTTTTGTTACTTTTATGATCAATTATGTCTTTTATGATAGCAAATATTATGATGTTTATAAGTTTTATGGTGTATATGAGGTTTATGATTTTTATGGTTTTATACGGATGTATGAGGTTCAATTTTAGAGATTGAGATTTAAAGGTTCCTACATTGATGTCAAAATTTTGAAGTGCTTTTATGCACTTTTTTAATAAATTTGTTTAAAAAATTATTAAAACTTTAGAAATCAAGGCAAATCTAAATTAGTAGCTTGCTTTCCAGCAAAAGTTATGGTGGTCACAAATATTGGTTTTACATGCATTTACCATACGCACTAACAAGAATTTTCATATTCTTTATGATATAGCCGCCTTTTGAGGTTTCGGTCAGTTTGGGCCATTTTGGGCTTTACGAGCATTAGAATGGAAAGAACAGAAGTGACGAGTCGATGAGCAAAGACAGTGAGCTGTTGACCTCCAAGCGAAAAAAGAACAACAGAATAGAATAGAAAAGATAAAGATTTCAGGAGAAGAGAACAGCTTAGAACAGCTGAGGAGGATTTTCGAAGAAAAATTGACGAGCAGCAAAGAAGAGAAAATAAGCGTAGATAAGTAGGAGTTGCCGTTGATGGATAAATTTAGATTTTGAATTGTTATATAGTCTAAATAAGGCTGATTTTAGAGATTTTAGAGTTATTTTAATTGTATATATGAAAACAAGTTTGATTTTGTTAAAGTCAAAGGAAGGAAAATTTTATGAAAGTCATAATGTGTAATTCAATGAAAATTTGGCAAAACATTTTTGATGAGACAAATAAAAATAATTGGTTCTAAAATTTTGAAAAAAAGAATAAGCAAAATGTAGAAAAGACAATATAAAATGGAGGGAGTGAATAAGAGAAAGAAAGGTCGTCCTAGAAAATTAGAAAAGATGAACTTAGATTTAAAGAACCTTGAGAAAGAGAAAAATAATTCCATCCAGCTTCGTATAAAAAGACAATGTTGTCGCAGGATAAAGAGATGTGGTAAAATGCAGTCAGAGATGAGTAAAAATGTTGTTTAGAAAATTGTTGATAAACCAGAGATGAAAAACAATCAGATAAAGCTAAATAGAAAAGACTCGAGATAGGTGTTAAATTAAAAGGTTGATAAGTATAAATCAGTTAAATATAAGGCTAGATTAGTTGTTGCAAAGATAAAAATGATTATGATTTATTGGAGACATATGCTTCTGTTTCACGTTTGACCTTAGTGAGAGCAAGTTTTAGTAAATGCAAATAAATATAATCTTGAGATATGTCAGTTAGATGTGAAAATTGCATTATTATCGGAACAATAAGCGAAAAGATATATATGGAAATACCGGAAGGTACAGTATATAGTGAACAGTTTAAAAGGGAAAAAGTTTGTAAATTAGAAAAGGCATTATATAGTTTGAAAATTAGTCCAAAGAGATGGAATGAGAAATTCGCCGAAGTAGCTGAGAAAGTGGATTTGAAATCAAATGATATGTAACAATGTTCATTTACTTGGCGTGATGAGGATAAATTTTTGATTTTGCTATTATATGTTGATCATATGCTCATGGTAAGAAATGATATAAGTACACTATTAAAAATAAAAGCAAAGTTAATGGATGAGTTTGAAATGACAAATCTAGACGAGCCAAGAGAATATATAGGATTTAAAATTGGACAAGACAGATAAAAGACAATTTTCAAAATAAATCATAGTAATTATATATAAAAAGTTTTGTAAATATTTGGTTTTGTAAATCGGGTACCAAACAGTAAAATAAGAGAGAGAGAAGAGGATGATGATCAGATTGAATTAGAAAAGACAACTACGAGATATAATGCACTATATAGAAAAGTAGTGGGTAGCTTCTAATACTTAGCGAATGCGACGGAGGACGATTGGAATATGACGAAAAGAATTTTTAGTTATGTTACAGATGCAAGTTTCGCTGACTGTAAGGGATCGTTCACTAGGTCAGGTAATGTGATTTAATTATTTGGAGATTCAATGGATTGAATAACTCACAAGCAAACCTACGTAGCTTTATCAACTTGTCAAGCTGAGTATGTTTCGATGAGTGAAGATTGTCAATAGTTAATTTCAATAAATAATTCATTGGGTTTAATTATAAATATATCTATTGCACCAATGAAATGTGATGTGATAATACATCAGCTAATACTAATGTTAAAACATCGCTAAAAGCGAAACGCTGTGCTTTTCGCATATGGCACTCGCCAGATTTACAAGAATAAGCTTAATTATACATTTCATTAAATTTAAAAAAAAATGATTACTTTGTCTGTTTCTATTTTTCTTTTTTTATCTAAATTCTTTTGGTTGATCCCCAAAACAGGGCTGAAGACATATTAAAATTGATAGGTATTAATGTTTTCAATCCATCTAGACAAGTTCTAACAAGTGATATAACGGTAGAAACTGCAATGTACATACGGAAAAGATAATGTAATTTAAACTCATACTCGTAAAAGATTTTTTCAGTCCATTTTGATCGATTCTACGGTGTGATATGCTGGGAGAAATGGCCATTTCTTTCGTTTTCGAATTTCCCCATATTTCAATTCAATGGTGTTACAGAATAAAAATTGAGTAGAGGGGTCTTGGGGTTTCTAACCGTGTTAGAAATTTGTTTTGAATAATGTATAGTAACATATCAAATTATACGGAAAACAAATTTTTGGTCAAGCCCATAAGGTATTCGCACAATATAGGCATTTTTAGGTATATCGGGAGTATATGGCATACAAAGGCTTTATATTTCATGTATAGGGCGAGTGCCTAAAAGCGGATGGAGATAATAAACTAAGACATATGACTGAGGTAAAGGAATATTGTATGAAGAATTAGCTGAGATGTTGAGTTCCATCTAAAGATCAGATAGCTAATATATTTACTAAGCCTCTTGCGCATATACAACATAAAGCGTGGACCTATAAAATTTTTTAATCGACTAGAATATATTAGGAAATTAGAAGAAAGATAGACGAGATAAAATTATTATTTAATATTTTATATACTTATAATTGTTTTGATTCTGTTACAGACAGTAAAGTGAACAGAGGCCGACGAGGTTGATGGTAATGAGTCCGAGAAAAGCAAGATAGATACATACTATATATTTTTTTGTAATATTAATAGTAATGAGATATAACTCGATTAAATGTAAAAACTTTGTACATATTGCTGACGAATTTTATAAACTTTGTAATACGTTTAGATAGGTAGATAGAATAAAATAGAAGACGTAGGCTAGTATAAATCAGTTAGATCGAGTGAGATGTGCATTGAACGGGAGAGTGTTGAAATAGCGTTCTACGCACTCTCGTCAGTTCGAGCCCATCCGCCTGTCCGAGAGCACGCATATACGCCAGTACATAATAAACTCACGTCTTCTTAATCGAATCGGCTTACTCGTTGTTATTTCGACTCCTCATCCCCGGCCAGATCCAGCGCTACTTTCTCATGACGATTTTTGGGGCAGATGAAAGCGCGGTCTGGACGCGTGACATCTTTCATATTGTTGGAACTGAGAAAAGTGGCCGTCTTATTGCTCTAAGATAATACAGCGTTGTCATCATCCCTGTATGTTATGTCTATTTATGTGTGATTCATGGATGTCGTGAGTCGAGCCGTGATGTACCAGTTTGATAGGTAGATCCTGATTGCTACGTCAGAATAATCCGAAAGTTTGAGATCCGTAGGCTTGCAGATCACAACAACAAATACAGCAGGGGGTTAACCTGCTGCACATCAAATGCTCCGGCTGCAAAAGTTTCCCATATTCTTGACCAGTTAAAGAACAGCAAACAATATTCGCCTTTCAGGAGTTGTGAATGTAACGGATAGCTCCGCCCACTCGTCTATTTCTGTCATAATGTAGTAAAAAATTTGAACACGATTGTCTGGGGTACCAGAATGAATACGTGACCATTACAGAGATGAATGTAAGTCTGAAAATTTGTGTTTTTGTAAGTTAGGTTTGTTTGCTTGTCATTTTAGGAAATCGACACAAATTTAGATCTACCATATCTTAGAATATTTGTCTTAAAAAAATCTTTAATTCCTGTTTTGTCGATTGTTGAATATATAGCATGACTATGACTTTTCTTAGCCTGCTTTTTCCGTCTAAAGTAAACGACATACTATTAAAGTTTGACGTAATTCACGCGAGGTATTATACATTACGGACAATTCTATGTACGTTAAAAAGCAAGCTGACATTAAGACCTTAAATTTGAGTGGTCCGAGTATCTTTGAGAATATTTGCATGAAAAGTTAAGCTTGATAAAATTGTGAAAAAATTTAGATGATGAAATAGGAGATCGCAAGTTCCCAACGACTAGCGCTCCTGTACTGCTGGTCAAAGGAGACTAATATGTACATCTCTGCTTTGTATATACAGCCATGTCTGCCTGTCTGCCTACTATGAAATAAATATGTCTCCCGCAGTTCACGGGGGGTCACCGACTAGAGCACACGTGTGTATACTTTCTGCGCCCATCCCGCTGCTTACGTTCCTAACATGGCGCAGTAGGTAGAAAAACCGAAACATATTTGAGAAATAAGTAAATCGTGCAGACGACAGCTCACAACGTTAAATAACCAATTTAAAATAGAAATCAAGGAACAAAAAAAGTGCACACAACAAACAGTGATAAAAAGTACTAAAATAAAAAATTATCAATGAGCATGAAAGGCAATATAGTTGAGAATTGGCGCATTTGGCATGCGAGGTTTGAAAATTATCTTACAGCCTCGGAAATAAAAAAGAAGCCAATAGAAACACCGTGCGCTCAATTACTACACTATATAGAAGAAGAAGGGTTTAGAATATACTCCACCTTCTCGAAAATATTCGTGGCTCATTTTTTGCCAAAAGAAAATTTGGCATATGAAAGATATCACTTCTTTTCATATCGTCAAGGAGAAACTCTGGAACAATTTATCACTAAAATCAAGACAAGAACTCAAAAATGCAAATTGGGAGCACTAAATAACGAACTCGTCAAGGCCATGATTACATGCGGCATCTTCGATACATCTATAAGAGAAAGGTTACTGGAGAAGGACGAATTATCACTCGACGAAGCTGTGTAACTCTGCTAAGTTTCGGAAAAATACAAGGAGAAATCGCATGCAATGGAAACCAAACAAAGCTATTCTGTTGACGAGATGAAGACTGGGCACTACAAGAGAGAAGCGACAGAGACGAAAACTAAGTTTATAAACTCTTGTACGAAATGCGGTAACTTTCACGCGATAAGAAAATGTCCGGCGTTTAATTTATTAATTAATAAATCCTATAGTATTTGCAAAAGTAAAAATCATTTTTAGCACATGTGTTTTCAAAAGATGAAAACTAATTCAAATCACCGCAACATTTACGAAATAAAAGATAATGTTGGTTCAAATAACTATTTATTTATTGCGGTGAATGATGGCGAAGGTAAAGAAGAACGTTAGCACACACTGCTCAAAGCTTATAATAAATTAAATAAGTAAATAAATAATTTAGAATAATTGGATGAGTGAGGAGAGGTTTGATAAATAAAACACAATTTATTTCGCGGGAAATAGACAACTTGCCTAGGCATAAAAACTCTCACGGACTAGAGAGGAAAGCCGGGACAAGCGAACACTTTATTCCGAACAAATGAGGAAATTACACAATAAAAAAAGATTTTAATAGGCTAAAAGAAGAGAGAAGTTAAAAGCGCTTAATCTAGAAGACGCCGCGAGGATCCTGTATACGCACGCTTGAGAGCTCTCTTACCTTATTCACGCGCACGGCCCTGGCCGCACGATGACTGGGTTCACCTTCCTAAGCCACAGGGCGCCTCAACGTCTCGAGGGAACCAACACCTGGGCCACGGGCAGAACACAGGGATCTGCCGCGTTGGTGAACGCCCTGGGAGACGGCACGTCGAGAAAGTTTGCGCGTGGCCAAACTCCCCAAATCACACTAAAAAAACAAACTCACGCTTCGCACACACACACCATTTACGCTGATGACGCATCGCTTATGGTTGCAGGAAAAAACATCAACTCCACTAAACAAATATTACAAAATGCGCTAAATACCCTACAATCTTATGCAAATAACAATGGGTTCAAATTTTCCAAAACTAAAACCACAGTCACTGTATTTACAAAAACAAACAAAAACAAAGCTGAAATAGAATTATTTTTAAGTAACCAAAGGTTATCTGTTTTAAAAGTAGTTAAAATTCTTGGTATAATTTTTGACGAAAACCTAACATGGAAAATACACCTCAAAAATCTGAAAGACAACTGTAGTAGAAGATTAAACATACTAAAAATGTTAGCTTCAAAAAAGTGGGGAGCGGAACAAGCTATAATCACAAAAACTTATCAGGCTTTAATTCAATCAAAATTAGACTACGATTCAATTGTGTACAATTCTGCAAAACCGAAACTCTTACAAATATTATCGCCTATACAAAATACTGCTGTTAGATTGGCCACCGGTGCCTTCCACACCACCCCCGTCGAAAGCACTATATATGAAGCAAACCTTATCCCGCTTCAATATAGAAGAAAAATACTATGTCTAAACTATGCAATATCCGCCTCGGTTACACCTTCAAACATAATTCACAATTTAATTCAATCAAATCATTTTGAAAATCTTTATCATAAGAAAAATAATTACCCTAAACGTCTAAATGTTAGAATTAAAAACTATTTACATCTACTAAAGATGTCAATCCCGCAGATGCTGAGACGTCAAACTTCTGAATTCCCACAATGGACTAGAAATACTCCAAATATTTTAAAATTAGATATTAGAAAATCAAATCTCGACCAAAATGAAATAAAAAGAATTTTCCAAACAAAAATTAGTTTTTATAAAAATTACGCTCATATATACACATGCTTCAAAATCTAAACGAGGAACAGGATGTGCCATAATTCTTCCAAATAAAAATATTACATATAAACTTCCAGACGAGCTATCAATTTTTAATAGTGAAGCCTATGCGATTCTACAAGCGCTCAAATTTATTAAGGATGCAAATATTATCAAAGCAATTATTTTCTCAGACTCAAATAGCGTTATATCAGCCATAGAAAACTGCTCGCAAAACAATTTTTCCATACAAAACATATTAGCACTGTACAATGAGATCAAACTTGCAAATGACTCATCCGAAATTGTTTTCGGCTGGGAACCATCTCATGTGGGCATTGAACTAAATGAAAAAGCTGACCTAGCAAAAAAGGTAGCAGAAGATCATGAAAACTCTATACCTTTATTTCAATTACCATTATCTAATTTCAAAGAAGTACAAAAAAGTTTCAAAACTGCAATATACAACACTTGGAACGAAAATTGGTTACATCTAAAACCACAAAAACTTCATAAAATAAGAAAAAATGTTTATGAAATAAGTCCTTCTCAAATTCCTGTGATTTCTGTGGCAGTATACTGACAGTGCAGCATGTATTTATCGACTGTTCATCACTTCAAGAATCAAGAATAAAACATCATATATCTGAAGAATCTAAACAAATGCTTTAACAACCAAATTTCATGTATAAATACTTTAGCCTTTCTGAAAGAAATTGACTTTATACACCGTATTTAAATTTAAAACAAAATATATTTCAGACATAAAAACAACAAATAATGTTAGTTCAAGTATCATAGCAAAACAGTGAACTTCAAATTATTGTATTGTCAAAATGAAAATATGTAAGGATTTATTATGCATCAAACCTTGTAATAATCTGTAATGTCGCTAATGACCCTAAAGAGGTTAATGCGACTTTAAATAAACAAAATAAAAAAAATTATTTCCAAAATTTTCCAAAATTGACAAAATTTTCCAAAATTTACATAACTTTCCAAAATTTACATAACTTTCCAAAATTTACATAACTTTCCAAAATTTACATAACTTTCAAAAATTTACATAACTTTCAAAAATTTACATAACTTTCCAAAATTTACATAACTTTCCAAAATTTACATAACTTTCCAAAATTTACATAACTTTCCAAAATTTACATATCTTTCCAAAATTTACATAACTTTCCAAAATTTACATAACTTTCCAAAATTTACATAACTTTCCAAAATTTACATAACTTTCCAAAATTTACATATCTTTCCAAAATTTACATAACTTTCCAAAATTTACATAACTTTCCAAAATTTACATAATTTTCCAAAATTTACATAACTTTCCAAAATTTACATAACTTTCCAAAATTTACATAACTTTCCAAAATTTACAAAATTTTTCATAATTATTAGTGAGTGAAGTGGTACACTACTGTAGAAATTTCAAAAAATCATGTAATAAAAAGAAAAAATTGTATGTGTAGTATTTATGTGATATATCGTATAAGAGAAATAGGAATGAAGCACTCGCTCTATTAACTTTGCAAATAATTAAATTCCAATATATATATATATTTATATACTGTTCATCATTTTATCCATCATCATCACATCAAATTCTTTTCATGACAAAATTATTATATACCCTCGTTTACATATCATCGCATCACATATCATGATCATCAATCGTTATTCATCGCCTCATATATCATCGTTTATCGTTGAACTTATTTTTAATATCATCATTCACATTAGCGAATTCGTCGTTTTTGCATACATATTATTTTACCATTCATTCCTCATACTCAACTTAATTAAAATATATTCCCTTCAAGATTAACGCGAGCCCTGAATTATTACGCGATTTGTTAAATTGTATTATTATTAGTTACTCGTCTGATGTTCAGTCGGGGCGCGTCGATCACCTCAAGCCACTGATAGCAACCCCCGTGGTCGACATTCCTCGTCGCCGGAGTCCGCCGTCCTTACACTCCAAGAATCACTTGATTCCTCGTCACCATTCGAGTGCTGCGCGAGTAACGGACGTCGACATTGCGATGTTACTTTTTCTTTAATATCTCCAGATAAACTACTAGAACCCGGGCACACGCACACGCTGACCTTCACAAGGTCAGGGAGATCAGACGGTCGGCGCTTCGAAGATGAGGAACACGTAGGTTGGCCGGCAGTAGAAAGAGGCCGAGTCCGCGAGACACCGCCATTTATATGCCTCTCGCAGCCTAGCCATTTGTCTGAATTCGCGGAACTTAGATACTATTGTTTTAGTATATTACTTCGTATGACAACTATTGTCGACATACGGTATATTCCACTTCCACAGTATACCCCTATATATATATATTGCTCGTTACATATGTAATTTCAAAATTTTTTAAATTTTTCAGAAAAGCTTTGCTGGCATGGAAAGGGCCTTTTCATGCACGTGTTGTAAAAAATAATTTTAAGTGTCGATTCGGTCGAAAATGGAGAAAATAAATAATTAATTAATAAATTCAAAGATGTATTTATCGGAATAGGACACATAAATAAACCGTATAAAATTAAATTAAAAGCTAATGCCAAACCAGCGATACACCCCAGGAGATGAGTCCCTTTGCTTATGATAGATGCCCTTAAGGATGCATTAGACAATTTAGAAAATGAGAAAATTATACAAAGAGCTTCGGGACCATCAGAATGGGTAAACGCACCTCCCAAATCTAATCTGAAACAAACTATTAGATGAACCCCCGACGCGATTAGATTTCCAAGATAATAAAAGAAAAGAATTGCAATACTTAGTTTATTTAAATTATCCAACCTCTAAATTCCAGGTAAAATGAGACTGACAGTATATCTGGCGTATTGTTGGCAATAACCCTGGTTCATTAGCAGCGCAACCAGTCTGACATAATCCTAAAAATATAAGTAATTTGGTAGTAATAATAATCGTTTTCAAGAATAAGAGAGACGACTATTTACTTATTATGTCATAAATAAATAACAGAGACTCACCAATCCTTATACCAAATTTGAAAATGCCGGACGTTTGTTCGAGAAGGGACGCCAGGCGTAAAGTCGACTACGCATCGTAATAAGTACTTGACTTTCACAAAGAAAAGATAATGCCACGAATTTTCCGTTAATAACCTTCTGGTTATTAATACGAGAGAATTTATTAGTTTGCCTCTACTCAACTCAACAATCGTTCAAGCTACTCGCGACACGAGCTAACATCAAACTCAAACAATCAAGCGAAACAAAGATGCATCTAGCTAACAACGAATATAATATGTGTCATCTCTAGTACGGTCCAGCAGCGAGTGCATTTTACAGTAGCGTTGACCTAGTGTAAGACTGTATGTCCATGTATATATATATGCCTGTATAAAACCGGTAACTCCAAATTCAATAACCGCAAACCCTATACCTCATAAACCCAAAACCACATAATCCCAAATCCCATGCCCCCAAACTTCATATCCCCAAACCCCGTAACCCCAAACCCTATAACCCCAAACCCCATAACCTCAAACTCCATAAACCTAAATCCCATAAACCCGTAAGCCCATACACCATTACCCCAAATTCCATAACCCCATACTGCAGACCTTATAAGTCAGAACCCCTTAACCCCAGACCACATAACGTTCCGAATGCTAAATACCATGTTCATAAATACAGCCCCGCATCCTACTTCCAAGAGATGTTATTTGTGTCACTTAGTTGTAGAAGCTAAAAGCTGCTGCAGCCTGCCGGCAGGTTGCGGCGACGGGGTAATCACAAACACTGTATAAACTCAGGATTTTCGGTCCATACGTAAAGAGCTGCTCATGCATGATTACCCTGGACTGTAGATAGGTTTCAGCAGGGCTGAGTTAGTATACTTATTTTATATTCAATATAAAATTATATACTGTATTCAGCTATGGTTTCTTATGTTACATAACGTCTGTTAGTGGCCGAAAATGGACGGTAGGGGTGGTAGACCACTGCGTATTCGTTGTTATGTATGTAATGGGGGATTTGACGGACGACAATTAGTACGCATAAATAGGGATGAAAACATAATTCAACGGCAAATAGCAGTCGTAAAACGCGATGACCTAAATCATCCACCTTTGCAATTGAACGATAAAACCGGATTTTGTGCGAATTGTAATAGGAGTATTTTGAATGAGATAGTATTGTTGGATGCAGATCCAACTTGTTTTCAATTGAATGTGTGTGACTCAAACAGGTAATGCCTCTTGTGTCATCTGAAACAAACATCTATGACCCGACTAATGTTAAGTCGTGTATGCATCATTTTAATAAGAACGGTCTATTTTTCACACATCATTAATGGATTAGAAATATTTGTATTTTTAGATCATCTTAGACAAGCTTGTATTAACAAAGCAAATTTTTTGAATATAAACAATTTAACCGATGAAGATTTCCAATGCATTGCACCTATGACAAAACAGCAGTTTGAAGAACTTTTCAATTATTGTGATCCAATTATACAGAACGAGAAGTTTCGATACATAAGTAGAAAGAATTTACTCACTTTTTTGTGTAAAATGAGACAAGGTTTGAGTGATGAGTTTTTAAAAGTTATTTTTGATTATACGTGTAGACAAACTGTAAGTTCCGTTATTGATTACGTCAGAAGGTCATTATCGGAAAGCTTTTTTCGAGAGAATATTGGACCTGCATCGATAACTAGACAAGATTACATAGCTCAACATGTAACAGATTTCTCTAATGCTTTGTACAATCCTGAACCAAATGAAGCAAGGGCTATTGCTATCATTGATAGTGCGTATAAATATATACATAAGAGTAATAGTTTTCGTGTATTGCGAGAATCTTATTCCCTTTATAAACACAGGCATCTTTTGAAACCTACTTTAGTTGTGGCTCCTGATGGATTTATTCTGGTAATCTTCGGTGCATATTTTTCTGATTCTGCAAATAATGACGCTGCAATTTTGAGACACGAATTTCAAAACGATGGAAATTCTTTGAGGGTTTGGTTTTTGCATGATGACATCGTTTTAGTCGATAGAGGGTACCGAGATTATTATTATTATTATTATTATTATTATTATTATTATTATTATTATTTTACCGTTTTTACAACTTGTAGGTATTGAACATAAAATGAACATAAAATGCCCGCACTACTTCCACCAGGAAAAAGGCATCTATTCATCGAAGATGCGAATGAAACACGTATCATCAATAAGAGTATGTGGATAGTGGAAAGCAGAAATGGCCACCTTCAATCAATGTTCAAGTTTTGTCGAAACACTTTAAACGTGCAGCATGCAAAACATACAGGTGATTTTTACCGCATTGCTGGTGCAATAATAATAAATCGATTTCATCCCGTTATAAATATGCAAGGTGCAACTGTCGAACTTGCTCAAGAAATCTTATTAAGATTACGAACTCCTAAATAGTCCAAGCTAGAATTGAGACTGATAATCTTCAGAGGTGAAATGGCCAATGGAGACGTTTGACTCATCGTGATATTCCGGACTTCCTTGTTCTTGACTTAGATTATCTGAGGGATATAACAGTAGGGATTTATCAAGTTAATCTTGCTCCATGTTACATACAAAATAAACTTTTAAGAGAAAATGATGAGTAGCTTCAACTTGATGAACATATTAACAAACCAGGCTTTTTGAGAATTAGGATATATTCCAGGTTTCGAAATGCTACGAAACATCAAACATTTATTGCTTACAATAATGTCGATGGGAATGGCATAAGTGACGCTGATGATGCTGATGATCTCATTAGCGGATATTATTGTACATGTTAATCTGGAGCTAGAACTTTGGGTACATGCGTCCATATTGCTTTTATTTTATGGTTTTTAGGCTATACGCAACATCAAAATAATGTTCAGTATCCCGATGACTCCCTTCTCAATTCAACGTTAGATGCCTGAAACAGACAGGAACAAGGATAATAGCAAAATGTCAATATTCAAATAATAGAATAAAACATACCTCTACGAACTGTCATGATATAATAAGTACAAATCGGTCCTTTTCAAGGCCAAATGATGTTCAAAGTCCGATCGCCCAACCTCCCCTCGGTGCGCATTCGGGGTTACGAGGATTAGATTTATAGGGTTTGGGGGTTATGAGGTTTAAGGTTATGAGATTTGGGCTTACGGGTTTATGGGGTTTAGGCTTATGGGATTTGGAGTTATAGGGTTCTGGGTTCCTGGGGTTTGGGGTTATGTGGTTTGGGGTCATGGGATTTGGGATTATGTGGTTTTGGGTTTATAAAGTATGGGGTTTGGAGTTATGGAGTTTGGAGTTACCGGTTTTATACACGCATATATATACATGGACATACAGTCTTACACTAGGTCAACGCTACTGTAAAACGCACGAAAAGCCCAACTGCAAAGGGCCATATCTTAAGACCATGAGTTTGTAAGACTTAGTGCCCAATGACACTTTTGATCTACACATTAAGGACTACCAGAATCCAAAGTTTCAGAGCTTTTGACACAGAGCCATTCCCCATAAGGATTCTGCGGGGTGGGAGCTGGGAGCTCTCATGAGAGCTATCATTAATACCAATTTGAACGTATAAAAAAAAAGCTTTTATTTTTTTACGAATTTTAAGGAAAAAAATATTAGACCCACTTGTAAGTTCAATGGGTCACCCCTATATAAACCTAGAATTTTGCGATTTTTAGGTTATGTTTGGTCGTTTGCCATTTTACGAAACAGAAACGCATTCAGGACTTCCATGTTTTAAATTCTTCGTCTTTAAAAGACCTTTAATTTTTTTTTAATGTTCAAATTGGTTTATTACAGCTAAAGATACAGCCTCCTGAAAATAGGTACGTTTTTGAATATCGTTAAGATGCTACCCTTGTAACTGTTTTCTCTGCCTCTTTTGAGATCTAACTTTCAGGAAACATAGTTAAAACGTTCTAGAAAAGAATGCATTTGGTTTAGTGTTGAGTATTGAATTTATTAACATAACAGTGATTATTTTTTCCAGTTTGCTTTCTTCACCTAAAGTAAACGTCATACTATTGAAATCTGGCGTAATTTACGTAACGTATTATACATTACGGACAATTATACGTATGGTAAAAAGAAAGCTGACATTAAAACTTTTAATTTGAGTGGTCGGAGCATAATTCAGGGTATTAGGATGTAGAAAAGTTAAGATTCAAAATTGTGAAATAATTTAGGTGGCAAAATGGGAGGCCGCAAGATGTCAACGACTTGCGCCCCTAAATGGCCGGTATCTTACGGCCTCCTATTTGGCCACCTAAATTGTTTTCACAATTTTGAATCTATCGTAACTTGTCATCCAAGTATCCTTAATGATGCTCCTACCACTTAAATTAAAGGTGTTAATGTCAGCTTTCTTTTTACCGTATCTTTAAAAAATAGCAACAAAGAATATTTTAGCAAATTTTCTGAATTTTTCATAAAAAATGGTTTCAAAACCATTTGATGTCCCTGTCAATTAATTAAATTCATTTTAAAAATTTAAATCCTGAAAAAAGTGAATTTAATCACTCGAACCATTACACGAAAATTCATGAATATAGCTTTTTTCAGTACAATGGTGACTGCAACAGTCGGAAAATGGCAGAAGTGCAATATTTATAGACAACAAATCAAAATAACATGAAATATTGTTAAAAAAATTATTAAAGTGCATATTTTAATAATCCAAAATTTTAATAATTAATTTTAATAATCGTCCACGCCGGCGGCGGAAAGCCATTGCTTCTTCGGGACAAAGTTTTATGGCATGGCCTGCGCGCGCACGGGCCTACACGTGCTCGTATTTTTATGGCAAGTCCGCCGACTTGTCTCGGATTTTGCCTCTTTTGTCTACGCGGACGATACTTTGCAATGCATATCCGTGCGCGTTCCTATACTTTTCGCGTTTGTCAGAGAAAGTCGGGAATTTTATGAAAGGTCGTGCGTCGCGGATCTTGTTTATGAAAATGATATAATCTTTTTAATAAAGGTCGCGACGTGCAGACGTCAATATATTCGATCCAATACTTTAAGAATTCTCTATGAATCGATTGCCCTGCCTGCTCTGATCATATACTTAGCCCTCTTATAACTAAGACAAAATTAAAGACAGTGTGATAAGCGTTTTCGAACTAAGGGAACGGTACCCAATATGGTTCACCTAAGCTCTGAGCATTTACTGTAGTAAAAAATTATATTCGGACCGGTTAGATATCAAAATATAGAATACAAATTAACAAAATACATTTTTTAGTTGAAAATATGTACATAGAAAAATTCTACAGGGACTGATAAAAATAGCTAGTGGGGCTGATTCAGTTTCCGTATACCCAATAAGCCCGCTGCTTTATTTCTCGTTTTTTAATAACTCATGAAAAACCAATTTATGTATCGGAAGATGTTTAAGAAAATAAAACATATATAATAGTTAAGTGTTAAAATTATTATATTTTCTTGATTTAATTAAATGAAGGTATAGGAATTTGCGATAGATACAATCATCTTTGTCGGTCTTAGTAAAATATACATATTTTTTGCAAATATAAATAATTTATGAAACGCATAAATTATTGAAGGACATATTAATTATATCTTTTTAAAAATTGATAGAAACTGTGACATTCTACAGGGACTGATAATAATAGCTAGTGGTACTTGTTGCAATCCCCTATACCCAATTGTGCCCACTGTTCTTTTCTCGTATTTTAATAACTCATGAAAAACCAATTTATGTATCGGAAAGTGTTGTTACGTACGATAGTTCGCACCAGCCAAATCGCTGACCACCAGTTTCCGCACACATAGCAACACGCCGGAGAAGTCTGCAACTCTCGAGCCCCGAACAGCGGGGGGAGCCTGCGCATACATTATAAAAGGGAGCATCGACGCCCACTCTCGAGCGACTCTCTACTCAACCACGAGACCACACACGAGGAGGATCAACAATAGTCGATACGCGAACCTTCTCTGAGTCCACATTTTACTTACACTCGCGATCTCTCTTTCGAACCAATCTCCGTTAATATATTGGTTGATAAACCTACCCGATCATTTCAGTCCGCCGTCGATCATGTCTCCACCCTTACGCACATCGAGACTGGTTTCGGCCTAGCGACGAACGGAATCCACTAACGAACACACGTAATAGTGTTTAAAAAAATAAAACATATAATAGTTAAGTGTTACAATTGTTATATTTTATTAATTTAATTAAATTAAGGTTTAGGAATTTGCGATAGATAAAATTATCTTTGTCGGTCTTAGTAAAATTACATGTATTAACAAATATAAATAATTTATGTAACACATAAATTATTCAAAAACATATTATTAATATCTTTTTTAAAAATTGATAGAATTTGTGAATATTTTTTTATAATAAATTGTTATTTCTCATCCTTAAAAAGCTTTGTAAACTTTAAGGGTATTCATTCGTCTCTAAATTTTTCTGTTTTGTATTACATGGGCCGTATCAGATAAAATGGTTGTGTAGCCATATTTCTTAGCATTTTTACTTACACTAAAAAAGCACATAGTCGTACAATAAAATAACATATGCCACTGAAAAGCTGATAAAATAGTAACAACAAAGGCTGTATCGACATGGGCCGATTTATTTATATATAGCAATAGTAAATCTAATCACTTGCTCAAAATTATTGTGACAAATTCACGTTATCTAACTTCTAGTGACATCAAATACATAGTGCATTAGCTATTTACCTAATTGATGGCATAATAGCTAGGATAACCATGGTTAGTCATATTAGGTATACACTACGCAGGCTAGATTAGATGCAGTCATTTTTCGTGAATTTTCAAAGTTTAAGATATTTTAAAAGCTTTAAATTATTTTTTGTAATAGACGTATGTGCTTATTTAATTCAGATTAAATTATCTAGTAGATATAAATAATTATGTTCCGCCTTATCTATTGATTGTAACGCATTGATGAACGAAACATTTAATCTAATCTTTAAAAATTACCACGGAGATATTTTCGAAGGAAAAGCTTGCCGATAACTTTTGAAAAAAGCCGAAAAATTTGTTGACTTTGATATTAGCAAAGATATTGGATATTTTAAATTAATTCCATTCGCTAATGTACTCAAAGTAATAAACAAGATTTTACATAATTATTTTTCGCATAAGAGATGAAAGCTGCTGAAATATCTGAAACTTGACAAATATACGCAGTTCTAAAATACTTATTACACTGTCTTCAACTTTTAAATAAAAGCGGGCTAGGTCTATGATCAGAGCAGGTAGGAGAATTGATTCATATAGAATTCTTGATATATTGGACTAACAAGGAAAGTCCACGACGTGCGGGAAGCGGTTTTCGATAAGGTTTTGGGAAGTAGTTTCTTGTACCTAAAAATGAAGCATAGCACCCGTAGTTTTATCTCATGGGCCCTTGGAGTCAAGATATGACCTTTTGTATTCAAACTAAGCGTTATTTCAGTAAAAAATGGTACCTATAACTCGAATCATAATTCTACAAGTATATTTGCTAGAGAAATGATATAACGATAAAAAAAATTGATTAAAAGAGCTTTGTTTTAAGCATTGCTTCGTATGAAAGTATTGTTCTGTTACAAAGTTATTAACAATAAAAAATGATGACGAAAAATGCATGAAAAACTACTCAATTTAATGAGCTGAAAATCCTTCAATTTTCAAGCATTTTTCGTGATCATTTTTGATTGTTCATAACTTTGCAACAAAATAATATTTTTATATGAAATAAAGCTTGAAATAAAGCTCTTGTAGTCAACTTTTTTATCTTATTGCATCATTTCTCTAGCAAAAGAAACTTACAGAGTTAAGATTCGAAGTACAGGTACCATTTTTTACTGAAATAACGTGTATTTTTAATAAAAAAGGTCATATCTTAACCCCAAGGGCCTATGTGACAAAACTACGGATGCTAGGCATTATTTTAAGATACCAGAAACCACTTCTTGAACCCTCAGCGAAAATTGCTTCCCGCAGGTCGTGGACTCTCCTTATAAGTTGATATATCAAGTAAATTTTATCGAGAATATTATATAGTACTTAACATATAGTACTTAATTTAAAAAGAGCTATAGTGACGTCTTCATCAAACAATCTTTACATAGTTAAAATAATACATACATGTTACTGGGTAGGAATATATATTTTAACTAAATAAAATAATTTATTGTATTCTGTTGTTAAGATATGTAGTATTTACTAATAAATAAAATTATAAATAAAATTATCTGAAATAATAAAAAATGACTTATTATTGCATGTTATACTTAGTATTCTCTTACCCCAAAGTTCATTAAATTGAATAATAATTACATAAATTTAATCACCTCATAACTTAGAAAAAGGAGCAGATCCGATTTCAATTCGGACGTTTTTTAAAGCTTTTTGAGTATACAAATAGAATGTCGCCACCCGTTTCCGTCGTCAGTTTAGTTGAACCTATTGTCTTTTCCAGATTACCGTATGGGGCAACGAAACATTTTATAAATGCCACCGAAGAACAAGTCTGGCTACACTAGTGTGTATTATTTGTGAAATAAGAAAGAAGTGGTGGAAAATTTATTAGTGATACCCTAGTAATTTACACATAACATGCGCATATAAATATAACCTCAAAAGGTAACGATATTGATGATAGTGGCGGTGACGTGGTGTTAAGTGATGCGGCAAGAATCATTATTACCCAGACAAAATTGGTACGAAAAGAACAGATAAAGCATGACATTCTCAAAGAAATCGTTGAAGAAATCAGAGTTGACCAAAATCGAACATCAAACGAAGATAATGTTGAAATAAAAACCTTGAAGGTTGAAATCAGTATTCTAAAACAATTTAACACTGATATACAAGATAAAAATTCTATATTAGAAGAATTACTAGCTAAAAATAGAGACAATACGAACAGAAATAAAAAAATATATGCAGAAATAATAACTAAACCTAAACCAGGACAAAAGGACGTCTCTAGAATAATAGTAAAAAAAATAAACAAAGAGGACAAAATCGACATCAAAAGACATGTTACTCATTACTTAATCAAAAAATAGTTCAATGTGTAATTAAAGGGAAAAATTTGCTTTTTCTAAGAGATTGGTTTAGACGCTTCAAAAATAATGATTTTGATATTAAAGATAAAGAACGCTCTGGTGCACCGAAAAAGTTTGAAGACGAAGAATTGGAGGCATTACTTTGTGAAGAGTCATGTTAGACGCTAGTTGAACTTACAGAATCATTAGGAGTTGATCACACAACAGTTTCGAAGCGTTCGAAAACATTAGGAATGATTCAGAAGCAAGGACATTGGGTGCCGTACGAGTTGAAGCCGAGAAACGTCGAACGGCTTCTTTTCACATGTGAACATCTGCTTCAACGGGAGAAAAGGAAAGGTTTCTTGCATCGTATCGTGACGGGTGATGAAAAATGGATACAGTATGATAACCCTAAGCGTATAAAATCGTGGGATAAACCCGGCTATGCATGAACATGGTCGGCAAAGCCGAATATCTATGGTTTCAAGCTTCTGCTCTGAATTTGGTGGGATCAGCTGGGTGTACATTATTATGAGCTGCTCAAACCGGATGAAACTATCACAGAAGATCACTATCGACTACAATTGATGCATTTGAGCCAAGTATTGAAGGAAAAACGGCCGCAGTACGCGGAGAGACACGACAAAGTGATTTTTCAGCACGACAACGCTCGGCCACATGTTGCAAAACCGGTGGAAACCTACTTGGAAACGCTTAAATGGAAAGTTCTATCCGACCCGCCGTATTCACCAGACATTGCCTCTTCTGATTATCACTTGTTCTGATCGATGGCACATGGCCTGGCTGAGCAGCACTTTCATTCTTATGAAGATGCCAAAAAATGGGTCGACTCTTGGACAGCCTCAAAAGATGTGTCGTTTTACCGACGTGAAATTCAAATACTGCCAAAAGATGGGAAAGTGTAGTGGCTAGTGATGGACAATACTTTGAATTACATGCTTTTTTACTAATTTTTTAAAACAAAGCATTAATTTTCATGAAGAAACAGTGAGAACTTATTCAACATCCCAATAACATTCACACCAACACAACTTATATAGTTATAAGCAAAACTACTCTAGGCTGCTTATTTTGGTTTCTTTTTATTTATGTTATAGATTCCTGAGAACTCGACCGATTCAGAGCGGATTTAGCTATGTTGAAATATTAATTAAATTCATTAACTATTATATAAATTCTTTCCTCATATTATTATTTTGTATCATATTTTCTGATTTTCAAATAAATGTTATGTTTGTCTGTTTTCCATAAATATACATATAATTATTTATTCAACAACCCTTCTCCTTAACCCGCAGAATCGAACCCTGGTTAGGCTTTTGAACATCCGAGGGGGGTCCAGTTGTTACAATCTAATAGATGTAAAAAAGAAAATCCGATAACATGTTCAAATTGCGCATACAATAATCAAAAATATAATACTCGTTTTGATACCTGAACACTTCGCGACAGATATTAAAAAATGAAAGGCCAAAGTAAACAAATATATAGAAATGACAGATTACCCATTCAGACCTACTGTATCAAGATACCTCGGTAATGCAAAAATCACTCAACAACGAAAAATAGTAACAAGTCCATTGCTTACTTCACAACAACAAATGACAAAAAGTCCATCGTTGGAAGCTATTGATTTACTTACAGTATCACAACAAAACATTGATTTTTCTGAATATTTCTGAATATTTACAAATTTAAATTAATAAATTAATAACGAAATAAATAAATCCTATATAAATACTAAGAATAGCAGTTATTAAGAATATACAACATCTTACCAAAAGAACTCAAAACATTATCATATAATAAAGTCACTATAAAAATAAAACTAATTGTAAAACTGCTCTTGACTTGCAGCTATCAAGCTACAAACTACTAAGCACGATCTCTACATATATAAGACGACGAGTAAGAAATATCCATAGTAAGGGGCCTGCGGCGGTTCAGTCGGTAGAGTGTCGGATTCCCACGCCGGTGACCCGGGTTCGAATCCTAGTCTCTGCCGATTGATACAAGCACCTCTGTAAAAATTACATGTGCTTTGTTTACAAACACACCGCAGACCCCCGTCGTCGATTAGCACCACATGGGAGCACAAACATGGCGACGTTAATTAAAAAAAAAAAAAAAAAAATATCCATAGTACTGCTATATATCTACAAATGTTTATAAAAGTTTTAATGATAAAATTATATCTTCATCGCTCCTGTGGATATTATTTGGGTTGGTCGATTATTTGAGTTCAAACAGACAAATTTCATTTTTGCCAGCGACGCTTCGACGAAATATTTGTTTATAATAGTTATTGTATGTATTTTAAATATTTAGTATTAAGTTTAGTATTTAAATATAATTGTAATTTAGTATAACGTTTACTAGACCTATGTACAGGTAATTTTATTTACCTATATCGGATTTACTAAATGTAAATGTACTGGTTTAAATAAATAAATAAAATAAATAATAATAAATAAACCATTAATTAATATATTACTTAATTAACTGTTTGTTGCACAAATTTATGTTGAGCACCAATTTTGCTAAAACACTGTTTATAGCGATTTTTGGGGGCACTGATTACGAATCTGCTGTCAGATTTTCAAAATTCAAAATGGCGAATCCAATTCAATTTGCTATTTGCTATCCAAAAATCCTTCGATCTGTCATAATGATTTCGATCGAAATTCATGAGTTTTTCGATTTTTCTACCCGCCATATTGGATTCGACATTTTATATTTCGAAAATCGTATATGAGTAAATCTCCAAAATCTTTGATTTTATTGTCCCGCGTAATTTTCGTTGTGTAAATAATATGTAATTGCAATATTTTCTAGTATTATGCTATTTAAGAACATTTAATAGAGCATATGAAATAAGAGAAATAGAATTCGTACATCATTTACGATTTGTATTAGTATACAAATTGAAAATTCACTTGAAAATTCACTCATTTTGAGTGTCTCAACTACTAAATGCATGTACCATTTATGACGTAACTTTTTTAGCGTCCAGAATATTGACTTGAAAATTTGACAGATGCTAGCTTTTAGTTATCAAAACATATTATACGTGCATAAGAAACTGTGCCACCTATAAAAACAAAACAGCGGATGCTTGAATTGGTGTCCCTAGATTTTTTCTTTATTTTTCCATTGTTACAGTTTTTCGATTCTAGAAGTGCGCGATTCTTAGCGTCCTCTGAACTGCGAGTTATCTAGTTTACACCTTTTGTTTACACAAAAAATAACATTTTTAGGGGTATAAAAGTAAATGTACTTCTAAAACAAAGTTAACTATGAATAGATTAGACGTAATACTTTTCGCGTAACTAATTTAAAAAATATCTTTTTATGGCACACCTGTGTTTTAAGTAAAAATGTCTTAAAACATTGGGTAATCAGTAGATCCAAATGTACAAAATATATTTGGAAAAAGCTAAAGAACCCTGAAAAAAACTAATGGAAAATAGAGACCAGCAAAATTGGTTGAAACTGACATATGCTGCAGTTCATGTCATCCTGATCAAAAGTCCTCACAGGCGCTAATAAGGGGAGACCATTGAGACCGGGTCTTGTATTTTGATGAAACTTTGGGGATCGACTTTTGGAACCTAAAAATGAAGCACAGTACCCTTAATTTTATCAAATGAGTCTTTAAATCTGAGATAGTGCCAAAAAACATTAGCATTGCTCATATAGGCAATGGTAAAAATCAAATATATATAGATATACTATCAACGTTATTTAAATACGCCGTATCTCCCGTACAAAGGCTCATTGGATAAAACCACGAGCATTGGGCTTCATATTTAGGTATCAGAAAACTATCCCTACAGTATCATCAAAATCGGTGACCCGGACTCCGTGGTTCCTCCTTGTAAGTCTGAAAATGGCTAGTTTTCAAGATATAACGGGTCAAAGATTGTATATATCCATACCTACTGATCATACGGTTAACAGCCCAAAGCAGAGCATGTAGTAGTTTAACGTTGAAATCCAAATATTTTCAGATGCACATACACACTGTTACTCTCATACATATACTCATACCACAGCCTTAAATACATACACACACACACACACACAAGCACGCACGCACGCACGCGCACACACACACACGCACGCACACACAGACACACGCACACATACCCACACATACACGTACGCAAGCATACACGCACACACACATACACTAACACACATCTATATGGGTGGTGTAAAAAAGGGGCTTTTGGTGTCTTGATATTAGCTATCCATTTAAATGAACTTCAGAACATATAACAGAACTAAAAAGCCGATGCCAAATTATTCACACTTACCTTCCTCAAACTAAATTAATTGTTCCAATATAAATCTCTTTGTTCTAATAAACTAATTTTAAATTTGTATACCTTTCTAATTTATAGCTCAAAAAAAGTATGCTTTTCATCATTAATGGTTTGTCAAAAGAAATTTTTTTACTAAAATTACACAACAATAGGTAATTATCCGTATCACAGCTATTTTTTCTCTGTACGTAATTTATTAAAATTATTTAAGCATTTAATTTATATGTAATTGTAATGTTAGTTCGTTGAATCACTGAATTCACAATCATCTAAAATTTGTTGAACAATTTTCCATCATAGATTTCTGAGATATAACCTTTTAAGCTAAATATGACTTTTTTCGTGTATAACAAAAAAAAGGGGAAAGAGTCTATCCAAAATTTGCGGTTGTAGAATGTAAGTCATTTCACGTCAACTCTCCCAGCGCGGCGCGCGAACGACAAATCATGCTATTTCTATCTCGTGTTTAAAATACTATAAAACGTATATCTCAAAAAGTATATTTTTAATATTTTCTTTTTGATGATTTACATCGAAAGCTGCGCCTTTTTTATAAAGAAAAGGAGATTTTCCAGAGTGCTGAAGTTGCTTTCTTTGAAAAATAGAACGCGAAAGAGTAGACGCAACGCCACTTCAGCGCGCGGTACGACGCGCGGACTAGGTCTGCCTACCTGGTCATCCGTTAACCAATCGTGATTTTAACTAAACCTGTCACTCTGATGCAGTAAAAATGCTTTAATAAATAAATTATTAAATTTATTTTCATTTTTCCTTGCTTTTATTAGTTTTCCTTTCTTTTAACGTGTAATTACTTTTTCTTAAGTCTTTCAACTTGACCTTCTATGTTTTAATTGAAAGTTTCGATGCAGGATTTTTTTCTTTACTCCGTCTAACAATTCTTTTCGGGAAAATTTACTATTCAATAATACTACCCCGCCCTCTAACCGGTAAGTTGGGTGCGCCGACGCCTCTTGCATATATTTACTTTTTCTGACAGCTTGTTCACTCCGAGGAGTGATTATTTCTAGCGGATAGGACCCTCCAAAGCGGCTCTCACGCTCACGCTAAAAAACCACACATCTTTGTGCTTTTTATGAGCCTGGAGGGAAATTCCGCGTCAAGCTATGCTAACATAACCTCGAACCTCACCTTGCACGAGGAGTCACGGCGCGTCGTTCACCATCCATCATCACCACATCTCTTCAGTGGTGGTTTGGTGCATGGATCACCAGCAAAAGCTTACCAGCGAAGAAGCGGGAGAAGTGAATAAAGAAATAAAGAAATGAAGAAATAGAGAAGAAGATCCTTAAAATTAGAGGTTAGAATATCTATCTTTCTCTCTCATACCAATTTCGGTCACGGCAACGTCGCCGCGCCTCGTCAACCAGGCGTTTTTGGCTGATGTGGCAACGCCGCACGGTCGATTTTTCGACGTTCGCCACCAGAGTGCAGCACCGTCACCTTATGACGATCGGTAACACTGGCTTGCGAGTGTCTCAACTGCGCAACAGATGCCGCTACCATCAACTTATTAAGCGCGAATTTTTAAAACATCTAATGAGTGTGGCTCACCTTTCTTTTAATTTATATACAATATTATTTGATTACCGGCTATTTAATATTTATTATAATAGTTTTTAATTATTGCACGCCTGCGTAAAGACCGTCAGAGCCGTACAACTCTTACACATTAACTCTTAGGCTAGTAGTTATTAAGTTATTTTAATTTATTTAAATATCTGTCAACACGTAGACTTTTTAAGTAATTTTCTGACTAGACGTAGATCTACTCTACTCTTTTTGAGATCTTGGCTGACCACTTTGATAGCTAACTACTTAATTTTTACACTATGTCTTCCTCATCGTGTAGCAAGTGTAAGAAAATTTACCGCAAAGACGGGATTGTGCGCAGGTGTAAAATATGCAACAAGAATTACCATAATAATTACCGTGTTATGAAGTTAGATGGCGCTGCGTATATTTGCATTGACTGTGATAAAGAAAAGAAAGCGAAAAACAAGAGTTTATCTGCAGATAACAGCGGTTTAAATGCCACGAGCGTTGATCCTTCACCAAGTAGTGCAGATGTGGGTGGCGGGCTCACTGCATCGACACCCACGGTTACTTCTGCAAAGACTAGTGTTAGTACTAATAGTACCATGATCAACGCTTCTAGCATATCGGACTCAATGCGTTATTGTACTCTACCGTCATCTTTGCTCGACCTGTTCGATAAACAGTTTGAGTTACTTACAAGAACAGGGAACGATCACTATTCTTCTCTAGTGAAAAAACTTGATGCTATCGGCAATGTCCCAGCATCAGCACCAGCAGCTGAAATGCTAGTCGATAATCTGACTGCTCAGGTTTTGTCGCTAGAAAAGAAAATAGATGTGCAGACTTCCCAGCTAGAGGGGCTGCATCAAGATCGGTTGCTGTTACAAAGCGAAAATCAACTGCTGAAAGAACAGCTTCAAACGCTGATGCATAAAATTGAGGTTATGGTTGCCAGCTCGAGCAGTACACGTAGTAATAACACGGATTTTAACACCATTCCTGACACTAACGAGTCACACATTCTAGTCTCGCTTAGAGACATCGACGGGTCGATGTCAAGTAGTTGTAAAAATAATGATAATAATAATAATATGGTTAAGTCTGTACATAGTAGGGTTAGTAATAATGATAGTATTAATAATACTTTGAAAAACAAAGTAGACCAAGATAATGCGCGCTCAGCTCCATCAGGCAGCGTCCTGCCGGCGGACTCTGACGGGTTTCGCACAGAGTCGTCGCCGTCGAACTCGGTACCAAAGTTCTAAAAACGTAAATCTTACTGACCGGAACAGGTATTGTTCAACGTTGAACGGGATGATTAGTGGCGAAGGATCGGCGGAAATAATTATTACCAATATTTTTGAAGGTTCCGAATCTCAGCGTGAGGACGTAGTCCATGCCATCCTTACCACTGTTCTACCGTCCATCGTGAGGGAAGACTTAATGTCTATACGCCTGCTTCGATCGGAAAGACAGACCGTTGCGAACCAACCCGCGAACAAACACCAGCGTCGACGATCCCCGTGGGTTGTCTGCTTTTCTCGTAGCAGCTTGGTAACTGAGATTATGAGGGCCAAAAGTAGATTTACAGCATTTAGCACTAAGGATGTTAACGTAATGCTTTTGAATCAGGACACGAGTAATAGCCTTATTAGAAGTAAAATTTTTATTAATGAACTTTTAAGTAAAGAATCTTTTACTCATTTCAACACCTTAAAATCTATTGTTCGTGGTTTAAGCTTCAAATATATTTGGCATAGGGGCGGTCGTTTCCTGGTTAAGAAGCGAGACGGTGAATCGGTGCATGAGATCACTTCGGCTGCAGATCTGCACGCATTATCTGCATCTTTTCGTAATGAGGCTAGCGATAGTGTTAACGCGGCGGTAACACAAAATACCTGTAATCTAGTCACTGTTACACCGGAAACGTCAAAAACGTCGAACTTAATTTCTGGCGTTGGAATTTGACTACGCGGGGACGTAGCAAGAGAGGAGGAAGCTGGGGGACTAAGGGCGGGCTTCCTCAATGCAACATCGCTTAGTAAGCATATGAGTATGTTCCGTCAGTTCCTTGTGACTGCTCGTCCTTTCTATCATATATACGGCGTGGCTGAGACGCGTTTCGGGGATGGCGATGATGTTGGCGTTCAGATCGACGGGTTCTCGTCAATTAGGCAGGACAGGAATAATAAAGGAGGTGGGGTGGTTCTTTACGTATGTAATTCTTATAAAGTAACGGTGCTGTGCTCCTCAAAAACTACGTTAGATAAAGGCAAACCAGGTATCCCTGAATATTTGATGTGTAAAATTCAGCAAGGCAACCATCCGCCAATTTTCGTGGCCGTCATATATCGACCTCCAGGGATTTCATTCACTGACGATTCTGACCTAATACAGAACCTGACGACTTATTCGGTAGGGTACGATCACCGGATTGTAATGGGAGATCTGAACGCGAACATGTTGTCGATATCTCAGGAAGCGTCGTTTGTTAGAGAGTTAATATGTGAATTAAACCTTAAATTAGATCATGGCGCGACTCACCACGTCGGAGAATCTCACACTTGGATTGATATGATCTTCACTGACGACAATGATGTGGTGCTGGATGCGAACAACATGATGGCGACCTTTCCGAGTAAACATAATATAATTGATGTCACAATCGACATCCAAACTTCAAAGTCCCCAGCTCTCAATAACTTTTCATATAGGGATTTTAAGTCTATTAGGCAGGAGGAACTTCTATCCCTCCTTACTGCTTGTGATTGGTCGCCCATCAGTTGCCCAGATAAGAATGTTGATAGTAAGTTAGAACATCTTACCCACAACATCTTGGCGATCATCGACGAACTTGCCCCTCTGAAACAGTTCACACTGAAGAAGAAATGTCTCCCTCCTTGGGTGGATGTCGAACTGAAAGAACTTTATAATCAGCGTGATGCTGTTCGACGGCGCTACAAACGGACTCGGGACAATAAGTTGTGGCAGGAGTTCCAGTCTCTCGCAGCTCAAGCAGAACAGCGCACAGTTGAAATGCGAGAGGTTTTTATTCAGAGCAGAATTTTTGACGCTCTGGACAATAACAAAAATATCTGGAAAGAACTTCGGCACCTTGGAGTGTTACCAAAGGCTAAAGAGGAGCTGCATGGCTTCACTCCGGATGAATTAAACATCCACTTTGCTGGGGTCTCTGTCTCTCAAACGGAGCATGACGAAAATCTAGATAACATCTTATCGACGGCCAGCGATGATGGCTTCACTTTTCGTGAAGTTACCTTCTCGGACGTTGTTCTGGCCGTTGCTCATTTCTCGTCACAGGCAAAGGGCGAAAACGGAATACCCCAAAATGTCATCGCAAAGTCTCTTCCGGTTTTGGGCCATTATTTGGCTAAGATTTTCAACTCTTCTCTGTCTAGTGGGGTTTTTCCCGGGACCTGCACCTTCCAGGCATTGAGGTGCAGAATAACGTTTTTATTCCCTTTGCCGATACTGTAACTAACCTCGGTGTATTTATGGATTCTAAATTAACATGGAAACCGCAAGTGGATGCAGTTAGTCGGAAGGTTAACAGAGCCTTATATGGACTCAGATCTTTTAGATCCTGCACCACCGAAGCGTTACGCAAACAGCTCGCAGGTGCTCTTGTTGTCTCTCACTTAGATTATTGCTCTCTTGTATACCTCGACGTATCAGGTGAGCTGCAGACCAGGCTTCAAAGGTTGCAAAATTCCTGTGTGAGATATATATGTGGTGTTAGAAAGGATGAGCATGTCTCTCCCTACAGGAGGAAACTGGGCTAGTTGACTGTGGAGATAAGAAGGGAGTATTTTGCGGCGGTAATGCTTTATAAAGCAGTTGTCATGGGACAGCCTCCGTACCTTGCGGCCCTTTTTGAACAAAATCAGTCTAGAACCTCAGGTAGGGATCCCAAGGAAATAAAAATTCCAGGGTCGCGTACTGATGTTGGCCTGTACTCCTTCAGAGCCCAAGGTGCTCGCCTCTGGAATTCGCTCCCCCGCGGTATTAGGCATCTTCCGTCTCTAAATAAATTTAAAACGGCAATACGTCGGCATATTATTGAAACCTGCGACGAACGAAATGTGTTCTGTGATAAAAATTAACTGTGTTATACTGCTAAGTAATTAATTAATTAAGGTATATTGTGACGTGATAGTTAAGACTACTGACATAAACTGTGCATTTATAATAAGCCTATGTGATGAAATCTAACGATGAATCTGTGATATGGATACAAATTTAATTTAATGTATCGCAACTATGTTTATTTGATGTATATTTTTGACTTGTGCAAAATAAATCTTAATCTATCTATATATCTATCTATCTATTCAGAACTTGAAGCTGTTTTCTTGAGCTACAATGTACTTACATCCATTGGAACAGAGCAATGAAAAAAAGCCTGCTCCAAACTTTCAACTAAAACAAAGAATAAATCAAGTACAAAGACTACGGAAACAAAAGTTATTCCACGTTAAAAGCAATGAAAACTAAGAAAAAAAGCAAGGAAAACATGAAAATAATGGTGTATGGTCGGAAAACCCGATATTTATTTCTTTTTCATTTTTCGGTATAGATGATTCCTACCTTTTTGACTACGTATGACGATTCAAAGTAGAGGCTCATTCTGCGCGCTCTCGAGTGTCGTAGCAGATACACGGAGTAGGGATTCGGAGCAGATGTTTAGTGTTTATACCTGCGTCTATATATATATATATATATATATATATATATATATATATATATATATATATATATATATATATATATATATAAGTATACCACGGCGCGCTCCGATCAAGTTTAAATAAAAAGATCTTGCACCTCGCGAGTTTTTTTATAAATCATTCCTGGAATATCTTACGATGATTTTAAGCCTAAAATGAAAATAATCCCTAGAGGGATTTTCAAATAAACTCGATATTTGATCATTTTCGTAGGTTATCGTGACTATTTTCTATATTGCATCTTGTATTTAGATTTCTTAGGCTTTAAAAATATATTTCAATATTAGAAATAAGTTTATAAATTCTTAATACTCATTAAACTTTTCAAATTCATATAAATTTTTTTAAATACTGCTCAAATATTAAATTTTTTAACTTCTTATTTCAAATATTTTTCTGTGCGCTCGAAGTTTCTTTTTTTTTTCTTTCATCGAGGATAAATTTGGCATTCCGTTGCCATAGCTGCGATAAATAAACTTATGCTGATTTTACGGTTAGTAAAAATGCCGAAGGCAAGAACACACGATGAAAATCGTCATCAAATTTGTTTACTTTGCTTTGAAAAAACTAAAGTAATGATTCCTGTAAAAGGAGAATTAAAAGTGCTTGTTGAAAAACAGTTTGAGTACGATACTAGTGATGACCGATTATCTCTCGTTCTATGCAGAAGTTGCAAAAGAGATTTATACAGAATTAGAAACGATGAAGATATAAGTGTGAATCTACCAAAATTTTCTGATCTTCAACCTTTGAAGAAATCTACTAGATCAAGCGACGATGTTTTATGTGCTTTTCATATTTGTAAGCTTGCGAGAAAACCCCCTCCTGGAAAATTTTCAAACTTTGCAAAGAATAATGTTATGCCTCAGCGACATGGAATACTTGTTGATGTGACAAATATAAAAGTTCCAAGTAAGCTATTAAAACATATCTTTTTCTAGTTATAATAACTACAATATAATAATACAATTTTAATCTAGATGAAAGAAAATCACCTTCCGTTGAAAGCCGGTGTAGCTACTGCTTTTCTTTGTTGGGAAAAGGAAAATCTCATAAATGTAACTTTACCGTACGCTTGGAGAATTTGACTGAAAACATTATGCAAACAAGCCCAAGAGCTACAGATCAAGTAATTTCGTCTTTGCTTAAACGCAAAATGATTACAGAAAATACACAAAATACTACAACTTAAAGTTGCTATTGGTTCACAAAATAACAAAGCTTTAAGCAAACCTTAGCTTTTTTCTGCAGACGATTTTTTAAAAATCCAGACGAGTTTACATTTGAGCCAAACAAAGACACTTGCGATTGCTACAGCTTTACGAATAGCTACGAAAAATGCTAAGGTCGTGGAACCGCATTTGAAAAAAAACTATCAATTAAAAGTCACTGTGTTGATGATTATTTTGGTACTAAAAACTTTGACTTTGTTCACGTCAAGGCTGATAAAGTTTCATCTGCAGCCGAAACAGTCGCTTACTGCACAAATCTTGATGGTTTAATAGAACACATTAAAGAAAAACGCTCATTGTCTGAATTTCACTTGAAGTTTGGTATTGACGGGGGAGGGAGTTTTCTGAAGATATGTTTATCCATTCAATCTACTTCAGAAAATGAAAAGTTAAATAGACACCGGCAAAAGTTCGAAGATGATATTTCTGCTAAACGGTTTAAAGATTCAGGTGTTAACGAATTATTGATACTAGCATTAGCAAACAGTTCTCAAGAAAATTATGAAAATGTATCGCAGCTGTGGTCTGCAATAAAAATAAACAACTTTCAGGGAACTATTGCGATAGATTTAAAACTTGCTAATATTATGGTTGGCATCATGTCGCATAGCAGCTTTTACCCCTGCACTTGGTGTTTCACATCGAAAAATGATTTAAGTAGCTGTGAAATACCGAGGACAATAAATAATACGTTTCAAAATTATATAAACTGGCATCAAGCCGGATCTGTCAAAAAAGATGCGAAGAATCATAAAAATTGTATTCATCCGTCTCTTTTATCAACTGATGTAGACAAAACATTTCTTCAGATAATACCTCCAACTGAACTTCACTTGATGCTAGGTGTAGTAAATACATCGTATAGACACTTATTGGCTGAATTCGAGAAAGACGCTCTTCTATGGGCACAATCATGCCATGTCACTCGTGATATACGTCAGGGTAATACAAGTTTTAATGTCAATTCGTGCAAGATATTATTAGACAAACTTGATTTTTTGCGTTCACGAAATCACAATTTGGGATGTTTGAAATATGTAAATGCTTTTGAGCACTTCAAAAATGTTGTACATGCCTGCTATGGAAAAAATCTTGACTCATCTTTCAAAGATAAGATTAATGCCTTCAAGCAAAGTTATTTACATTTAAATGTACCAATAACGCCCAAAATTCATGCAGTATTTTTTCATGTGCCTGACTTTTGCGAAGAAGTTCAGACGGGACTTGGATTTTACAGTGAACAGGCTATGGAATCTGTCATGCTGATTTCAAATCTGTGTGGGAGAAATATAAAGTTTTTAAGAACCATCCAGAATATGCAGAGAGGTTGCAACGTGCTTTATGTGAATATAATAGTTTACATTCATTTTAATTATTGTACATAATAAAGATATTTTTTTAATGTAATAAAATGATCGCAATAGTTTGAAAATTCGAATACGGTTTTGAAAATTTTTATGAATGTAAAATTTTTGATACCTATTGAGCATTTATAAACTTATTTCTGTTATTGAAATATATTTTTAAAACCTAAGAAATCTAAATACAAGATGCAATATAGAAAATAGTCACGATAACTTACGAAAATGATCAAATATCGAGTTTATTTGAAAATCCCTCTAGGGATTATTTTCATTTTAGGCTTAAAATCATCGGAAGATATCCCAGGAATGATTTATAAAAAAACTCGCGAGGTGCAAGATCTTTTTATTTAAACTTGATCGGAGCGCGCCGTGATACACTGAATGTGCGCAGTCCAAAATGTTTTAACTATTCGCGCTTGACTGCAAAATTGTATTCAAAATACATATAGTCAAGATGAAGTAGATGTAAATGTATATATTTATGAAAATAAATGACAATATATTAAATCATTAAAACAAAAATTATACATTACTCACAATATGATATTACATATAGTGCATTCACAGTAGCGAGCGAACGAGGCAAATTTTTAGTTGCATCTCGGACCCACGGGTATCGCAAGTGTAACTCAGAAGTTACATCCGCGCACTAGCATTGGCACTGGCATTGGACGAGTATATCGAAAATTTGCTTGCATTCGAGAGGCCATCGTGGACGCGCGCAAAAATCCAGATACATGCAGAGACTCGCGATACCAGTGGGCTGAAGTAGATGCGAGTAGTTTACTCGCACGCGCATGAACAGTTAAGTCTGTTCAAAAGTTCTTAAAATCACCCGTGTTCCCCTCGTTACCCTTGAACACAGGTGAACTCGCCTCTGTCAAAGCCAATAGTTGCTCGCGATCCGAGTGCTGCCGAGGACACGAGAAATTAACGCAAGTTTGCTTGCCTCCTCGTGTTGCACGCGCAGTACCCGAAAGTAGCCAAGTCAGACTGTTGTACCGACATGTATCATAGCTGCACTCGCGCAACTCTTGCGCGTAGGCCTCTAGCCCGAGGGTGACCTCGGGCTGCCTCGGGTCCCCTTGGATGCTCGTCTTTCGCTCGGGTACGAGGGGAACGTTAGCGGTCCGCTAGGGTACGAGGGAATTATGCTAGCGGTCCGCTCGGGTACGAGGGAACGCTAGCGGTCCGCTCGGGTACGAGGGAACGCTAGCGGTCCTCTATTCCGCGCGGGGAACGCTAGTATAGTATACTGTACCCTAGGGGAACTCGAGCGATACGCTAGGGCGCGCGGGAATTACTTGTGCGTGCGAGGGATGCTCATGCCGCGAGGTTGGCCATGGGTTCGTTCCGAATTTCTTTTGAAATTTTCCTTACTCGCCGGCCGATCGCGATTTTGTCCAAAATCAAATCAGGTTATGTTGATCAAAATTCAAAGTAAATAAATATTCACTGGGCACTGCAGGACTTCACTAAAGGACAATTTGCTGCTATTTATCAGATAAGTTATAGGCAATATATATATAGTGCCTGCAGACAGTGCCGACGACAACCACAAAATCTAACCTATTATTTAAATCAAATGTTGAAGGATGAAGGATGCGTTTGTGTCATTTGTATTATTAAAATAAAACGGGTTGTTTTTACGTGATTTGTTTTTATTACGTGATGAAATCTTTGTACGACGATTTCGAACGTCCGAAAAAGTGGCAAGATGGTCATCTGCAATAAAATTATTGCAATCTTAAGTGTAGTTGAAAAAAGCTGCTGTTTTACATGGTAAGAGAGATAAAGAAAAAGACTAACAATGAATTCTGTCGAAAGAGATGAAGAACGCACAACATTCAGGAGTACTGGACAAGGTCTTACCATCGCTCCATTGCCTTTCTGTCGGAGGCTACACCAGAAGTTGTACCGAGACCATTTCTTTGACAGAATCTAAATCATCAAGGATACACAACGTCTTCTGTTGCAGCAAAATCGTGGCAAAGTATGGATTTAAAGAGGGTCAGGAACTTGGAAAGAAACGGCAGGGAATGTCTAGCATTGTAAGTAAAGAAGACTAGTAAAAGAAGAGGTAGAATAGTATAGTACACAAAAAGGAACAATTAAGGACGTCTTCTCTGCCTTTGAGTATGTTGCCCCCTTGAAACTCGCAAGGAATAAACAAGATGAAACGAGCATTATTGAAATCATGAAGTCATCAAGTAAAGTTGTTTTGCTCAGAAATATGGTTGGAATTTCTTTGGTGCCACGCTTATAGGTAAAGTCATTGTTAAAATGCATATACAGCAATTAGCTGTGATAATTGCATTCAACGAAGAATTATTAGATAAAACAATAAAGCAATTAGTTTTTTTGTAGGTATATCGACAACGATTTCTTGGTTGTTCAATAAATTTGTTATACTTGTGGTGTTCTACTTCTTAGTAACAAGTATTTATGTGCTCGTGCGTAATCATCATCGGGGATATACAAAGTCATCTGCTGATTGACCATAAGCATACAGGGCATAAGCCACTATGCACCAGAAAAATGCCACACAATCATGGGGATGCAGTAATTGAATATCCGCTCTGATGTTGTTATGATGTAAATATAATACAAATCAAGTTATCCAATCAAGTTGGTGCGTCGCATAAGCATCTGTTAAATATTTAATACTCCAATAGATGTACTGTTTTTTAACCCAAATTTTTGTTATTGACGAGGGTCTTTGTGAATCTTTGTACTCGTGTAAGTGCTTCTTGTGTTTAAAGGATTATTTGAAAGTAACATACGAGTGTTCTATCCAGATATAAAGTCAACGCTGGCTCAGAAGGGTCATTTTAATGAAATTACAAAACTATAATTAATCAAATGTTTGCAAGCTCAGGTTTATAATTACATTAAAAAGATTATTTTCACCCAGCGTTAACTTGATATCTGAATAAACCATGAGAATACTATAAGGTTCTTTCGAAGGAATTTTATTTAAATTTATTTTAAGTGAATTATCATAATCAAATAGGGCTACATAATGGTTTAGGTAAAATTGCAAAAGATTACTTCAAGTAGTTTCAAAGAAAATGGAGTCAATGAAACTATCAAGTTACCCATACACAAACATTTATTTATTTGAAAGTAACACATAATATACTCAAGTTATACTCAGTAACAGTTATACGGACATAGTTATATGTCGAAATTAAAGAGACCGTCAATGCACTATATTTTACATTGAACTACAGTTAAACCTGGAACATTGCTCGAGTTTGGGAAAATAATCTCGAACAGTGCTGGAGTTACCTAAGGTTCCTAGCAATTAACGACGGCAGTTAATCAGAGCCCTAGATAAGGTATAAACTGTTTGTCCGTAATATTATATTGGCTTGTTTTCAAAAAGTATCAGTTAGGTTACCTATAATAGACATGAATTGCCATATGAGCACTACATATAACGCGAGTGTAATGTAGCGAGAGTATTATAGATCAGTGTTTGAGGTTCGACTTTTTGACCTATTTCTCATCAACATGTATTTGTGTCAAATTTAATGTCTTACAATATTAAATTTGAAAAGTATTATTAATTTTTATACTTCATACTAATTCATAAAAAATTACATTGATTTACAAATAAAAATATAATACTTGCCAATTTATTAATCGATTTAATTAATTTCTTTAGCGTTTATTTCAGATTATCTGAATTGGTAAAAAATAGAAATATTTTAAAATATAATATTTTTTAAATAGTTTGTATACTTCATACTAATTAATAAAAGAAGGAAATTGATATACAAATAAAAATACAATACTTGCCGATATATTAAACGAATTCATTAATTTCTTTAGCGTTCATTTGAGATTATAAGAATTAGTAAAAAATGGAAATATTTTGAACTATATTATTTTTTAAATATAATATTAGTTTAATTTTGTGAGATCCTTAGGCACAAAATAAAAAAGTATATCGACTCGACGGATTATCCAATTGCACCTGTTTTATCATCAAGAGATTTCTACCAACACAGACAACGGATAGTAGTACATAGTAAAGAGCGGACGACAATAAATACAACAAATACTACTAATACTACATAATATTTGTCATATATAATAGAATAATATGGATTATTTTGAATTATTACAGACTATAAAAAAAGATACTGGCAAAAAGGAAAAGTTGTGCGGAAATATTGATATACTTAACCCATTAAAAACCAGGCAAAACCTGGCAGAGATATCGAGAAACGAACTGTGCCATCCTTTGCATAACCAAAAAAAAAATACCCGTGTTTTTTCTTTTGTCGATTACAATTGTTTATAACAAATTATTTAAACAAATAACCCAAAATGTCGTAATTTTGCAAAACTGAATGCGGATATCGATTCTACGGGCAAAAACACGACAAAAACCTATGTAACGTTTTTTTGTCAGAGTTCAATTTGTTAGTGTAAAATACCTATAAACAATCGTACTCTGGGAAGGGGGCATTGACCATGCCAAATACCATGCAAAATATGGCAGAGATATCGAGAAACAAACTGTGCCATCTGTTGCATAACCAAAAAAAAAATACCCGGGTTTTTTCTTTTGTCTATTACAATTGTTTATAACAAATTATTTAAACAAATAACCCAAAATGTCGTAATTTTGCAAAACTGAATGCGGATATCGATTCTACGGGCAAAAACACGACAAAAACCTATGTAACGTTTTTTTGTCAGAGTTCAATTTGTTAGTGTAAAATAAGGATAAACAATCGTGCGCAAAGTAGTAAAAGTTTCAATAAGTTTCCGAGTTATGAACCCAATTATGGCTCATTGCCGTGATCTTCTTTGTGTTTTCTGCAAATAGGTTTGCAACATTTCGTACAGAACCATTCTGTTCTCGTCGAACACGTACCTATCCCGCATTTTTTCATACTTCCTTGTTTCATGATGTGTTCTGAAGAATTTTCAGGCTTCCTCTTTTCCCTGGGAATACGTACTGATGATAGCTTCTGAATGTAATATTCACAAACTTCTTGAACAATATCTTTGGAACTTTTCTTTTCATCCGGATGGAGTTTATTGTAAATCATCGTAGCGTTCGCTAAAGATGCTTGAATAAGTCGCATAAAAAGACACCATGTCCATTTTTTACCTCTTATCGAAGGCATCAGAGCATTACAGTGTTGATCGTGGAGATCGACACCACCCATGTGTTGATTGTACATGAAAAAAGAATGAGGGAAAAGAATGGAATTTTTCGACGATTCCTGCCATCTTTGCATTGCCACTTTCGGTTCATCCCCATATTTAGTTGAGAGAATCGATACGGGTTTGGAATCCATTACCGTAATGAAATTCAACCCTGAATTTGCTTCATGCTTAGAAATAGTGGTTCCTCTTTCAGCTTTTTTTGGCATTTCGACCTTCTCTTTCACGCGATTCTGCCGGGCAGTGCCTGTTGAAGAAACCGAATTGCATGCAATTCTCACGGAACAAGTCATACATCGTTCTTACTTTCCAAACTTTGTCAGTTGGATTTTCATCTTGATGTTTGTAAAATCGAATATTCTTCTTGATGGTAACAAATTCAGTTCTCGTCAAAAGTTCGGTAATGATTGGACACTCTAGGATTCGTTTTGTTGACCAATAATCATAAAGACGTTTTCTAGAATTGTAAATAGTAATCATTATGATTACAATAAATCTTTCTAGATCATTTTTAGACAAATCGAAATGAGTCTCAGCAGTAGCTTCCACAACATGATTCTTCATCGATTCCGAGAAGAATAACTCGAATAATTTCAAGAAATTTTTAAAAAACAATGGAGAAATAGCTGACAGATTGGAGTTGTCCTCGATATCAGGAGATATATTATCCAGAGTATCATCTTCCCAATCGTAAATATGATTCGGCTCCAACAATTATTGAGTACTTGTGTAAGTACTTTTCACATATTCGTAAGAACCTGTAGGAAGATCATGAGATGTTATATCTTCTTCTAGATCAACATGCGAATCTCTATCTAAACTTTCATGATCAGCAGGAACAAATGCTATATCGACATATTGATCTTCGTCAATGTCAGAATCCTTAACTAAATCAGGTAGATCCCTAACTCTCCGTCTCGACATTATCAATTGCGTTATCGACACAGAATAATGTGATCTATTTTTATGAAAAGTTCTATTCCTAAAGTCTAGTTTCGAAAGATAATTTTTTTTTCAATTGATGTACCACCGTTAGCCTGCCACTCAAACGTGATCTCTAACACGGAAGGTTTTGAAAAAAAATAAGCTCATCCAATTGTAGCATGCAACACTACGGTATTCCACAGGTCAACATCTAAGACGAATGAGAAGGATGATTTACATGTGAAAAGTTCGTTCCTGTTTTAGACTAACAAATTGAACTCTGACAAAAAACGTTACATAGGTTTTTGTCGTATTTTTGCCCGTAGAATCGATATCCGCATTCAGTTTTGCAAAATTATAACATTTTGGGTTATTTGTTTATAGTATATTATGAGGGTTTTCGCACGAGCGAAGCGAGTGAGAAAATCGAGCAAGGTAGAAAAACACCTCCCACAACAGTCTCATACGATATTTTATAGCACAACAACTTCAAAATCGACAATAAAGTTGGCATTTTGAGGTTAGTGTGCTATAAAATAATTTGTTATAAACAATTGTAATCGACAAAAGAAAAAACACGGGTATTTTTTTTTTGGTTATGCAAAGGATGGCACAGTTCGTTTCTCGATATCTCTGCGAGGTTTTGCCTGGTTTTTAATGGGTTAATAAAGCAATAAGCAATAAAAAAGATTTAATAATACATATGAATATAAGCTTTAATAATGCATATGAATATAATACATGCTTCTTAAAGCATGAATGCTAATTTTGATAAATTAAAAGTATTGTTAGAAAGTTTAATCAATAAACCATGTATTGTCATTACCACAGAAACTTTCACACAAGTCAATTACAAATTATATGAACTTGATGGATATATGAGTTACTACAATGAAAGCAAAATTAACCAAAATGATGGTGTAATGATCTTTGTACATACAAGCGTATGTCAAAAAACAAATGTTATAGAAGTTGGTAGGATCAAAATTATTAACACACGTATTTCTTTAAACAACAAAAACGATTCTGACAGTATCATGGAAATCTCAGCTGTTTATAGATCTCATGATATAAACAAGACTGAATTTATACTAGAAATAAACAAATACTTAATTAAAAAGAAGAATATTAAAAATCATCTGGTTATAGGTGACTTTAATATAGATCTACTAGAGCAAGACACTTTGAATCAAGATTTTATTTGTAACTTTTTAGAAAAAGGCTATATTCCTGGTTATGTAGGAATCACAAGACCACCTATTGGAAATAGTAAAGGGTCATGTATTGACAATATTTTTATTAAATCAACATGTTTAAATGCAACAACTTATAAACTTAAAAGCTCCATAACAGACCATTACCCCCTATTTATTGCCATAAACAAGGTTAAAAAAGTAAATAAAGAGTCTATAACAATAATAAATTATAAAAAACTAATAAATATTGCTAATAATAGGAACTGGTATGAAATTTTGTCAATACAAGATCCTAATTTAGCTACTGATCTATTAATTAATGAAATTAAAACATGTGCAGAACTGTCAAAAATAAAAAAGAAAAGTAACGAACAAAGGTACAGGAAAAATTGGATAACTAAAGCTATTATTAAGTCATGTGAAACAAAACAATTGCTATACGATTTATGGAAATTAAATCCAGGCAATAAACAACTTGAGTCACAGTACAAAAGTTATGCTAAAATACTAGACAAAGTAATAATAGATGCTAAAGTTAAATGTGATAAGAGTCTAATAGAGAATAACGCAAATAATCCCAGAAAATTATGGGAGATTATTAATTCAAAAATTGGAAAAAAACAAAAATCGAATGATACTATTAATCATATTAAAATGGATGATAACAAAATAACTGATGAAAAAGAAATAGCCAATGAAATGAATAAGTACTTCTGCGAGGTAGGACTGAAACTAAGTGAAAAAATTGATAAACCATCTGATACTACCTTAAAAATGCCGAATATGAATAATAATTCTATTTTTATCAAACCAACAAGTGAATATGAAGTTGCAAGCATAATTAATTCTTTAAAATTAAATAAAGGTGGTGTAGACAAAATTCATGCCAAAACATTAAAAGTATTATGTAATCATATAGCTGTACCTCTAACATATTTATTTAATTTATGCATCGAAAAAGCAACCTGGCCTGATGTATTAAAAAATGCTGAAGTAATACCGATATACAAATCTGGTGTTAAACATAGTATTTCTAACTACAGACCAATTTCTTTAATTTCTAACGTAGCTAAAATTTTTGAGAGAATTTTATATAACAGAATTTTTTACTTCATTAATAAAAGCAATATAATATCCGAACATCAATTTGGATTTATGAAAAAAATTGGTACAAAAGGTGCCTTGAATTATGTGACAAATATACTTTACAATAACTTGGATCATAGCAAACCTACAATTATAACATTCCTAGATTTAGCAAAAGCGTTTGATATTGTCGAGCATGAAATACTATTAGCAAAATTATATTGTTATGGAATTAGGGGACAGGCGTTGGATTTGCTTACAAGTTATCTAAGTAATAGGTATCAAGCAGTGAAAATAGATGATAATCTAAGTAATTACAGGGTAATAATAACGGGAGTTCCCCAAGGTACAATATTGGGCCCATTGCTTTTCTTACTCTATATCAATGATATCTTGAAAGAAATCCCGCACTGAAGCAATATCGTCATATGCTGATGACACGACAATTATAGCAACTGGAAATACCTGGAGCGAGGCTCAAGAAAGTATGAATAGTTATTTGAATAAAATTGAAAAGTGGCTAGCATTAAATAAATTGTCCTTAAATATTGAATAGACAGTATACATGACTTTCGGTATCTACAAGGATAGTGTTGCTGAATATATAAATATAAAGATAAAAAATAAAAACCTTTGTAGAGTTGAAGAATGTAAATATCTGGGCATTATTTTTGATTATAATCTAAAGTGGAATAAACACATACAATACATTATTAAAAATACGAAATACCTAGTTTATATATTTTATAAAATCTCCAAATCAATGCCTAAAGAAGTTTTAAAAATGATATACTATGCATTTTTTCATAGTATAATTAGCTATGGTGTAATAGCTTGGGGCGGAGCTTACAAATCCCATATAATCTGTCTACAAAGGTTACAAAATAAAATTCTAAAAATTGTGAATAAAAATTATCCTATAACTTTAGATTACCCAATGAATATAGAACAAATATTTACATTTGAATCTTTAAAATTTCATTACAACACTCTTAAAGATAAGTACATACATTCTAACAGTATAACAAAAAAATAAAAGTTTAGCCATACCAAAAAGTCAGTAAAAAGTCAGTAACAAAAACAGTTATACAAAGGCAATAGTAAGTTACAATAGTTTACCAAATGATTTAAAAGAACTAGAAATTAGTAATTTATACAAAAAAAAAACAAACTAAAGAAATGGATTAAATCCGATAGAAATGATATTATTGAAACGTACTCAAGGAGAGTACTATAGGAACTGATGATATGTTAAAGATATAATAATCGCCTAAATTAATGTTAAATTTTATATAACAAATTTTACAACACTGTTGAAATAGTATTTAAGTTAAAACAAATGTACAAAGTCACAGTTGTAATATTTAGTTTTAAGTTTAGAATTAGAATTGTAGTTTTAAGTTTAGAATTAGAATTGTAGTTTTAAGTTTAGAATTAGAATTGTAGTTTTAAGTTTAGAATTAGAATTGTAGTTTTAAGTTTAGAATTAGAATTGTAGTTTTAAGTTTAGAATTAGAATTGTAGTTTTAAGTTTAGAATTAGAATTGTAGTTTTAAGTTTAGAATTAGAATTGTAGTTTTAAGTTTAGAATTAGAATTGTAGTTTTAAGTTTAGAATTAGAATTGTAGTTTTAAGTTTAGAATTATAATTGTAGTTTTAAGTTTAGAATTAGAATTGTAGTTTTAAGTTTAGAATTAGAATTGTAGTTTTAAGTTTAGAATTAGAATTGTAGTTTTAAGTTTAGAATTAGAATTGTAGTTTTAAGTTTAGAATTAGAATTGTAGTTTTAAGTTTAGAATTAGAATTGTAGTTTTAAGTTTAGAATTATAGTTTTAAGTAGTACTTAAGTTAGATATACTTATACCGGACCTGTGCATAGGTAACTTTGTTTACCTCTACAGGGAATTACGGGGTAGACAATACTTTGTAATTCTTTCTGGTTTAAATAAATAAATATAAATTTTACTATTTTAATTTGAGTTTATGAATAAAATTCATAATTAAACGTCTTATTTTGGTAATAATATACTTCTTTTAATTTATATTGTGGGTAATAATGAAATACTAATAGACATTAAATTTACAGCGTTTACTTACTTCACAAAACCTTTAAAACCAAAATCAAGCATCGAGAGATTGGAACAAAAATAGATTTGAATAGACCTCAGCCTTTCAATCCTAATGAAAATGAAGTTGGTATAGTATCTTGACCTTTCATAAGCACAAGGTACACTTAGCTCTGAAGCACTGCCGTCAAAATCACATGTTTTCAGCAACGTACACCTTTGGCTCGCTGAAAAGTCATCAAACTACCATCAAAATCGCATGTTTTCAGCAACTTACACCTTCTGCGCGCTGAAAAAAGGAAATATTTAAAAACTGGTCAATAGTCCAGACTTGAAAATTGGTGTAGATGCCAAATCTCAAGTCTAAACAATCCATCAGTTTTTACATCTTAAATTATTTCCAAACTATTCAGATTAAAAATGGATTATTTAAAAACTGGTCATATGTCCAGACTTGAAAATTGGTGTACATGCCAAATCTCAAGTATAAACAATTCATCAGTTTTTACATATTAAATTATTTCCAAACTATTCAGTTTAAAAATGGATTATTTAAAAACTGGTTAATAGTCCAGAATTGAAAATTGGTGTACATGCCATCAGAGTATATCATTATCATATCTGTATAGTATCTTGACTTTTCTTAAGCACGAGGTATACTTAGATCTGAAGCACTACCGTCAAAATTGAATTTTTTCAGCAATGTACAACTTCTGCTCGCTGAAAAGTCATGAAATTACACAGGTTTGATGGACAGGACTAGCGTTCCCCGCGCGAAATAGCGGACCGCTAGCGTTCCTTCGTACCCGAGCGAACCGCTAGTGTAATTCCCTCGTACCCTAGCAGATCGCTAGTGTTCCCCTCGTACCCGAGCGAAAGACGAGCACCCAAGGGGACCCGAGGCAGCCCGAGGTAACCCTCGGGCTAGAGGCCTACGCGCAAGAGTTGCGCGAGGGCGGCCATGATACATGTCGGTACAACAGTCCTTGGCTACTTTCGGGCACTGCGCGTGCAACACGAGGAGGCAAGCAAACTCGCGTTAATTTCTCGTGTCCTCGGCAGCACTCGGATCGCGAGCAACTATTGGCTTTGACAGAGGTGAGTTCACCTGTGTTCAAGGGTAACGAGTGGAACACGGGTGATTTTAAGAATTTTTGAACTGACTTAACTGTTCATGCGCGTGCGAGTAAACTACTCGCATTTACTTTAGCCCACTAGTATCGCGAGTCTCTGCATGTATCTGGATTTTTGCGCGCGTCCACGATGGCTCCTCGGATGGAAGCAAATTTTCGATATACTCGTCCAATGCCAGTGCCAATGCTAGTGCGCGGATGTAACTTCCGAGTTACATTTGCGATACCCGTGGGTCCGAGATGCAACTAAAAATTTGCCTCGTTCGCTCGCTACTGTGAATGCACTGATAAAATTATATTATTCATGTTGCTTGAATTCTTTTATCACTAAAACACGTGTACGAGATGATCATCTCGCACACGTGTATATACATCCATTGAAATATCATACGCAGCCTGCAGGACATCTGGACTACACCCGCGGTGATCCTGTCGCATATCAATAACAGTGCAAATTGATTCGCAGCATCCAGGCCATCTGAATCATGCCTGAGATAATTATCTTGCATAAGTTTACTTACCGCACTTTAAATAATAGCAATCATTGTAAAAATTATTCGCAGCATCCAATATATTTGCGGACACATATTAGAGAATCCTTCGCTAATATTATGGTGTGTAGTAGTAGATAAATATGCAGATGAAACATTCTAAAAAGGGGAGAATGGAAGATGAGTGTATAGAGAAAGGCCCGAAGGTGTTGAAAACTTTTTTTTTCAGAAATTATAACATAAGAAACTAATCTTAATAGAATCTTTGTACAGCAGTGGTATTCCGTTAATATAGTGTAGATTTAAAGATGTATCTGTCCCTTTAAGTCGTTTTAGAGACGTAAAATTGACAAAAATTTTCATGCGTAGTGGATGTAAAGTTGCTCATTATTTATGAGTTCTTGTCATGTATTTCAATCTACGAGGGTAGTTCAATAAGTCTTTAAAATAAAGTATAAAAACAATTTTTTTTGGGTAAATTTTTTTTTATTTTTCAACATAATCTCCTTGGAGCTCTATACACTTGGTCAATCGCTTTTTAAGTTTTTTTAATCCTTCAGAAAAGTGCGTTTTCGGAAGTTCCTCAAAATAAGCACTTACAGAGGCAATGACGTCTTCGTTGTCCGTAAATCTCTGTCCACCGAGCCATTTTTTCAAGTTTGGAAATAAGAAAAAGTCACTGGGGGCTAAATCTGGTGAATACGGTGGGTGTTCGACCAATTCGAATTTTAGTTCTTCAATTTTAGCCATTGAAACGAAGCATGTGTGAACTCGGACGTTGTCGTGATGAAAGAGAATTTTTTTTCTCGCCAAATGTGGTCGTTTTTTTTTAATTTCTTCTTTCAGCTGCTCTAATAATGATGCATAATACTCACCAGTAATTGTTTTACCCTTTTCCAAGTAGTCAATAAGTATAATTCCACGTGCATCCCAAAAAACTGTAGCCATAACCTTACCAGCTGACTTTACGGTCTTTGCCTTCTTTGGAGCTGGTTCGCCTGTGGAAATCCACTGTTTGGATTGTTCCTTTGTCTCAGGAGTGTAGTGGTGTATCCATGTTTCATCCACAGTCACAAATCGACGAAAAAATTCCTCAGGATTCCGACTTATGCGCGCCAAAAGAGCCTCAGAGGCGACCACTCTATTGCGTTTATTCATGCCTAATTTTTCATGTAGAATTGAAACAACTGCACCTATAGATATCCTTGTGGCCTCAGCTAACTCACGCACTTTTAATCTTCTATCCTTCAACACCATATCGTGGATTTTATTGATGATTTCGGGAGTAGTTGCTTCTACGGGCCTTCCTGAACGTGGTTCGTCACTTATTGATGTACGACCACGCTTAAATTCATTTACCCAGTTATAAACCGTTGCTAAGGCAGGGGCAGATGTGCCATGAACTGAGTCCAATTCATTTTTTATCTCATATGGAGTTAAACCCTTTAAATGAAAATGTTTAATTACCGCTCTGAACTAGTTTTTTTTCCATTTTTCTTAACGAGCAATTTTTTTTTTTTTCAATTGGTTATAAAAACACGTAAACTCAGAAGATGTGGACTGTGACTGCACCATATATCTAGTCGGGAGTGGTGCTGACTGAAAACAGATGATTTGGAGCGATTCGCGCGCCATCTGTTGGTCATTCTAAAGACTTATTGAACTACCCTCGTAATATCGCGATTGATTAAGCATAAACAAACATTGTACTTCTCTCTTACGGTACTTTGGTACCCATAATTTAACAATAAGAGTGTCAAATTACGCTGACCTGTTATACCTCAGGGGGTGGGGGTCGATATACCCGAACTATTTCTAAAATCACTATTTTAGATGTAATTTATAAGTGCATTTTACTATTGGAAAGAAACATTAAACACTGATCTCAATATAGGATAACATTTTTCTATAGGATAGTAACTAAATGCTATTTTAGTTTTTTTTTAATTATGCTTTTTTATCATTTCTATGGGTTATTATATTTTAGTTGCTCGTTATACCCCAGTATCCCCTATATAAAATTTACATTTATATGTAGATGTTTCGTTCGTTACAATAAACTCACATTTCAAAAACACACAAAAATCACATTACATCACATTCGCTCGAGCGTGCGGTAAAGTCGTAAGAATGGTTGCATTAATCAATTTTCAACTTATTTATACGTATATTTTGTATATGCATGCACGTACATTGGAATTTAATTTTTATTTCAAATAAAAAAACGCTGCCAATTCATTGGCACTTAGGTTCCTCAAACTAAATAAATTGTTCCAATATGAATTTCTTGATTCTCATACATTATTAAAATGCTATATTTCTTTCTTATTAATAGCTCAAAAAAGGTGAGTTTTTTATTGACACATAAACGTTCTATAAACGTTTGCGATTTTTTCACAGAAAACTTTATGACATTTTTCACGTTATTAAAACGTTTTAAAAACGTTTTTATAACTTTCTTAAACAATGTTTAAAAGTTTAAGAAAAATCATTTTTAAAACGTTCTTAAACCGTTTCATGCTCTTAAAGTACATATTTCAGGAATCTGATCTGGACCTTATCCGACTACAAAGATACTTGATCACATCCAAGTTATACTAAAATTAGTATTTCTATCACCTAGTGACTGCATAATTAATCTATGTATTCAGGTACTTCAGAATATTTAAATAAATATTTAAATTATATGTAATTAGATATTAGTACATGGATTAATAGAATTCCTAATCATCTAACATAATTCAAACAAAAGAAGGAAAAGAGCCTATCCAAAATTTGCAGTTATAGAAAATAGGTTATTTTATACTCTTTTTAATGCATTTACACTAACTTCATCATAAAATTTCTAACATTCCAAACAACCCGAAAGAATAAAACTCAGAAATCAAAGAATAAAATAATCATTATAAAACATAAACAAATCGATGAATCTATCTTGAATATTCTTTGCAATTTTTAACCTTAAAAGGGACAAAAATAAACCCTTTCACTAAAAAATGACCGCGCCGTTCTCAAAATATAAGCGATCAAAGAAAAACTTAAGAAAAAAACATAACCTGAATATCTCAGAAAGTACAAGATCTCAGGATCTGAAAAATTATACAGACCATCAGATAGTAAAAAGATACTTTTTTACAGTTTCAGATAACAAAAAAAACCGCTTTCCCTCTTTTGTTTCGTGTATAACAAAAGAAGGAAATGACGTTATCCAAACTTTCAAGTCGGAAAAGTTCGGTTATTTTATGCTCTTTTAAAAACATTTTCGATGCATCGATGATATTATTTCTAAGATATTCTAAAACCCGAAAAACTAAAACCTAAAAATGTAAAAACCGCTATAAAAACAACAAAATTAACAAAAAACAAAAAAAAAATTATTGTGCCGGCTTCCTACAAGAAAAACAAATAAATGAACCCAGAAACATTAAGTTTCACCGTATATATGCAGAGTAAAGCTTATACACGTCCATACACACACACACACACACACTCGCACACACATCCTAAACATTTCCTAAAAATAGTGTATTTTGATTTCTTAAGTCTCAAAACATATTTCTAAGATGTTTCTATCGAAACTTTTGTTTTACTCTCACAAAGCTTCCTCTTTGAGGAAGTAATATATAACATTGATGAAATTATTTTATTTTTCTTTTATTTGAAAAACTTTAATATACAATAATAGTTATTTCTATATGTGCATGTATGTATATCTCTATGTATATCTCTATGTGTGCATGTGTGCGAGCGTGCGTGCGTGCGTGTGTGTGTGTGTGTGTAGGTGTACATATTTTTATTTCTGAGTATAGCAAGACGGCAGGTGCACCGTGTCGAAAAACGGCCACATTTGGTTTCGTTGGACAGACACGAAAAATCGCGAGGATCTACGTGTGTCACAAAAAATACGGTATACAACATGGGCGTGAGGCTCTTTACGCCCTTGGTACATAATATGCTTTTTACAAAAATGAAAGGTTGCAAAAATTTGCCAATATGCTTATTACAAAAAAAATTAATAGGCATTAATAGGCCCTTAAAATTCAATAGACATTACCACTAGGACGGTCACACGAGGTCAATTTTGACTCCAGGCTTATTACCTATAAATCAGAAGCAAATTAAGCCAAAACGTGTATATAGCGCTTTTCGAACATGTAGATTTCGAATGTGGTCATAATTAAAGAAAAAAATGCTTAACCACCATGGTGGTCGTACCACGTGAAAACTATTAATCATTTCGTACATCGACGAAACAGAGTAATTCTACGAATGACTGACATCTATTTCAATTGGTTTGGTGTCGCTAAAAAATCAATTTTGCAATAGTTTGGTTTTGTAACACAAGCATGCTTTTCGCGCTTTTTGCTACATGTAATGAGGGGCCAAAGTAGCTGTTTTCCGACCGGCGAGCAGAAATAGTACATTGTGTGACTAGGGAAGAACATTAACTTTTTCTTTGGTTTTTTCAAATCATCATCCGAGTCTGAAAAATTACTTTCTCTCCCTATTACACACCATATTTTTTTATAATTAGTGCATGAATAGTCTACCACACCAATAAAAATGAAAAGAATATTAATACAAAATTTTTAAATATTTTTTTTTAAATTATCTAACTTGTCAAAAAAAAAATTTGATCCGGAAGAATTTTATTCTTGATGGAAAGCTCTCCCACCGCAGCGGGAGGAAAAGTAACTAAAACTTAATGTAGTTATTTGGATATAGAGATTATTAAATACTTTTAATTGTCGAACAGTCACTTTTTGGAGGTTATTTACATTGACTTAAATTGATAAAAGGCAAGCAAAAACATTTAAATACTTAAGTGGTTGTTTCTATCGAAATTTCCCTTATCTCGTATTATCCGGGAAAATGATGCAGGAAACTGGAAAGAACAATTGTTACACGCCTTTATAGAAACTATCTAGTTCGCCTACATAGATCTACATAACACGGGACTATTCTACATATATCTATGAAGGGAGCGAGATAAATTTGTACTAAGGTTGTTACAGCAAAATATAATTGTTTTGATATTATACGTTTTTATCTCCTTTGAACAAAAAAATCTTACGTAAGAGAGGGATACGGGTCACCAAAAATTTACGGTTCCTTATATGGGAGTTCAACGGAGTTAAAAGTATAGAAATATGTCCTAGAAAAAAACGCTTAAGAACATTTATATAGATATCTAATTTATTAAATTGAAAATTTTTTTTCAGACGTCAATGTAGCATACCACCTTATAATAGTGTATTTTATTTCTAAATTTCCCAAAACATGTTTAATTTTATTTTTTGAAAACTGATTTAATTCCCACAGAATTTTCTCTTTTAAAAAGCAAAAGTATTTCAGATCATTTTGAATTTAAGAGAAAACTTCCTTACAGAAGTGATTCTCTGATGAAAAATACTGACTTTTAAAAATCATTATAATATATTTTGATATTACTTTTACTTACTGGCATTCATTCATAATTTCTTCTTGAGAACGAACTTGTACAGGAGCTAGAGATTCAACATTGGTTCCATAGTCTCTAAAGCATGACGTAATTTTTTCATCAAATGTATTAACTAAATCTTCAAGACTTCCACTAAAAGGACTAAATGCTCCTTCTTGAATAATATCTGAGGATTCGTGAGAATTTGCGGAAGAGTTCGATTTTCTGTTTTCAACGAAATTTCTTTCGAGATTAACATCTAATAGATGCTCTGCAAAAAACAATATTATATTGATAAATTATTGTATTATATTTACATCGGCATAAAATTCTTTAAAGTTTTATTAATAAATATTTCAATTTTATTAAGGGGTAACACCACTCTAGCGGAAAAAATGCCTAATTTGTACGATTTTTTACAAGAGTAGTAAAGAAGAGATCAAATTTATTTTTTGAGGGTTTACTATACATATATTGAGGTACAAAAATATATTTTTTTTACAGTTAAATACAAAATCGCGGCTATACAGCGAATCTCGTGAGAAGCCTTTTTCTCAAACCTCCAAACGGGAGAACACTTTTCTCGGAAAGTATAAGACCTGGAACAAAAAACCAAAGAAATTATTAATATATATATATATATATATATAACGTTAACTTTGGAAGTACGTAGGGTTTTTTTTATTTCAATTTTTGTAGAAATGGCGCACTTCTGACAAAAGTCGATTTTTCCCGAAAAAAAACGATGTCATTTGTTTATAAAAAAAAATTACATTCAACCAAAAACCGGCCACGTACTTCTTTAGAGAATTTATTTGTGAAGCTACAGTAAAAATTTCAATCCAATCCATGCAATAGTTTACGAGTAATCTGTTCTCCCAGTTTGAGAAAGGCTTCTCACGAGATTCGCTGTATAGCCGCCATTTAGTATTTAAATGTAAAAAAAAAAATATATTTTTGTACCTCAATATATGGGGCAAATCACGGCAACTCTCCTAGCGCGGCGCGCGAGCGCTTAATATTGTTGTTTTCAACTCGCGTTTGCGGTATGAAAAAAAATATATAAAAAATATCCAATAAACTATTTCGATGTATTTTTTCCTCAGCTTTCCAATGGTGTGGTCAGATTTTCCAAAATTTTCCATTTTCCTTAAAAAAAACACAAACTGTGTTATATCTCGAAAAGTCTATTTTTAATATTTTTTTTAATACTTTTAATCGAAAGCTGAGGTTTTTTTACATAAGAAAAGTTCTTTTGCACAGAGTGCCCGATTATATTACAGTGAGTAATAGAACGCCGAAAAGTAGAAGTACCGCGCGCGACTTGGCGCGGCGCGGCCGCCGTCACCGCCACATCATGCTTACTTGTAAAACTAGTTCTTTTTCCAGTCGGTAGGTGGCTTAAACATAAAAAACTTTAATCTATAAATGAATTGTCACAAGAAATTCATATATACGACGATGTTTTTTTTTAAATTTAGATTTTTTTATGATTAAATCATAAATCTATTGGTTACGTATTTCTCCGGTTTATTGTAGCAACTACAATGGGTTCAATCTGGAAAATGAAATGCATAAATCCTTTCTCTCGAGAGAATCACCCTACGTCTAAAGATCTGTTTGACTTTCCTTCAACTTTTAGAAGTATATTTCCGTTTGTACCGGAAGAAGCGAAAATATGTGGTACATGTCGTAGGCAAATTTACAAACGTACAGCAGATTTACCTATTTCGGATACAATAAAAGCTAACATAAATTGTTGTGATGAATATCATAAAGCTGGCGTAACGGTTCTCGAACAAATTAAAAGAAAATTTTCTAATACTATATTGAAGCAAGATAGAATTCAGCTACTCACTCTTGCTCCCGATTTTTGGTCTCGTAATGATTTAATCAGAAAGTTTGGTTGTACTGAATGGGAAGCTCGAGAAGCAAAAGAGTTAGTAGCTGAAAAAGGAGTTTTCTCAGTTCCTGAAAAAAAACGCGGTAAAGTACTTTCGGTGGAAACTACAAATTTAGTTAAAAGTTTTTATGAAAAGGATGACATAAGTCTAATTATGCCAGGCTTGAAAGATTGCATATCCGTAAAGCAGGACAACGGCAAACGAGAACACGTTCAGAAAAGATTACTTCTTGGCAATTTGAACGAAATCTATTATTTATTTCAAAAAGAATACGAACACGTTAAAATTGGGTTAACAAAATTCATACAATTGAGACCAGTACACTGTGTTTTAGATGGAAGCAGTGGTACACACAATATATGTGTATGTGTACATCATGAAAACGTTAAGCTCATGCTAGAAGCTGCTGAGCTAGAGTGCTTAACGAAAAATAGTAAACAAATAGTCTTACAAATTATCATGACTGTATTCAGGCAATCGTTTGTAAAAATGCACGTGATGAGTGTTTCTTGGGTGACTGTCTAAATTGTCCTAATACGTCTGCATTACGAGAACATTTGCTTGAATGTTTTGATAAAAATAATGTTTTTGAAATTCAATTTGAATCGTGGTTTCAAACAGATCGGTGTACGATAGCTTCAAAAAGTGAGAACGTTTATGAATTTCTCAACACGCTGGGCGACAAATTAATGAAATTGAAGACTCACGATTTTTTTGTTAAGAAACAGTTACAGTATGTGAATAAGTTGAAAGAAAATCTTCAAGAAGGGGAGTTTATTGTCTGTTTTGATTTTGCGGAAAACTATGCATTTGTAGTACAGAATTCTACGCAATTTTTCCATTTGAATAATAACCAGGCAACTATTTTTACAGTTGTAATTTATTACAAAGAAAATAGTGATCTTAAACATGTAAGCATTGCTGTAATTTCTGATAATCTAAACCATGATACTGTTGCGATTTATGAATATCAAAAAATTCTCATACTTTATCTGAAATCTAATTTCGTAGTTAAAAAAATTTATTATTTAACGGATGGAGCAAGTCAACATTTTAAAAATAAGAATAATATGCAAAATCTTCTGTTTCATGAAAAAGATTTCGAAATCTCAGCGGAATGGCACCTTTATGCTACCGCGCACGGCAAAGGTGCATGTGATGGTATCGGTGCGAACTTAAAAAGAGGTGCAAAACATGCTAGTCTACAACTTTCATCCAAAAATATAATTTTAACAGCAAAAAGTCTTTACGAATGGGCTAAAAATTATTGCAAAGAAACCAAAGTATTTATAGCAATAAAGATGATTATGAAAAAACTGTTTTAGAACTCAAACCAAGATTAGATAATGCTAAATCTATACCAGGGACTTTACAGTATCATGCTTTTATTCCATTGAATCAAAACACATTCAAACTACAGAAAACGTCTTTAAGTTCTAAATATCAAATCTTTCCAAAGAAAGACACTAAGAAAAAAGAAAATAATGTATCCAAACCCGCAACAAAGACAAAGAAAGCGACGAAGCTAAAGACTTTGAAAGCCTCTTCAAAAGCCAAAGTAACAACAAAAACGATTAATAAAAACAAAAAAATAACTAAATTTAACTAACAGGTTTAAAAGAAATTATAAGGTAGCAAAATATGAAAAGGAGGACCGAATCCAGCGGCCACCGTCGAGCGCGAAGTCACGCGCCTTGCCGCTGCGCGCGGTACTTCAACTTTTCGGCGTTCTATTACTCACTGAAATATAATCCGGCACTCTGAGCAAAAGAACTTTTTTTATATAAAAAAACCTCAGCTTTCGATTAAAAGTATTAAAAAAAAATATTAAAAATAGACTTTTCGAGATATAACACGTTTTGTGTTTTTTTAAGGAAAATGGAAAATTTTGGAAAATCTGACCACACTATTGGAAAGCTGAGAAAAATACATCAAAATAGTTTATTCGATATTTTTTTTTTTTTTTTTTTTCATACCGCGAACGCGAGTTGAAAACAACAGTATTAAGCGCTCGCGCGCCGCGCTAGGAGATTTGACGTGATTCGCCCCATATGCTCTAACTTTCTGCTGAATAGTTTGAGTTTATTCGTTCTGTATACCATTATATTTCGGTGTATCCTGACACGCTAACTGATGTTCAGCTCCTAGCATATCTACCACTTCTACCGTATGACCGCCTTTGTACTCTCTGCCTTGATCTATACTAAGATAACGAAATTTCGTGTCTTAACCTAATAAATTTCTACCCATTTTAACAAACTTCTCGATGTAATGTCCTGTTTCACTATTTGCCTTCATAGGAAAAGCTAGTGCTAACCTTGAATAATCATCTACAAAAGTAACTATGTACCTATATCCTTTCGAATGAGTTACTGGACTGATCGGTCCCACTACATCCGAATATATGATTTATAAGGGTTTGTCTACTCTATGCCTGACTGATTTGAATGCTGATCTATTTATTTTTGACACTGCACAGACTTCGCAATCTAATATTGATTCATCAAGTTTTCCACTATTTAATTCTTTATTTTCAGGAAACTATTTTTACAATGTTTTTAAATAAGCTATAGAAGCGTGCCCCATTCTTACATGCCATAGTAATGCTTTATTATTTTTAATAAATTTGTTTTGATCAGTTACGTTCGGTGTTTCACTATCTAATAACTCAGCACAAGGTATCTCGTCTGGATTCTCAAACTCAAACTTCCAAAAAACTAAATCACACTTTTCCCCGGAATTCTCATTCATGCTTTTTAAGTTCTCATCTACCTGTATATTTTCATCTATATCAAATTTATTTCTTATCTCCATTTTCTCTGTTTTATTATTATTATTCATTTGTCCAAGGGTTCTTCACTGATCAAATTTTCTTTAACCTTATCAATTTTCGCATTACCACTACGAGTCGCAACGCTTCTTGTAATATATCTCGGTCTTTCACTGTCTAGTTCTGTAGTTAAATATGCAATTATTTTATTCTCTTTTATAGAATTGTTTTTATTTAAATTGCTCTCATTCTTATCAACTTCAATTATATTATCCAATATGGTTTTTCATAAAACCCTGATATAAATATTTCTTCAGAAATTGGATCGTATATATCAATTATTTTATTGTCCAAATAAATACTCAATCCCCTATCCGCGAATTTTCTCAGAGGCAATAAATTTTCCGCGAAGGATTTTGCATACATAACATTATCTAAAATCAAATTTTCATTATTACTCGTCAATCCTTTTACTTCACCAGCCCCTTATGTTCTCAGATCTGCTACAGAATCTTTATTTGCGCATCTAATTGTATTTAGTTTATCGTTATCGAACTCTCAAAAAATCAATTTAGAATTTGACAGATGTTCCGTGACTCCCGAATCTACTAGAAATTTAGCCAACAATTTTGAGTCTTCTCTATCACAGTTCAACTTCTCATCCAATACAAAATCAAAACCTTTTAAGGGGGAATCCTGCTTTTAAGAGGCTCAAAAATCGATTTTTTTTATTGCTTAAATCTATTTCTAATATATCGAAGAATATGTATCTAAAATTATAGAGGCTGATTCGCAGTATTTTCAAAGATACAGCACTAAACGTGGTGGGGTGTCGAGCAGGTATACGAACGCTCAGGCAGGTGGGGCGCGTGCTCCACCCATCGGTCTAATAACTCCGAACTGTGTACCTGAAAAGGTTCAACGGTCCTTCGAAACAATATTTTGAATTCGTAGAAGTGCCGTGTCAAACTATATTACGGATTATAACGGTATTTAATATATACATATCCCTCTCTGTGTACGTGCCTCTACGGTGCTGCTTCTAGCGTCAACAGTTAGTTTTGCTCTGAGTCTTATTGAGTGCACATCGCTACAATATCATGTTAAGTTATCCCAAAGTTGATAAATCGAGCAGTGATCGTTTTGCGAAGCCACGAAAACGCAGATTCCATGGGAATCGATTCATCCAGCTCACTGTTACCGAATAATTGAATTTCTGACATAGGAATCTGCAGATCTTGTAAACAAAACATAACATTTGCAGGGAGCGGGCATCGAGGCTTGGGTTTCAAACTTATATTATCATGTATGTGCGATCGACGAGAAATCAATTCAGGACCGTTAATAAATATCGGTTACGAAATAAATAGACGAATTGTGTTTGTTATAAGGCTTCTTGGTGTGGAAAGAGAAGGCATCAATCTGTTTTGTGGACTTATGGATCTATGTCAAGGTTTGGCGAAATCAACATATGATAAAATAGTGCAGCATTTATTTATACTCAGCTTCGAAATCAATGTTTGAAAGTGTCTGTGAAAAAGATGTCAAAGAAGAGCAAGGAAAAATTGTAGAAAATGAGAGAACTCTGATTGCACATTACTCTGGCAAAGTAGTGGATCGTTAAAGTGCGTACTGTCATTCATGTGCCCTAAAAAAATAAAACACATTAGACAATGACGAATTTGAGGAATGGTATAAAGATTATAAAGAATCATTCTCCTCAAACCATGACGGTTCAGCAGAGAAGATGGACGAGGATTCAATCGTGGAAATGTTTTTGAGATCTGTTGAAAAATTCGGAGTAAAGTATACGAATTATATCGGCGACGGCGATTCGATAACTTTTGCTGGTATTATCTAATGAAACCATACGGTGACGATTGCCCTGTTACTAAAAATGAGTGTGTGGGTCATGTACAAAAGCGTATGGGTACTCGACTCCGAAATGAAAGGAAGCAAGAGAAGCTCGGTACAAAACGGTTGACGGAGAGCATCATTAAAAAGTTAAAGATCTATTATGGTTTAGCAATCATAAGAAATATTAATTCTGACGAAGATATGAAAAAAGCTGTAATGGCAACGCTGGATCGTTATTGTTCGAGTGATAAATCTCCTTGCCACGAGAATTGTGCGGCAAGCTTGAAAGCTGGTGTGAATGGCACAAAGCTGAAGCCACGAATTCTCTTGCGTCTTTCAAGCATCCTGCTCGATTGATTGACGAAAATGTGGAGGAACATATTCGTCCAATCTACGAAGAGTTCTCAAACGACGAACTTTTGAGGCGATGCTCAAGCGGGCACATGCAAAATTCAAACGAATCTTTCAACTCCACTGTCTGGCGCATGAGCCCAAAACATCTGAATTCTGGCCAAAAAATCGTTGAAATTGCTGCGTACATGGCTGCAGGAATGTTCAACGAAGGATTTTCTGCAGTTCTAAGTACTATGCAGTTGTTCGATTTAAAAATCGGCCAGCAATGTAAGATGTTTGCGAATAACGTCGACACACAACGGATCGAGAGGGAAAACCGACGTACATATTTTTCCAGCAAGAAAGTTTACTTTATGGAGCAGGAATAGCTGATTAGCGTATTATTACTGTAAATAATCGAAAATTAACATTTTTTCTGATCGTAAACTTTGAAGCGCGTTTTCTCGAGTTTTCGTTTTTACGATTTTTCTACACTGGCGGGCGTGATTACAAAAAAAAAATTCTAAATAACTTTTTTAGCAAGTTGAAATGATTTTTTTTTTTTGCAAAAAGGACATTTATTTTAAACTTGAGAAAAATTTAAAATTTTACAATTTTTTTGGGTTATTTTTAGTGTACTTAGAAGAAAAATATATAAAAATTAAAATTTTTTTTGGTTTTTTATTTCAGACGAGAATTTTAACTGCGTTTGTATATTTTTCTCTCAAAAAAATGTTTTTTATTGTTCAAATATAGTTTAAAATATTCTAAAAAGTTCGCCACACTTGCTTATTTTTTTCTGTCCTAAACAAATCCCCCCAAAAACGCTTTTTATAGGCCTCCTAAACAGAATCCCCCCATAATTATCTATTCCTTATTAAAGCTGTTATCTCATGGTTATCTTTTCCTTGTTCTTCTTGTTTTGTCTGATTTTTCTGACTGTGCTTGAATTTATTCCCTGTATCCTTATAACCTGTTCTACCTTGTACTTGTCTATTATAACCCTCTCTACCCTGATTATTGTTGTTATTATTTGGCCTATATCTTTTCGCATCGCTATCATTTCCTGGGTCTCCTGCTATTCTTTTATTACCCCTATTTTCACGATAACTAGTTTTGCTATTACCACGATCATTTTTATAGCCTTTTTTAGATCCAGAGTAAGGACAATTTGTCGTCACGTGGTTTTCGAATCTACCGCATCTATAGCACTTTCTGGCTCCAACTGGATGAGGATAGTCTTGGGCAATATGTTCAATGTCATCGCAGTTGAAACAGCGAGGAGTGCGTCTCGGTCCCACCCCAGCTGTCAAAACAGCTGGCTAGTTAGAACCGTTATTTTCCCATTCGGCTTCAACCTGCATAATATAACTTTTTAGTTCCTCATAATTCATATCTCTGTTATGTTGACTTTTATATAGAAAGTTTACATCTTGTGTCAGAGGTACACCGTTAATGATTGCATTATAAAACGCGTCGCCTTTCTCATTCTGTGTAAGTGCCTGAGAATTCGATATGCTATCATAATTTCGCAAGATTTCTTCAAATCTATCCTAGAATTCAGCTGCTTTTTCTTTCTTAGTAAAATAATTAATGCTACACAGCTGTTTTCTCAAAGTCACTAATGTTAGATTCACTTCGCATCGTTTTAATTCGCGAATCTTGTTTAACAGTTCGACTGAATCTTTTACGTTGACTATTTTCCTGTAATAACTAGAATCAATCCGGTTAATCAAGATGTCGCGTACCATGAATTTATGTTTTTCTCTCGTCTCGTCATCGTATCTACTATTCGTAATAGCATTCGGTTCTATAATATATGATAAATTTTTCGATCTTAATTCTGAGGTTAAGTAGTTCAAGAAGTCATTCTATCAAAAAACTGGCAATTAGGTTGAGAATATTGCCGCGAGGTGGAAGCTCATTTGTTTCACGTAGGCGAAAGAGACGATTCGACTTGACATAAGCGAGCCGCCAAACACCAGAGCGGAAGGCGTATAAGGAAACCAATCAGTGCCTTACTGCGGTGTCCACTCTGATTGGTAGGAATGAAACGCCAACATTTATTTTTTGAAAGGCATGCGCATTCGTAAATACTTCCAACCATAGAGGCCAAGTGTAGCCGAGCATAGCCTGTTACTTCAAATTTATTTATTATTAATTTTTCACATACGTTTTTGTTATTTACAGATTTATTCTGACTCGAAGCAAAAAACTTGTTTACAAAATTAATATTTTTATCTACAATATCTGATTTCGAATTATTTTTGTTCGTATTTTCTGCTCTTTGCCTCTCCTCCTCTACTCGTCTCAATTCTTCCTCGGATTCCGAGACTCTACTCCGTTCAGTCTCGCAGCGACGTCTCAAACATTTGAGTAATTCATTTTATTGTGTAAAGAGCCGTTCATATCTTTCAGGTATCACATTTTCGGCTCGCACATCCTGCTTATCACTCTCAGTGAGCTCTCAAACGTCACTGCTGCTACCTGGGTCATTTGTGCTATTGCTTTTCTCGTTTCAGCACTATCATCTCTCAATTTTTGCAGAGTGGTCTGCTGATGATCTCTCCTATCTAAAGAGTAACATTCAGATTCATTAGTATATTTGTCATTCAATTCATTCAAATTTTTAGTTCTCAAGTCTTTCAAATTCTCGTCAAAATTTTGCATTATTCTTTATCTTTTTCAATCAAATTAGAAGAATTTTTGTTTTTTAAATTTAAGTTATAACCTGTATCGGTTTCACTGAGGCTTATTCTCTTCTTCTTTCTCTTCACCCATAGCTTTCTCTTTCTCTTCTCGCTCTTCTCCACTCTTATCTTCAGTTTGGGACAGCTCCAAAGTCTCCTGGCCTTGCTGGTAGACCGGCCCGGACAAGAGAAATAAGGAGGGAAAGTGTGCAGAACGTTATTTCTAACAATTAACAATTGAATATAGTCACTGAAAATACATGGAGAATCAGCGAATTTAAAAGAGTTAAATTTCTTTGAATATTCGTGCAATGTCGGTCCCCATTCTTAATTCTAAAGAACTTTTGATCAGATTAATATTCTTATATGTAATAGAGATTAAATTAAAGGTCTTTTTGCCTACTTATATTATAATTCGAGGAATTTATCGTTAATAAAAACTTCTAGTCAGGGTTCGAAGAAGAGGTACCTTTTCTCATTAATATAACGAATATTTCAAATAAATTACCTCATATCTCGACAACAAGGGCCCATTAGAATGAGTACGGGTACTAAGCTTCATTTTCGGGTACCAGAAAACACCTCCTAAAGTTTTACTGGAATTCGTTACCCGGAGGGTTTGCACTCCCCTTGTAAGTGTGCAGGAAAGCCATAACGCGTATAAACTTCTTGAAATGTTTCGACATTATTATCTTCGACCATATTTGAAATTATGAAGGCTATCTATCATTAACAGTATCATCTTACCCGCGAATGGGCCGAAAAAATCAACATGAACGCAGTGCGACGGTGTAGTCGGCCACATCCACGGAGATAAAATAATTTTTACCAGCACTTTTTGCTTCCTGAAAGAGGAAGCTTTGTGATAGTAAAAAAAAAGTTTTTCTACAGACGTGTTGATGAGTGTGCATGCGTGCGTGCTTGCGTGCGTGTGCATGTATGTCTACATCCATATCTCGAGTAAGCCATGGTAAAATGTAATGTTTCAGGGCTTATTTTGTTTACTTTTTTTACACGAAGGGGAAATAATAATAATTGTACTCCCGACTCAATCGTAATAGCCACTTTATTGACCTCAAAAGCGGGACAAAAGTAGCATACGATTCCCGCAAATCTACTTTTTCTCGCAAATCAATTTTTTCCTGCAAATTTATTTTCCCGCAAATGCATTTTATTTAATTATTCTTCTCTATATTAATATACTGAGACGGCCTGTAGAATAAAATGCAAATAATATTAAAATTCATTATTATTATTATTATTATTATTATTATTATTATTATTATTATTTAAATAAATAAATACCGATTGCTTAGTATTAAGGACATGCTTATATAAATAGACTGTGCAATAAGAAATTCGAAATATTCGCACGCTTGCACACGCGAATTGAGCGTGCCAGCAACCCGCGGCAAATCTGGCAAAGAAGGAAGATAGCAGCGAGAGAGATGGAGAGAATGGACTCGAGTATAAATTGCCTGGCGATCGGCCGATCGGCTCTTAGTTCTCTCTAACTTCCCAAGCCTTGGCTAGTTATCTAGCGGACCTCGCGCTCGGGAGACTAGAAAGACTCGAGCCATTGTTGTGCACACGGTGTTACAGTGAATCTTCGCTTAAATGCAGCGTGCTTTATCTCTCCTCGCTTCCCTCTACCTTAAGGGGTTACATGGGTTTCAGAGGCAAAAAAAGCAAATTTTCACAAATTTTTTTTAGGTACAATAAAAAACTTTTTTTATTCAACTTTTTACTACATGAAAATATATATCTTCAACAACATTTTTAAAAATTTTGATGAAAAAAATTGAAAATTGAGCCGTAGACAGCGCATTTTCCGAAGCCCCAGAAAAAAAGTGTCGTTGCGGTGGACATAACTCATGTCGGTTTCATCTGAAATAAAAAAAAAATATTTTACAGTTAATACATGGTAATAGCTCGTGATTCAACAAAGGGATAAGAAAAAAATTAAATTTTGAATTTTTGGAAGAGATATTTGCAAAAAGTTCGATTTTTGGTAAAAATTTTGAGCACAAAATAGGTTGTAAAATAAATTGTGATTGAAAGAAACGAAAATCCTTCGTTCAATCACTAGTCAATGTAATTTTAAAGAAGTGTGCAAAATTTCAGAACGATCGGTACATTAGTTTTTGAGAAATCGTGTCCACGGACTTTGAAAAAGTAGTTTTGAGAAAAACGAGTTTAAAGTTTTAAGTACAAATAAAACAAGGAGAAAAAAATTTTTTTTTCAACTTACATAGAGTCGTTAATTCCAGCCCCATAAAGCAAAGATCCTGATGCAGCTGCAATATCCAGGGCATCTTTTTGCTCTTGTCTGAGACGAATTCTGGCCTCTCGAGTCACAGACTCAGCTCTCTTGTTGGCTAGGAGTACGCGCTGCTCATCCTCTTTCATAGCATATTCATGAATAGCTCGTCCAAGTTTTACATCCATGCTGTGCAAGAAGTACAACAAAGCTGAGATTCCTTCATTGAAAGTACAGGCAGCATCTGAGGCAGCAATTTCAACAACTTTTGAGCCAGCAGGAAGTATTTTTGGCGTTATTTTCCATATAAGCTGGTTCAGGCTCTCGTTGTTGTTCTGCGTAAATCCACCAACACACCGTTCCAAAAGTGCATCCTTGCTGAGTTCTTCATAAATTGGTTTGATAGCTGATTGAACATCACTCGGCAAAGCAGTAAAATCATGTTCGTATGACTCCAAATCATTTTCAGCTGAAGCACGCTGCCAAGCGCACCACGAGTCAGCGCCGCTCGGGCATTTTTCGTGCTGAGGTTTTTCATCCGTTGAGCTATAGTGATTATAAGTTGCCCATATAGCATCCTTCATTTTTTGCACTGAATCGCAATTTCTTCGAATGGCCGGTCCGTAATAAACTGTTAATTTATCAATAAGTTTGCCTGCAAGCTTGCCTTTGCCAGAGAGAGTTTTCTTTTTGATTGTTTTTCTTTTGTTTTGCTTATTTTCAACAGTTTTTTTACCAAATTGCGTAAACGAGTGCCCATCCTTTTTTGAACGTGTCCAACGCATTCTTTTTTATTTATTTGACAATCTTCGCCGTAGGGCTTAGAACTAATAACTCCGGAATATGTTTTAGAGTCTCCGTCACCGATATAATTTATATACTTCAGGCCATGTTTTTGTACCGAACGTTGAAACAGTGCCACGATTGATCCAACTTCCATATTTCCAGCTGGTCCTTGGTGATTAGCACTGCATTCGTTCTTCTCTAAATGTTCTGTATACCATTCTTCAAACTCTGCCGTATCTAGTTTTTTCTTCCAAGTTTCACATAATTTACAATACGAGCTTTTTGCTATTACGTCTAAAACTTTTCCAGAATAATATCCTATCAATGTAGCTACGCCATATAACGATGAAAATCCACGTTTTTTCCAAGTGCCATCGTCTGATACAGTGACTTCCGATGTATCATCAATACATTTTTCTTCACACGTCAAATTTCTCTCTTCTTTTGCATCTAAAGAGAAGAGTGTTTCGGCAGCAGTCGTCACGCATTCGTGTATTTTTTTTATGTAAAAGTCGTACGTGGACTGGTTTAGAAAAGCACTACTTATATCCATCAAGCCACAGAATTTCCTACATCCTGCTACACCCAAGCCTAATAAACGCATCACAAAAATAAATCTACGATTCACTTCATATAATTTTCCAATCTTGCGACACGATAAAATATATCGAGGATCACATCTTTCACACTCCACTCTAATTTTAAAACCAAGTCGTTCCTTTGCACACTGTTGAAACTGTATTTTACTGTCACACACTTTTTCCACACCATTGTCATTTATAATATTCGAGCACTTGACTAAACTAGCAAGAGTAGAAAAAACTAAGTAAAAATCCAAGATTCCAAACTGCAAAGTGGAGTCTTCTGGCACACATTCCAAATCTTTATGTCTGAGTTTTTTCGCCGACGTACTGGAGAAAGATTCATCGTCTATTTCTGCCGTTTTTAGATTGAAACTTTGTTTCCTCTTTCTAGGTCTATCCTTCCTGGTAGTTTTGGAGATTCGTTCATCCCTCGTAACTTTGTTTGGCTCCATTTCGAAAATAAAATTTAGATATTTTCACCGCACAAACGTACAACTGTGTGACCCGATAAACGAAGCCAAACTAAATCTACCTACGAATTCTCCCTACTTATATATACTTGTACATTCCATCCAAATTCTTACGGATCACAAAAGGCGAATCTGACGAATCATAGAAAGGTAGGGAAAGGGAGATAAACAATAGCTAGGCAGCTGCTCCGATGTACCTGCGACGCGCTGAAGCAGTCGAGCTAGATAGGCGGAGTTCCTTTTGCTCTATTTCCTAGAGTCTTAGTACGATCGACTTGTATCTTTCCGAGAATATTATTTAATGACTATACTTTCAAATACAACATTTAAGAATAATGAGGTATACGGAGAAATTGAGATTAACAATATCTAAGCAGATATTTCGAAACATTTATGAAGCAATAAGCTAAATGGGAGGTGATTCATATGGCTTTATCTTCTGAAGTTTTATTACAACCGACTTAAAACCGACTTAAAATTTTCTGGGAATATTCTCTATATAGTGTATATTCAAATAAGACAATTACGGAAAATGAGAAATACAGAGAATTACAGATTAACAGCGACCAAGCTGCTGCATCGACACACCTGCGATGCGCTGCGCTGATCAAGCCAAATGGACGGTTATTAAAATAGCTGTAACTCCGAAAGTTTTGCTCCGATTGACTTGAAATTTTAAGGAGATATTCTTAATTTACTATACTTTCGAATAAGACAATAAAAAAAATCGATTTTTTAAAATTGCGAAACCCATGTAACCCCTTAACTCCACTCCATACGAAATGTACCCATCCTTTAATAAAAAACCATATTCTCATTAATACTTTTGTCAACGCAGCATACCCTCCCCCCTTTCCGCTTACCCAATTCGGATGCACCAGACTCTCTTCAATAGCCACTGGAGGGAGAAACGTTCTACCCCGAATTTCCTAAGAGCATATCTCGTGGAGGCCATCGTACCGCTCGAGACTACGCTATTAGGGTTTTGCTCGGGATTTTGACTGCTTGCCCGGCGGAGAGCTAATGCGCACCTCCGCTGGTTGGAGTTGACATATCAAAACACAATCATCGTTGTACTTCTGCAGCTCCTATCACGGCGGCTGCAGGAACGTAACTATAAAAAGGAGGTAAGTCAATCTGAGGTTTTTCCTTGGGAACTCTCTCGAGTGAGTACACATTTGGCGCCCGAATAATAGGGACTCGAGACATGAAACGCAGAAAACGCCTCAAATGATTCCGGAATGGGAAGGGACATTCGCGGAAACGCGTATTCACTCGCGGATCACGGACACCCAGAAATTAATTTATCGATTGATCGCGATTGATGAGGAAAGATGATCATTAACGGCTTAAAAGACGCAAAAAGGTTATCGGGGGCATTTATGACCGACATTGAGACGACAGCTCCCGCGAGTAGCCTCGATTTTGAATGTTTAGACGAAAGGCAGGATGAACTTGAGGATAAAATCATAAATTTAGTAAAATACCCAGAGTCACCAGAGTCACCGTCCCTAAAAACATCACGTATTGAAGCGATAAATGTCGAAAGCACGGCGGATAAGCAGCGTGTAACGGAACTCGAGGCGGTAGTAAAGATCGCGCTTAAAGATCGCGTCGGAATCCTAGAAACCGAAAATGGTAACTTAATAGCAAAAAATACCGAATTGAATCTAAATTATGAAAATTTAAACAAACGATTTGAGGAGTGATAGTGGCGGAGAATTAAAAATATACGTAAATGCTCAAATAGACAGTGCTTGCAAAAAAAATGAACAAGCGGCCAAAAAATTTGAAAATTTAATAAATAAACATTGCTAGGGGCGCGCAAGTTCGGCAGGTACCAATGGAAACGAAACATCTAGAAAAATAAAATTAAACATACCTAATTATTAATTCCTTTATTCTTATACCTTTTACAAGAAACCCGCAGTTCTACTCCTCTATACTGTCTATTTTTGTACTTTTCTTTATACCTACTATTACCCCCCCCCCCCCCCCCTTAGCTCTTCCTTTCTTACTTTCCCGTACCGCCTGCTTCGCTGTCCAAATATACTTCTTGTTCAATTTACCGAACCACTCCTTTTCCTTACTTTATTCTAACCACGTTTCTTGCAATGCAATTATCTCAAAATTATCCAAATATTCCCCTACGTCTAACATTTTCCTTACTCCGGCTACATTCCACGAAATCATTCTTATTGTCTCTTTATCTTCCTTTCTCCTCCCGAAAAAGCTTTTCTCCTGTTTCTACTATTCTTGCCTCTTTTTCAGTCCATTCATACCACTTTCACTGCTTCTTGATTTTCTGATACCCTATCCGTGTCTCTAACCTAACCCATTTCTGTCTCCTTCTCTTACTATCGATTCTAGCCAATTATGTATTTCTTTCTCTCTTTCTCTCTCTTCGTATAATCGTCTTCTATCCAAAGATTTATCGCTTTTAATAGTTTTTTCCTCCTCATTATTTCAATTTTATTTTCTATCGATTCTAACTCTACTAAAACCCCCCTTCTTTGGCCCTTATTTTCTTAATGTATATTTCTACATCCAACTTATCTTTTAGTACCTTTTCTATCTCCTCTTTTATCTTCCCTTCTATCGTTCTTATAGTGCCTGATGGTTACTATACGCCGATTTCACTTTTTTCTAACTCCTTAAAAAATTTAAATATTAATATTTAAATATTCCACTTGAAAAAAGATTTCCGTAAAAAAGATTAAGTTAATAACAAAATGAAGCAGATCGAAATTTTGCTCGCTAAATTTCTTTTTCTTATTCTTCGTCACTTCCATTCTCGGGACGGAAATTGGGTATATAAATAGACATAAATATACTGTTGATGTGTACAATATTGCTGTCTGCTTACACACATATAATAGATATAGATATAGATATACAGCTAGCGTGTACTGCTGTGTATACCAGGGTGGTTCAAAAGTTTTCAAATATCAAAAGGAAGCCTCTAAAAAGTTGGTATTTGTCAAAAAAAAAGTTTCCGGTCAGTTGGGTGCTTAACGTTAACATTTAAAGGTAGCAACCTCGAATTTAAGGTTTTTCTTAAAGAGCACTTTTGCAATCACCTATTTGTCTTTATCTTTGCTTAAATCAAATAAAAAAATATGTAAAAACGGTGTTTACAGACGGGGCTTTTATAGAGAAGGAAAAGAAAATGTTCAAAAATCGAAATGCGGCCAATGAGCCAATTCCATGTGTTATTCCAATTTAATGTGTTGTATTATATATGAAGTGAGGTTATATATATAATCTCGATTTTTTGTGATTTGCTATATTAGTAAAATGGATATGATTATAAATAACAAAAACTGAAATGAACAACAATAAACAGTGATTTTATGGGCGTAAGAAAAATAATTTTGTAATTAAAAAATATAAAATTATGTGAGAATATGATAAAAGTATAAAATATGTGATAATTACTCTATATTGTTGTTTATGACAGTTTTATTATCTCTACAACTTTTTGCATCTCATTGTAACTTTTTGAAACTGTTGGTAAATTTTTGTAATTCTTTGTAAATTTTAGTAGTTTCTTTGGAGTTTCTTGTAACTTTACGTCTAAATTTAGACAACGTTACAAAGAGTTATCTTGAAGTGCGAAGAAGTTATAAAAATTTATAAAGAGTTTCAATAAGCTACAAAAAAGTTCAAAAAGTTGCAGAATTATGACAATATACATTATATACATATGGTACTTTTGTAATTGTTTTTATAAAATTCTTCACAAATCTCTTTACAAAAATGAATTAATTTTGGTTAGGTATCTTATGATATTTCGAAGCATAATTTAATGTCGAATGCAAAAAGGAAAGTAAAATATTAAAACAAATTTTAAATAAATAGGTGTCACAAGGGAAGTGCACGGAGTCCGGGTCACTGGTCTTGATAAAACTTTGGGGATCGTCTTCTGGTACTTAAAAATGAAGCCGAATGTCTGCAGTTTTATCAAATGGGCCTTTGTACAGCAGATATAGGAGAGCAATACTAATATTTTAGCTATATCTCATATTCAAGAGCCCATTTGATAAAGCTTCATGTATCGGGTTTCATTTTGAGATATCAAAAATCGATCCTTAAAGTTTGATCAAAATTCGTGACCCGACCTCCGTGAACTCCCCTTGTCAATGAGATATGAACCTAGAATCTTTTGATTGCGAGCCCTTCACTATTTATATTTACCACTGAGCGCGGAGACTAGAGAGAGATAGAAACTCCTCTCGCAACAGTTTGTCTTTTTCTAAATTGAGAAATCCAGCCCTATCTTGATGCGTAGTTTATACCTATACCTACTTTATATGTCTACGTAAAACGGCTATATGTATTTGGTTCCAAACATATGTGTTATAGTAATATTTTGTGCACCATGGGGTAGAGACCGTTTTAGTTCTTGTGCGTTCTCTGATGTAACAAATCCGGGAAAACCGGGTATCCCGGAGTATTTAATGTGCAAGGTGCAGCAGGACACAATGCATGCAATCTTCATGGCAGTGATTTACTGACCACCAGGTATTTTCTTCACTGAGAACTGTGACTGAAGGTCATAGATTAAGTAGCTCCACTGAACCAATTTAAAGCAAGGATAACAAGTCTTCCTCCGTGGGTTGACGCCGATCTCAAAGATCTGTATAATCAGCGTGATGCTGTATGTCGGCAATAAAAGCATACATGGGATGATGATTTACGGGGGTAATATCAGTCTCTCGCTACACAGGCTGAACAACGTACTACACAAGCGCGAGAAACGTTATCAATAACAGGATTTTTGACCCTCTGCAATCTGAAGAACAATAAAAATGTTTGGAAGGAACTTCAAAGTCTTGGACTTCTGTCTAAAGCCAATGAAGAGCTACACGGATCTACTCCGGACGAGTTGAACACTCATTTCGCTGGGGTATCCGTCATTTCATTAAAATTGCACTTGTTATTGTAATTTCAACAATCTAAATGAGTAACGAAATCAAGCACATTGATAAAAAATAAATAAAAGGTTGATTAGGTCTATGGGGAAGACCACTTTAAAATACTTAAATATAAAAAAATGCACTGTATTTTTACTGCTAAGTGTCGAGGAAACGATAATTATATAAATTTATAATAACATTCCATCGATAGGTGGCGTGCGATATGCACACATCTACTTTAATAGCTCAGAGCTAATAACATAATAATTAATAATAATCAACAAAGAAATATCAAATTATACGTGCGAAAATGTTGTTATTTTTATAAGTAATATATTCTAAATACAATATAGAGATATACAATGGAATATACACGTGGCCTAGTTAACAATATAAAACAGAATATAATTATGTATGAAATATATAGAAGCACTGTAATATTTATAAGTCTTTATCGGTAAATACACACTGATGTGAAAGTAGCTATAGATCTATGTGGTTGATGCGATGCGCGCTCTCCGGTGGCTGTACACGGACTTGAGTTGTCAGCGTGCTTCCGAATCCTTGGGTCTTCTGGATAAAGAATGAAATAAAGTTCAGGTCAAGAAGAACCTCCCACTTGGACGTGTATAAGTAAAAGACTGTATGCATTCTGTTTGTTTGTTGCATGTATTGGTGTGCATATCATCGATGAACTTTAACACCCTTCCTCAACGAATACATGCACTTTCTTATTATGCTAAACCAAATCATTGTACCAGGAACTTTGACTTTATTTTAGTGGTTTTCTGAGCATATCTTTGAGAATTTTATCTGTAGGGCAATACTTAAAATTCATAACACCTTTGTCTTTTAAATCCTTTACAAAGTGAAATTTTGTGTCAATAAACTTTGTGTGATGGCTGAATTTTTTATCGCTAATAAGCTTTATGCAACTTTGATTATCTTCAAGAATAATTGTAGTCTGTTGTTGGTTGCCCGTAAAATCCTCTATTAACCCGTTTCTTCCCAAGCGGCCATTTTATAGTAGATTAGTTTTTTGCCTAAAAAATTGTCGAAAAAAAAAATAATAATAACCAATAGCACTTTTCTGAAGTAAAATTGTCCGCTCTTTCCCATTCTGAAGTCACAATTTTGAAATTTTTGTTGGAAAATTTCAAAATGGTAGTTTGAATTTGATGAAAAATCAGAAATACATCTTTTAACATTTTGACATGCTTGTTTAGAATAAAACGGGTTCAACGAAGATCTTGATATGGATTCATGTTGCAAATGGTATTATTGTTCAAACGTTAGATGTTTTCAAATTTTCCCGAAAAATTTTCCAAGATGGCGCCTGTAACATCATAAAATAATCGGTAACTTCATATTTTTTTCAAAAATTTTCTAATTTATACCAAATTTTGAATATTGAGGTTCTCGAGGAGGCTGATGATGAATCTGACATCGAATTTGAAAAATTCAAGATGGCGGATCCAATATGGCGGACATTTTTTTCGAAAGTCAACCGATTTGGGTTTGACCAAAAAATTTAATCATTATTTCATCGTTTGACAATGATGAGCAAAAGAATCCAAATTGTTTTATATTTTTTTTTTAAATATTTAACAGTACACGTACTTTCCAAACTTTGTCACTATCAACTTTATCCGAATTTTTTTTCTAATAAGTTTTCTAATTAGACTTGATATTTTCAAAAGAATTTCTACTCATCGTATTTGAAGCAATATCAGAGTGCAACATTTCATCTGTTTCCCAATAATCTCTATAACTCTTACGAATATTGAAAATAGAAAATAAAATTATACCTAAAAATTGGTTGAAATTATCAAAATCTAAATCAAAATCATTTTCATTGGTAGCATAAATAATTTGATTTTTCATTTCATTACAAAAAAACATTTCAAAAACATTTCTCGAGGACTTTCTGTTTTATTGCGTCAAAATTAAATATTTCTGAGTCAAGTTGAGAATTGTATACTTTTTCATTATCTAACCATTTGTAAGAGTGTGACTCTTCTAACTTTTTATCATTCGGGGAAAAATTTCGATAAACTTCTTCGTAAGAAGAGATTGTTGCATCAGTGAGAGTATGACGTTGATCGATTTCGTCATCACTGTTCAAACCCTCTACGTCACTGTTTTCATCGTTTGGTACAAATAAAACTTCTTCATCGGTATGTTCATCTTCACTGTCATAATCATAAACATTGTCATCTTCAATACCTCTATCAAAACTGTCATTCTCTGTAGACTTACGTTTCGACATATTTGCGAAAGTTTTATAAAACTTATTTATGACAAACTGATGAAAAAATTATCTGATAACCTTGGAGAAATTGCTACAAGAATAGACGACGAACTGTGAAAAACAGCTAACCTGCTATCCTGAACAGGATAGTTACAAATAGCCCAATAAAGTAGATATCCTCTAACTATCTTGAGAAAGACTGTTAGAGAAATAAACACTTTACCAGATTGAAAATCTCGACAACTATCCTGAAAAGGACTGTTGGGGAGGCACCCGAAGAAAAAAGTGAATAGCCTCTAACTATCTTGAGAAAGACTGTTAGAGAAATAAACACTTTGCCAGAATGGAAAACTCGCCAACTATCCTGAAAAGGACTATTGGGGAGGCACCCGAAGAAAAAAGTGAATATCCTCTAACTATCTTGAGGAAGACTGTTATGGAAATAAACACTTTGCCAGAATGGAAAACTCGCTAACTATCCTGAAAAGGACTGTTGGAAAAGCAGCAAAGGAAGAAAGTTTCAAAAATTATTGTAAAGAATGTGAGGAATATATTATGTTCAAGTTGATTCGCCCTTAACACATTGAAAAAAATGAATAATTTCTTCAACCATTATTTCAAAAGTAAATATACAAAATTGAATCCACTTCGGTTGACGTTTGACAAAAGTATCGGCCATTTAGGATTCACCATGTTGAATTTTTCAAATTTTATTTCAGATTCGTTATCGGCCACCCTGAAAACCCTCGTATATCAAATTTGGCCCAAATCGGTTGACTTTCGAAAAAAATGTCCGCCATATTGGATCCGCCATCTTGAATTTTTCAAATTCGATGTCAGATTCATCATCAGCCTCCTCGAGAACCTCAATATTCAAAATTTGGTATAAATTAGAAAATTTTTGAAAAAAATATGAAGTTACCGATTATTTTATGATGTCACAGGCGCCATCTTGGAAAATTTTTCGGGAAAATTTGAAAACATCAATTGTTTGAACAATAATATCATTTACAACATGAATCCATATCAAGATCTTCGTTGAACCCGTTTTATTCTAATCAAGCATGTCAAAATGTTAAAAAATGTATTTCTGATTTTTCATCAAATTTGAACCGCCATTTTGAAATTTTCCAACGGAAATTTCAAAATTCTGACTTCAGAATCGGAAAGAGCGGACAATTTTACTTCAGAAAAGTATTATTGGTTATTATTATTTTTTTTTTCGACAATTTTTTAGGCAAAACACCAATCGACTATAAAATGGCCGCTTGGGAAGAAATGGGTTAATCGGCGTATCCACAGTGCTTCTTGACATGTCTCTGCTAGCGCTGTATATTCTGCTTCTGTAGATGAGAGCGCAACGCAGGTTTACTTGCGACATCCCCAGCTGATCGTTGCGTTGAAGAATAGGGTCCGCATAGCTGATCAATTCCTGCTCGGCCCCGCGTTGACCGAGTGTCAGCTCGTAGTCCTTGGTCTCTTTTAGGAAGCAGCCTATTCTTTCTGTCTCCGTCTAGTCGGCTAATGTAGGCTGCTTATTATATTGACTTAAAATTCTGACACTTGCAGCGATATCAAGCCTTGTATTCACTGCTATATATAACAATGCTCCAATAACCTATTGGTAACTTTCATTGCTTTCCATAGATGGCTGATCTTTTCGGCTTTTTATATGCTTTAAATCCAATGGTATGTAAGAAGCTTTTGCGTTTTGTAAGCCGAATCTATTTAGAATCGTTTCTTCACATCCAAAAATATGCAAATTACTGACGTCCGGCTTCTTTGAGTACCATAATTCAAACAGTGTTTTCTCGATTGGTCTGGTTGGCAATCGATTTTGTAAATAATTTGCTGTATTCACAGCTTCTGTCCAATATCTTGTTTCGAGATTAGCATCTAGCCACATGTACCGTGCCATCTCTAATAGCGATCTGTTCTTTCGCTCTGCAACTCCATTCTGTTGAGGCGAGTATGCTGCTGTATATTGAATCTTGATTCCTTGATTCTTTAGGTAATTTTGTTGACTCAGATTTACATACTTTCTTTCTCGATCGAAATTAGTTGTTATTAGTCTTTCTTCCTCGATTGGACAAAGTTATTAGTTGAGTGAGAATTATATACTATAAAATTTCATCCAATCACAAAAAGTGCAATCAGTGACATATTCAGTGTCTAACCTACAATATCACATATTACTATGTCGATACGGGCAACATATCATTACGCCTTCAACGGTTCTTCAACGATTGTTCCTTGCATTATATGCAGAGAGCTGTTTTACGCTTCGGCTTCATGCGCGAACGTCACAGCAACAGAAGGAAAAGTTTTAGAACTCCGTAAGAAACCTCTTATGATATATCGCTGCCAACAATGTACAGATCGAAGTGGTTTATTTCCGGATATCCAATAACCTATCATTGAACTTAGGGAGGACAAGCGCCGTATGAATGAAGCCTGCTCATCAATCGAGGCATTATAGACAGATGTAGAAGCATCTAAGAATGACATCCTTGACAAAAAAAAAATTATATCACTGATGTTCCTACCAAGAAAGAACAAAGTAAGTCGATTGAGATTGAAATAAATAATATCAACATAATACCCTTAATGCGTGACTCAATAAATATTCGGACATAACAAATCTGACCTCTACGTCGATTACTTCAGAAATATAAGACAGATTTCGAAGCTCTTATAATCTGTTGATATTTTATGCCCGGAAAAGGATCTAAGGTAGACTCGCTTGCTCCTAAATAAAATCAACCAATACGTTGACTTAGAACTATCTACACTCCGCAACAAAATTAACACAACACCTAATTCCGACTAAAAAAGGGCGCAAATTTGAAGATCGATATCTCAGGTAAAAAATGTCGTAAGGGGGTCAATTTTTTAACCCCCAAGAATCGTAAAGTTTCGCAGTGCGCCCGCGCGTGGGTGATTTTTTTCGATAATTCTGATCATTGCATCTTAAAGTACAACTCTTTCCCTTTATATTAAAAAAAAATTGACCCGCTACGATTTTTTTTACGATTTTACAGCGTATTAAAAATTGTATTAAAAAAAACGCGTTTTTTCGTGAAAAATTTGATAATTTTGATCCATCCTACGATTGAATCAGCGGTGTAGAATGACTCGACTTCGTAGATCGATATCTCAGGTTGAAAATGCCATATGCACGGGTTCGAATGTTATTTATTGGTTGATTCTGATCAAATCGAAATGGAAAACTCGTATCCGAGCGAAACGAATATTACCGTCGACTTTAGCGTTATCCAATAAGCACCACGAGGAGATAGTCGATCAGATTTAACTCAAGCTAAATGTAAAAAACAAATTCATAAAATTTGAAACGTTATTATTTTATAACTTTTATCTTACATCGAATATCTCTTAAAAAATGGGAAGTGTACAAATTTATCAAATTTATCATCCGTTGCATATTGTTTCTTGAAATCAGTAATGTAAAAAAAAATTTTCAAGTCCATCTCTGACCGTGTCCAAATTTTAACGAATACGGTTCTTTTACAAATCTACCATTCTTTAAAAAATTACCATTCTTTAAGGGCTACGGGTTTTGATTCTTACGTCAGTATTTTAAAACTGTTCAAATCGATTTCTTGGCAAAATAAAAATGCCTCCGTTGAATAAAATAAAAATGCTCGCGAGGACCGTCGTATAATACGAGCAACCTTACGTGAACCGGTACGAAATGCGCAATAAATTCATAACGATACCTTGCCATACAGGCAAATCAGTTTGCAAACAGTAAAGAGATCAGTAGATCTCGTCTGCACTATGTTAGAACTTATGGACAATGGACGGTTAGACAGTGGAAGAACGTCTTGTTCACAGACGAGTCACGATTTTGTCTGTATGGTAATGATGCTCGAATACGAATTTGGCGTCGTAGGAGGGAGCCTTTTGAGCTAAACCATATTTAACCGACCAGGATTTTTTCCGGTGGATCCGTCATGGTATGATCTTATTGTGGTTCCACCTCCCGGGTTAACAGCTAGACGTTACATCGATGAAATTTTGGAGCCTCACGTGCTTCCAATGAGTCGCTGCATAGGTCCAAATATCATTTTCATGCAAGATAATGCACCTCCCCATTCTGCAAAAATTACTCAGGCACACACACACACGCACACACACAAATACACACACACACGTACACACACAAATACACATACATATGATATTTTTTAAGAGATATTCGATGTAAGATAAAAGTTATAAAATAATAACGTTTCAAATTTTAAGAATATATTTTTTACATTTACATTGAGTTAAATCTGATCGACTATCTCCTCGTGGTGCTTATTGGGTAACGCTAAAGTCGACGGTAATATTCGTTTCGCTCGGATACGAGTTTTCCATTTCGATTTGATCAGAATCAACCAATAAATAACATTCGAACCCGTGCATATGGCATTTTCAACCTGAGATATCGATCTACGAAGTCGAGTCATTCCACACCGTTGATTCAATCGTAGGGTGGATCGAAATTATCAAATTTTTCACAAAAAACGCGTTTTTTTAATACAATTTTTAAAACGCTGTAAAATTGTAAAAAAAAATCGTAGCGGGTCAATTTTTTTTTAATATAAAGGGAAAGAGTTGTACTTTAAGATGCAATGATCAGAATTATCGAAAAAAATCACCCACGCGCGGGCGCACTGCGAAACTTTACGATTCTTGGGGGTTAATAAATGTCCTTGAATTTCAAGGTCACGTAAGTAGGGGTTGCGTAAAATCGAAAATCGAGTTTCACCATCTTAAAGTAGAGACTTCAACCTTTAATTTAAAAAAAATTGACCCCCTTACGACATTTTTTACCTGAGATAACGATCTTCGAATTTGCGCCCTTTTTTAGTCGGAATTAGGTGTTGCGTTAAGGGGAGTCTGCTTTACCGGATTCAAAAAATCGATTTTTTTTTGTCTATAATCTATTCCAAAACTATCCAAGAATATGTCTTCAAAATTTCAGAGGTCAATTCGACATATTTCCGAAGCTAGAGCAGTTTTAGTGGCCGAGCGCGCGCGCTCCGCCCCTCGATGTATTCTATTATTCGACTATACTCGTATATACCTGAAAAGGTCCAACCGTCCTTTGAAACATTATTTGGAGTTTCTAGAAGGTCTGTGTTGAGTAGTAGTAGAGAGAACAGTATACAATATAACGGTATACTATAGCTCTCGGCATCGGCTTCTACACTGCTGTTTGTAGCATCAGCTTTCAGTTCCACTTTTGATTTTGCCGAGTACACATTGAAATGTCAAGCTACCTGAAAGGTGATCGATCTAAAAGACAGCGTGCTGCGTAACCGCGAAAGCGGAAATTTCACGGCAATCGTTTTACAAGTGTTTCATCGGACGACGGAGACTTACACATGAGCCGCAGTGAGCAGAAGTTAACGACAGCAAGCAGCGATGATGTCATTATTCATTCTGCGCACTGCTACCGCATTATTGAATTTATATCTGTGTTTCTCGCCATTTCGGAAATCGCAATTTACAGATCATACGAGGGTAGTTCAATAAGTCTTTAGAATAAAGTATAAAAACAATTTTTTTTGGGTAAATTTTTTTTTATTTTTCAACATAATCTCCTTGGAGCTCTATACACTTGGTCAATCGCTTTTTAAGTTTTTTTAATCCTTCAGAAAAGTGCGTTTTCGGAAGTTCCTCAAAATAAGCACTTACAGAGGCAATGACGTCTTCGTTGTCCGTAAATCTCTGTCCACCGAGCTATTTTTTCAAGTTTGGAAATAAGAAAAAGTCACTGGGGGCTAAATCTGGTGAATACGGTGGGTGTTCGACCAATTCGAATTTTAGTTCTTCAATTTTAGCCATTGAAACGAAGCATGTGTGAACTCGGGCGTTGTCGTGATGAAAGAGAATTTTTTTTCTCGCCAAATGTGGTCGTTTTTTTTTAATTTCTTCTTTCAGCTGCTCTAATAATGATGCATAATACTCACCAGTAATTGTTTTACCCTTTTCCAAGTAGTCAATAAGTATAATTCCACGTGCATCCCAAAAAACTGTAGCCATAACCTTACCAGCTGACTTTACGGTCTTTGCCTTCTTTAGAGCTGGTTCGCCTGTGGAAATCCACTGTTTGGATTGTTCCTTTGTCTCAGGAGTGTAGTGGTGTATCCATGTTTCATCCACAGTCACAAATCGACGAAAAAATTCCTCAGGATTCCGACTTATGCGCGCCAAAAGAGCCTCAGAGGCGACCACTCTATTGCGTTTATTCTCAGCTGAGAGCAAACGCGGCACCCATCTTGCCGATAGCTTTTTCATGCCTAATTTTTCATGTAGAATTGAAACAACTGCACCTATAGATATCCTTGTGGCCTCAGCTAACTCACACACTTTTAATCTTCTATCCTTCAACACCATATCGTGGATTTTATTGATGATTTCGGGAGTAGTTGCTTCTACGGGCCTTCCTGAACGTGGTTCGTCACTTATTGATGTACGACCACGCTTAAATTCATTTACCCAGTTATAAACCGTTGCTAAGGCAGGGGCAGATGTGCCATGAACTGAGTCCAATTCATTTTTTATCTCATATGGAGTTAAACCCTTTAAATGAAAATGTTTAATTACCGCTTTGAACTCGTTTTTTTCCATTTTTCTTAACAAGCAATTTTTTTTCTCGTACAAGCAAAAATTAACTTTTGCAGAAAGCGGTCATCGGGATTTAAAATTATTGTCCAGTGTATGTGTGGTCGACGCAAAATCCAGTCAGGACCATTGATAAATACCGGCTAGGAAATCAGCAGACGAATTGTTTTTGTTATGAGGCTTCTTGGTGTCAGACGAGAAGGGATAAACGTATTCTGCGGCCTTATGGATATGTCTGCAGGTTTTGCAAAATCTACTTACCAACAAATCGTTGAGCATTTGCACGCAGCATCGTAGACAATGTTCAAGAGCACCTGCGAAAAAGCCGTGAAGGAAGAAAAAGAAAAAAACGTTGAACATGAAAGACCTGCGAATCATTAGAAGGTTTCGGGCGATGGATCGTGGAAAAAGCGCGGTTATACTTCCTTGCACGGTGTAACAAAACTCATCGGATACTACAGTGGCAAAGTAATCGATCTCATACTTTGGACGAAGACGCATTTGAGGAGTGGTATGAGAATCATAAAGACTCATGCTCCTCAAATCATGCAGGTTCGGCAGGGAAGATGGAGGTCGAGAAATTCGGAGTTATGTACACTAATTATAACGGCGATGGCGACTCCAAAACTTTTACTGGAATCTTAAATAGCAATCCTTACAGGGACGAGTGCACAGTGACGAAAAATGAGTGTGATGGACACGTGCAAAAGCGTATGGGTACTCGTTTACGTAATAAAAGAAAAACCGAGAAACTCGGAGGAAAGACGCGGCTAACGAAGAGTGTAATCAAGAAATTGACGATATACTACGGTCTGGCAATTCGTCGAAATATTGATTCAGTGAAAGGTATGAAGAAAGCTATTATAGCAACATTAGACCACTACTGTTCCATGGATGAAAATCGTCGGCATGAAAATTGTCCAGAAGGCGCCGAGAGTTGGTACGAATGGCGCAACGGTCAAGCGGCGAATAATCTTGCATCTTACAAACATCCGGCGAGATTAATCGATGAAACCGTGGAGAAGCACATTCGTCCAATTTATAAAGAGCTCACTAATGACGATTTAATGAAGCGGTGCTTAGGCGGCCACACTCAAAATTCCAACGAATTGTTCAATTCGATTGCGTGGCGCCCAAGTCCGATTCCCCCCCCCCCCCCCCCCCCCTCGAAACCAGTCCACCTCGAGCTTCCGATCGGCTCAGTTCATTCACCACTGTCTTGTATTCTCGCTGTCACACGTATAAAATAAAGAGACGTAAAGGAAGCAGATTGTTCATTTACCTAATCTCCCTCTCCACAAATCCAACAATACCTTATAACCTTGAACTTCTATACACAGGCAGAACAAAAATAAATCTAAGTACCCCATAACTTAAAAACCTTACACACAACGTTATATATGGTATCAACACATTTACAAGAATTCTACATAACAAGAGAAACTTAGGCATATTTATATATATATATATATATATATATATATATATATATATATATATGCCTAATTCTCTGAGAAATTGAAAATAATAAAATATTTTCTTTTTTTCGGTAAAAATGCTTCTCTTGCTATATACAAGGCTAATTCTCTGAGAAATCCAGAACGTATATTTATAAATATGGATAATTCTCCGAGAAATCGAAAACAAGAAAAACCGCTGCCAATTCATTATCACGTAGCTTCCTCAAACTAAATTAATTGTTCCAATAAGAAATTCTTTGTTCTAATAAATTAATTTTAAATTGCTTTATCTCGATTTAATTAATAACTCAAAAAGAGTGCGATTTTTGTATCATTGATGGTTAGTCAAAAGATAATTTTTTAATAAAATTACACACCGATAGGTAATCATCCTTATCACATCAATTTTTTCTCGCTGCGTCATTTATTGAAATTATTTAAATATTTAAATTATATGTAATTAGATGTTGGTACGTAGATTTACCGAATTCCTAATCTAAAATTTTTTGAACGATTTTCAATCATACATTTCCGGGATATAACCATTTAAACTAAATATGACTTTTTTCGTGTATAACAAAATAATGGAAAGAGCTTATCCAAAATTTGCGGTTGTAGAAGATAAGTAATTGTATACTCCTTTTGATGCATTTAAACTAATCATTGATCATAATATTTCTAGCATACCAGAAATACGAAAAACGAAAACTCAAAAATCAAAACATACCACATACCAAAACGTACAAAAAACTAAAACTCAAAAATCGAAAATCATGATAAAATAAAAACAAGTCGATGAATCTAGAAAATTCTTTCTAATTTAAAATCTTCAATTAAACATAAATAAGATGAGTCCTATTTGATAAACCGCTAAACCTCCGCGCACGCAACTCTCTCTTGCGTCGTACAGTCCATACTTGGCGGCGCGCCCTTGTGGTTGTGGTCGCGCGTTGCGAGTCTGGCTTACGTTCATGCGCGCTCTCCCTACTACCGGCTCGCTCTCTCTCTTTCTCTCTTTCCCACCATGGAAACCTTCCGTAGATTATGTTACTATTCCGGTCATGCACCACCGAGGCGTTACGTAAACAGCTGGCAAGTGCGCTGATTGTGCCTTATCTCGACTACTGCTCTCTGGTGTATATTGATGCATCAGAAGAACTACAGACACGATTGCAACGGTTACAAAATTCGTGTGTGAGATATATCTGCGGCGTTAAAAGGGACGAGCACATCACACCCTATCGGAAGAAACTGGACTGGTCTACCATAAAAGCAAAAGCGATTATAATGTACCTAATTATTCGAATAGGTGAATCGTCATATCTTAACGCTTTATTCTGAAGCGCAAACTGTATTGTCATATTTATTTATTTATTTATTTATTTATTTTATTTTCATGTTATCGGAGTGATTGTATTTATTTGTGTATTTGATGTGCGGCTATTGATGCGTGTATGAAAATTTGTGAGTATGCGTGTATTTTTACCATAAACCATGACGTTATAGATATTACCAAAGCGTCATTATATATGTACCTGACAAACATAATTGTGATTATCTAATAATTTATTCGGCTGCACAGCGGGCCAATCCGATACACAGGGCCGTGCCCACCAGCTCCCCGCTTTCCGCGTTGCCATGGCTACGCCCCGCCCTCGTCATTAGTAAGCTCCGACTGGCGTCGTCGTCTACGGTGACGTCACATGGCCCTCCCATTTCCAGCATGGTAGCCGGGCACAGTGGGGAATCCCCGAGCGAAGCTATGGCCATGGGGGCGGAGACTTCAACGCGAGGACAGGACGCATCGCAGTCATTCGGGACGCGAAACAGCAGCGTGAACGCAGAAAACGCATCGGCATTGCGAATGTTGGATGCGACCTCGATTAAAAAGGGAACAACGGTCTCGTTTCTAGTGGAGTATGCCAATTCGACCTCTAAAAATATTGACACTGCGCTTGCTAGGCACAATGCTTCTCTTGAAAACAAATTGGATTCAATTGTTAATGCGTTAAGCTCATTACCAGCAATACACAACTTAACGCTTTCAATTGAATCCAAGTTGCAGAACATAGGAGAAGCGCTGTCTCTTCAACACTCCCAGCTGGAGGAGTTGAAGACTGAAAAGCAAGCTCTCTGTCAAGAAGTATGCGACCTAAAAAATCACAATCTCACCCTTCAAGCCACTACAACACAAAAAATAGACAATTTTATAAATAAAAGTAATAATAATCATGACACTTATTAAGAAAAATAGAGACCATTGAGCAAACAAATACAGAAACATCAACCTGGTTAGAAATCTGCAGACTTGGCATGCTCCCTAGAAATGATGAAAATGCTTTCTCGTTGACCACTGTTAATGACAGGACTAATAATAATAATAATAATTTTAACTTGAACACGGATAATAATAACGATGTAAATAATATTGGCAACGTCCACGACGGAAGTAGTTTACTTTCTCCGAATAACAAACGCGTTAGTACCAATAAAAATAGTAGTAATAAAATTAGTAATAGAAATAGCGAAAACATCGATGAAATAATTGGACCTTCATTACTTCGACGTAGCACGCGGGTTAAATCGGTCGATGTGGGAGCCAGTCGCGGCAGCAGCATCAATACGTGTAAAGATATAATTATTTCAAGTATTTATGATGATGACGATACTAATAAGATTGATATTGCACACACTGTGCTGCGCAGGGTCCTCCCACTGTTTAGGAAAGAGGACATTATGAGCATCCGCCTGCTTCGATCGGAGGAGCGACAGTCCTAGTCACCAATTTCCGCAAAAGATGGGGGTAAACGGTCGCCGTGGGTTGTTACCTTCTCCAATAGTGCATTAGTAGGGGAAATTATGCGTGCGAAGAAGTTCATTACAAGCTTCCATACGAGAGACGTAGACACCTCAACTCTTGACCAGGAAACTGATAATTTAATAATAAATGCTAAAATCTTCATCAAGGAGCTCCTAGATAGACTCTTTTTTAAAATTCAGAAGTCTAAAGGCCCTTGCGATGAGGCTTAATTTTTAATATGTATGGCATAGAGGGGGCCGTTTCCTGGTCAAGAGACGTGATGGCGATGTCTCTCTTGAATTTTCCTCAGCAGCTGATCTTCAAGCGATATTGTCTTCCTACGGAATAACCTTAAGCGAATCGGCGGTTGAAAAATTGTGTGATACAGCAAATAGGAGTTTAGTAGTTGTCACTGCTGCTTCTAAACAAACCAAGGCTGCCGCTGCTGAATGACTAGCCAAGGGCACTATTGAGGGGGGGGGGGGGGTGCATGGTAGGGGATTGAGAGCAGGTTTTGTCAATGTGACCTCTCTTTTAGGATACATTGAGATCCTCAGACAACATCTTTCACTGATCCCGCCTACCATCTCTTCGGAGTTGCTGAGTCGCATCTCTGCCCTGACGTTGAGAGTGATCGTATTTAGATCAATGGCTATTCTTACATTAGACTTGATCATAATAAATTCGGAGGCGGGCTAGTATTATATATTCATAACACCTTCAAAGCTAATCGTCTGTGCAGTTCATCGACTACACAGGAGGGAAAGTCGCTTATTCCAGAATATATCATGTGTAGTGTGCAACAAGGAACGCTTCCACCCGTCTTTGTTGCACTTATTTATAGACCACCTCACGTATCGCTTCTCCAGAGCTGTGATGTTGTCGATCAACTCTCCACGCACTCTCAACATTATAGCCACAAAATCATCATGGGCGATCTGAATAGTAAACCAGGTGCGACTAATCACCGCAAAGATTCTCACACATGGATTGATGTAATAATGACTGATGACAATGACATAGCGCTTAGTAGTAGTAATCAGGCGGCGCCTTTTCCCTAACTCGTTTAGCTATCGGGATTTTAAATCCATACAGCAAGACGACCTCCTCTCTCACCTTGCTGACTCTGATTGGTCGCCGCTTGATGGCTCAGATACAGACATCGACTACCAACTTGAATGCCTCAGCGTCAACATCATGGCTGCGATTGATAAAGTAGCACATCTAAAGGAATTTTCACTGAAAAAGGAAGCAAATCCCCCATGGGTTGACGCTGACCTCGCGTATCTGTACAAGAAACGAGACGCAGTACGAAGACGTTACGCACGGACCGAAGACAACAAACTATGGCAGGAGTGTCAATCTCTCGCGTCTAATGATGAACAACTCACAAAATGCGCGCGGGAGATTTTTATACAAAACCGTATTTTTTAAGCTCTGATACAAAGAAAGACATATGGAAGGAACTCAAGAGCTTGGGACTCCTGCCAAAGACAAGAGAGGAGCTTCAAGGTTTTTCACCGGATGAGCTTAATGCCCACTTTGCTGGGGTGTCGGTCACCCATAGTGAAAGTGACAAAGATCTTGACAGCATCCTGGCCACAGCCAGTAATGACGGCTTTGTTATCAGAGAAATCACTTTCTCTGGCGTATTTTTGGCTATTGCCCATTTCTCGTCACAAGCTAGAGGTGAAGACGGCATCTCACAAAGTGTGGTGGCCAAGGCCCTTCCGTTAGTGGGTCACCATGTTTCGAAAACCTTTAATTCCTCCCTCTCAAAGGGCATTTTCCCGGGGACCATTGCGCTGTTAAGCTTCCTTTCCAAGGTCCTAGAAAAAATTGTCCATGACCAAACTTTTTGAAGACAAAAAATATTCTTGACTCGATGCAAACAGGTTTTCGACAACATCATAGCACTCAGACAGCACTACTGAAACTCACCGAAGACATCAGAACAGGAATTAATAGTAAACAGAAACTGTTAGCAATTTTATTATTATTCGATTTCAGCAAAGCATTCGACACTATTTTACATTCAAAGCTGCTGCGTAAGCTGTTGCGCATGGGTTTCTCCAGGAGCGTTCTCCCGTGGCTTAAATCATACATTACAGGTCGTAGGCAAAAAGTCATTACTAAAATAAACGGAGAATCAGATTGGCTAACCACCAATCTTGGCGTGCCGTAGGGATCGATCCTGGGTCCCCTGCTCTTCAGCTTATTCATTAACGACCTAAAAGACGCACTTAACGTATGCAACGTTGAACATATACTATACGATGACGGCCTGCAAACCTATACGCAGGTAACCTTGCGGAATCTTCGTGAGGGTATCAAGCGCATGTCGACAGTAGCGACTCAATGTCGATCAATTCTGATCACAACATCAAGCAGTTCTAGAGCCTTGACTTGCAGGGCATTGAGGTGCAGGACGGCGTATTCGTACCCTTTGTTGACATAGTCACTAACCTCGGTGTGGTAATGGACGGAAGACTTACGTGGAAGCCGCAAACAGATGCAGTTAGGAAGAAGGTAAACAGGACTCTTTATAGCCTGAAATTCTTTCGTTCATGCACTACTGAGGCACTTCGTAAGCAGTTGGCATGTGCATTGGTATTACCTCACCTAGATTACTGCTTAGTAGTTTATCTTGCTGTGTTAGGCGAGCTTCAGACACGACTGCAACGTTTACAAAATTCATGTGAGAGATATATATGTGGTGTTAGGTGGGATGAGCATATCACTCCTTATAGGAAGGGCCTGGGCTGGTTAGATATCAAGACAAGGAGAGAGTATTTTATGGGGTTGCTGCTTTATAAAGCGGTTGTTATGCGGCAACCAACGTATCTTACTGCTCTCATAGAAAAAAAATCAGGCAAGAACTTCAAGTAGAGGGGGGGGGGGGGGGGGGGGTATGAAAGAGCTAATAATTCCGGGGTCGCGCACGGATAAGGGCCTGTATTCTTTTAGTGCCCAAGGTGCACGTTTCTGGAACTTGTTCCCCTGCAGTGTAAGGTGTCTGCCATCACTATGTAAGTTTAAAACGGCGTTAGGTAGGCACCTTAAAGAATTACACGGCGACAAGACTCCATAAGTACAAAATTAAAATCTTGTCATTGTTTTTCGTTAAATTTTTGTGTAGTCTTAATTTATTCTAATACGTATTATTTATTCTTGTGTAGTCTTTAATTTATTTTAAGTGTTAAGTGTGAAGTGTGAATGTAATTATTAGCGTGAATGAGTGTAGGAACGAAAGAAGAATGTAAGGCGTTTTATTTTCCGACGCGATAGATATATGTGCAATATAAATTTGTATGTATATATATTACTGTTATCTATTTATTTGTATATTATTAAGTTGACGAAACTATATGTGATAGTACTGACTACATTATGATATGTTAGACAATAAATTGACGACCAGTGATAGCGATCCAAACTTTTTAACTGTAATGACTGATAATGTGGTAACAAATTTTAACCAAATATACATACAGCTGTAAATTTTTGTCATAAGTGATAAATAAAAAGAATATCTATCTATCTATCTATCTATCTATCTATCTCTCTCTCCCTCGTACCCGAAAACAATATTCATATACGCGTCCCATTAATTATCTAGTAATGGTAAAATTAGGTTTCGGTGCGGTGTTCAGTCGGGTTAAGACTCGCTGCTGTTCTTTTCCTAATAAATACTAACATTTAATAATTAAGTGTAGTCTGGACTTACCTAACTTAGTACTACCTGTCACTTTTCGTGTATCTATCTCTTTCTAATAGCCTTTAGTGTTTGCGAGTTTTATTACCAACAAAAAAATTTATATGTAACTTTTCACACGTCACAATGTTTCCGAGATATAACCGTATTTACAAAAAACGACGTTTTCGTGTATAACAAAAGAAGGGAATGACCTTATCAAAACTTTCGGTTCGGAAAATTTAGGTAATTTTATGGCCTTTCAAATGTACTTTTGCTGGATGGATGATATTATTTCTAATGTACCAAAAAACCCAAAAAACTAAAACGTGAAAGTCGAAAAACCATTATAAAAACAAGAAAACATTCAAAACAAAAAAGTGAGCCATGAAACATTAAGTTTCACCGTGTATATGCAGAGTAATGCATATCCACATACACACACACACACTCACACACACACACGCATTAAAAGATAAAAATTAAACACACCTGAGAAAATGTTCATATTTCTAATCGTCGTTGACTCTTCTTCCTCGAAACATGCTAAAGGCGCCTCAAATTTAAGCTCAGCAATCTTGGTTGCCATATCCTTCATGACTGCGTTGTTTAGTAAGGCCAAACTGCGACTAATACCTAAAATTAACAGTAATTTTGAAAATTTCCATAATAAATAAATTGAAGAGGGTGGTGCATGACGGGTACGGCAAGACAAACGGGCACTTTTATTTTATTTAACCCTGTGCTACCGTTTGCGTTCTTTAGGATACATGACTTTAGCAGTTTATAAAAAATATTAAGTCAAAATAGCGGAGAATGTACCACAATATATTCATTAACTAACTATATACTGAGAGAATTTTTGTTGTAATATTTACAAATTGTGGCAGGAAAAATTACTACACTAGTCTTGTGCAACTGGGATAATTTGGAAATATTGTAATAAGTACCGTATTGGCATGGCAAAATATAAAATAGTTAAATTTACCATACAGTTTTGGAGAATATTCATTTATTAAAAATAATAACTTATAAAAATTATTAGTTTCGTAAAATGTGAAAAGTGTCATACCAGTATTGGAAAATCCCAATAAATAAATTGTAGTTAATAATTTTCATTTTAGTATTTTATTCAAAGGGATTAGTTTCAATTTTTGTATTAATTTTCAAGGTATATTTAAATTTTGATTTATGTTTAACATTTTGCAAACTTATTTTTATTCATTATTACATGTTTCGCTATAAATCTAGGACAATTTTTAATATTCAAAATAAACAACTGTCAATAATCGTTCAAAGCAAATTACTTATAACACTTAACCTCATCTACAGAGATGTTCTGCTACTGGCTGATTTCTACTACACTACTTCACGTTATTTTTAAATAATAATAATAATAATAATAATAATATACATAATAATATACGTAATAATAATAATATACCAATAAAATGTCATTAAAGGAAGTAGATAAAAATACTGTGGCGAAATCAAATTATGGAAAAGAATTATGGCAAGGAAACAAATGTGATTTAGTTGAGAAACATGTTTAGGGGCCATTCACATATTACTTAACGCTTCTGGGGGGGGGGGGCAGATGGTCAATCATATCGTATCAAAATGTCACAGAGGGGAGGGAGAGTAGTGTACCGTTACGTTACGTTGTTGAAAAAGAAATTGTTATGCATACGAGCATGAGTCATTTAAATTTAAGGGATATTTGAATTTTTTTCCACGTTTTGTGTAAGTGATCAGAAGTGAAATTAAAAGGTTGACCTATTTGTAACCTTGTACGATTATCGTTTAAAACGTTTTTTGCTTCCTCAAAGAGGAAGCTTTGTGATAGTAAAAAACAAATTTTGCTGAAAACATGTTAGAAACATGTTTTTAGACTTAAGAAATCAAAATAAACTATTTATAGAATATGTGTCTGTGTGTACGTGTGTGTGTCTGTATATGTACGTGTGCGTGTGTGCATGTGTGTATATGTGTGTGTGTGTCTGTATGTGCACGTGTGCGTGTGTGCATGTGTGTATGTGTGTGCGTGTGTATGTGCGTACGTGCATGCGTGCGTGGATGCGTGCGTGGATGCGTGCGTGTGTGTATCTTTTAGAGGATGGGTGCAAAAATATATTTTTTTGTTTTTCGATGTCTTTTTGTCTTTAAAGCAGTTTTTCGGTTTTTGTGTTTTAGTATTTCGGGTATTTTCGTACATTACAAATAGGTCAACCTTTTAATTTCATTCTTTTAATAATCCGTTCTTTTAATATACACGAAAACGTAATTTTTTGTTTCAACGGTTATACCTTATATAAAGAAAGTTATTATATTATATAAATCTTTCTTTATATACCAATATATAAAGAAAGATTTTTTTTTTAAATTTTAGATGATTTGACATTTGGAGAAGAAAATTCAGTAAAATTTTTCTGTTGTTGAGAAAAAAATAATTTTATAAAAGCAAACGATTTTTTCTATCCGAACATAATTCATGTAAATCGGCAGCATTTTATCTGAAACTTCACACAAATGTACCTTTTTATTATCCTATGATCTGAATGTTTTTTCAGATCATTAGATCTTTTATTTTCTGAGATATTAAGGTTGTTTTTTGAAAAAAGTTTTTGATCGCTTATTTCTCAACAACACCACGGTCACTTTTTACCACAAATGGCTCATTTTTTCCGTTTTTAAATGAAGATTCAAAATTATAAAGAAATTTCAAGATTCATCGACTTGTCTTTGTTTTATCATAATTTTCTGACTTTCCGATTTTTGAGTTTTCGTTTTTCGTATTTCTGGTATGCTAGAAATATTATGATCAATGATTAGTTTAAATGCATCAAAAGGAGCATACAATTAATTATCGTCTACAACCGCAGATTTTGGATAAGCTCTCCGTTATTCTGTTATATACGAAAAGTCATATTTAGTTTAAATAGTTGTATCCCGTAACTGTATGATGGAAAATCGTTCAAAAAATTATAGATAAATAGGAATTCAGTGAATCTACGTACCAACATCTAATTGCATATAATTTAAATATTTAAATAATTTTAATAAATTACGTACAGAGAAGAAATTGTTGTCATACGGATGATTACCGTTAGGTGTGTAAATTTAGTGAAATATTATCTTTTAACAAACCATCAATGATAAAAAATACACCTTTTTGGAGCTAATAATTAGAAAGAGATATAGCAATTTAAAATTAATTTATCAGAACAAAGAATTTTATATTAATTTAGTTTGAGGAAGCTACGTACCAATTAATTGGCAACGGTTTATTTATTTTAATACAAAATTAGGAGGTTTGTGTTTTTCTGTCGGTTTAAAGAATTAAAGTTCAAGAGATAAATGTTTGAGTTTATTCTTTAACGTAAAAAAAGCAAAAGAATGCTAATATATTTTTATTTATAACAAGTTTTCCTTAAGTGATCGACATGACCCCGTGCTACCCTACACCAATATTTAGACTGAAAATAATCATGTGACTTTTCATACAAAAAAAATCATTTAAAATTATGTGAAAAATCATTTAAAACACACGATTATGATTATTTTTACGATTTTTCATATTTATTTCATGATTAATCATATGATTTTTTTATGATTAATCATAAAATTAATCACATCTATTATCATATGAATTTTTACATTAAATGTAGTAAATTCTTTTGTAATTTCTTGAATTAAAGAAAAATAGAAATTTCCGTACACTGCAAGAAATGTTTGACTCGAGCAGTCAGATTCTGGTTCAGCGAATCAAACTGTCTATTGCTACTGAAAATAAATTTTTCTCTCGTAACTATACTGATTTGCTGCGACGAACATGGAATAGCAACGGCAACCATAATATAGCTACGATAGCAATCTGCACGGTTACTAGCACCACATCAGTATTGCTGTCATATTAATTTAATAGTTTTGATGTGTGAGCAAATCATTTTTCGCAGTATATTTTTTATATTGAATGCACAGTTTGGGTTGTATCATCCGGATGATAGGACTCAAAGTGGGCAATTGGGCATATTTATACATAAAAGTCCATTTCTTATTAATTAAAATTTTTTTTTCAGTTTAAATAATATAGCATACGAAAATTTATAACATAATGTATATATTTAATTATGCGAATAATCATAAAAAATCACTTAAAAAATCATATGATTAATCTTATGAAACATTACAATTATGATTATTTATATGATTTTTCACATGATTTATCATTTTTCTAAAAAATCCTACTGCTGCCATATGATTAATCATGATTTTTTTATGATTAATCATTAAATTTATCACATGTATTATCATATGTATTTTTATATGATATGTATTAAATTTTTTTTAATGTTTCGATTTAGAAAAAATAGAATTTTATGCACACTGAGAAAAATGTCTATTGCTGCTGCAACGAAACTTTGCTCTACAAGCCATGCTGATTTGCCGCGACGAACATACAATAACAACGGCAATCATAATATAGCTAATAAAAAATATAGAATATGACTACATGCTCATATTTACTATTGACCAACTATGAACCTAAGGATTTCAAATAATCTGAAAAAATTCACGTACATTCTACATATCAAGGAGAACATTTGTATTATTATCAATATTTTATTTTATTTTATTTATTATCAATCGTCAAAACTACCCTTTGTATATGTTAAAAATATGTTAAAAACCCCCCAAATATATATGCATGATTCTCTGGGAAATCGAGATAAAAAAATTATATATATATATATATTTGGGGGGGTTTTTAACATACTTTTAACATATACAAAGGGTAGTTTTGACGATTGATAATAAATAAAATAAAATAAAATATTGATGTTAGCAAAATGTATTTATGAGTTATCAACGATGGAATAAGCTTAAGATAATGTAAAAATACAATTTTACTATTGTATATAGAGAAAGAGAAAATTAGGTATTATTTACCAGTTGCATCCAAATTTTATTTGATTTATACACTATAGTATATAGTTGTAGTACAGTTATTATAGTAGTATGATTTATTTGTACAACAATATCATTATAACTAACAGACAAACTTTGCATGTGTTTGATTTACGATAAGGAAGATGATTAGTTAGGAAAATGTATTACAAAGAATTACATTTTGAAATCATACTTCGGGAGATAAGGACTCGTTTCATGAGAGTCCGCACAAGCGTAAAATTCCGTGCTGTTGTTGTTCTGTGCTGTGCTGTGATGTGTTGCGCGGTCCGATTTTAGAAGAAATCCATCTACATCTGTATCTATGGTTTTTGAATTATTATTTTAAAAGTATTATTTAAATCCTTTAATAAATTAATGATTTTAATGAAACTTTAAAGCAAAAACGTTATAAAGTAAGGTAATGAAAAAATGTGAGTTTATGATACTATTATGTAGAATAAGGTGTATAATTTATGTTGAATGTTTATTATACGTTTTATTCTATTTACTTCTGTATGTATAAATGGGAAAGATCTATATACTATACATAAAGTAATATAAGCTGTGTATTACAAGAATAAATTTTATTTAAATATTATTTTATTAGAAATCTCAATTAATAAACCTATAATTATTTAATTACAAAAGAATTATTATTATTTTATTAGTTTTTAACCACTTTATTCATATAATAATATCATATATTCAAATTTTTTCATTACCTTACTTGATAACGTTTTTGTTTTAATATTTTATTAAAATCTTTAATTTATTAAAGAAACTAAATAATACTTTTAAAATATTAATTTAAAGACCATAGATATTTTCTGACTTGTTCTTTCATCAAAAATTTTTTTTTATTAAATAATCTAAATGATAGTTATGAAATATTGAAATGACCGTAGATATAGATATAGATTGACTTCTCCGTTTTAAAATCGGACGGCACAGCACAACACAGCACAGTACAGCACAGAATTGCGCTTATGTGGATTCTGATTTATGGTGAAGCAACAAGGTTGGATAAGGTGCATCTAGTACTCTAGTTATATCATCTGCTACTTATGTAAAATTACACAGAACCACAAAATGAAATCTGAAAAGTCCTTCGACGAAACTAAGTGATCTATATGTTTACGGGTGCTGTGATCACTACTCCGTGGTCCTTATGACATATACATGTCATCAGAGAGATATCTTTTTGACCTCGGATTCTGAAAGCGCGGGAAATTTTACGTTCGGATATAGTGTGACCCACGGTTCCCAGTGACCTTCAGAGGTAATATAAAGATCAAGAATATTCTTTAGAAGTACTGAACCTAGTAGCTTGTCATGGTTTGTAAATATCGAGGTAAAGACCTATACAAAAGTTATTGGGCGCGTATGGAGGGTTTCAAAATATATACACAGCAAAGCAGGTAAAACATTTAAATACCTCATATAACGTTGTGTATAAGGTTTTTAAGTTATGGGATACTTAGATTTTTTTTCTGCCTGTGTATAAAAGCTCAAGGTTATATTGTATTTAAATTGAACTCTTCTGTCTTTGTAACCATATTAAGGTTATTTTTTGTTGTTTATTTATACATATAAGGGTTTTGATGTTATGTGTATAGCTTGACTTTTTCGCAATATATTGTCTAATATCCTCTCATGTCATCTAAAATTAAAAAATGTTGTTCTATGGTACAGTCCTCTTTTTGTCCTCTCTTAGTCCTTACTAGTCCTCCATGTTTTATGCACGGGTGAACTTAAGTTCGCAGCCCCCTGGAAAGGAATCTACGCTCTCAATAACAAAAATTCATGAATGACGTGTTCGTTTAGTGGCGACAGATCTGCGAAGAGATTGTCTTATATGTGGATTAGTAGTATCTCTCTTGAGAGACCAGCAATAGTCCGACATCATATTTATGTCCCAATAACATTGGTATCTTTTTTCTACATCCTTGAAGTCTTGAAGAATAGAAACGACACCGTGCAATATGCGTGTTAACAACTTTTGTGTCGTTTGTGGAAAATACGTCATCAGTTTGTAAAGAAAGACATTTACAGATAAATTAGAAGAAAATTACAGAATTGTCTTCAATTTAGATACTAGTGAAACGGATAATTTTTGGACTCCGAAAACTATATGCATTAAATGTAGTTGCATCTTTACTATCATAAAAAATTAACATTTTCATCACCAATGATCTGGAAAATCCGACCGATCATAACACGGATATCTATTTTTGTTTAACTAATACATCTAGGTACAACCGTAAAAACATATCTATTATATCCTATGCAACTGTTCAGTCTGTGACTCTTCCTGAGCGCATTACCGTTGATCGTAATATGAAAGAAAATAAGATGTCGACTAATGAAGATTCTTCTAATACAGATGCTGGATATATAGAAATGCAAATTGAAGAATCAAGAGACGAACATGATGACCGTTTAATGGACGAATCGGAAGAAATGGATGATGATGATCAACATACAAATTCTAATGTGTTTACTCAAGATGATCTGAGTGGCTTGGTTCGAAATACAGGACTATCGAAAGAAATTTCCAAGCTAGTAGCATCTAGGTTAACAGAAAAAGGGGTTCCAGCTCCTGAAACTCGTATATCCTTCTACCGTAATCGAGATCGCACAGTTAGTAAAATTTTTCAAAAGAATTAAATTTAGTATTTTGTAACGATGTTGAAGGACTAATAAATGAATACAAGTGCGTTAAGTATGAAGCTACTCACTGGCGTCTATTTATAGATTCTTCGACGAGAAGTTTAAAAGCTGATTTGCTCCATAATAGCAACATATATGCCCCTATACAAGTCGGTCATTATATTGTGTTAAAAGAAGAATATCATAATCTATTTTCTGCTCGAGAAATTGAATTATGATATTCACATCATAATACAATTATGATATTCCAACAAAGTGGATTCACCATACATCCATGCCTTATTTGTGAAAAAAGACTGGCCACTTAGACTAAATGTAACTCCAGGTACTAAGAATATTATACGTGAAAGTCTTATCTCTGTACATAAAGCCATACTTCCACCTCTACATATTAAGCTAGGTTTGGTTAAACAGTTGATCTAAGCAATGAAGAACTTACCAGAAGAAAGTCGTGCTTTTATGTACATCTTCGAGAAGTTTCCGAAACTTTCTGAAGCTAAGATCAATGAAGGAGTCTTCGATCGCCCACAGATAATGGAACTGTTGAAGGATAAGGAATTTGAAAGAAGAATGTTAAATAAGGAGCGAGCGGTATGGCAAAGTTTCAGAGAAGTTCAACAGAAATTTCGAGGAAGTAATAAAGATGTTGATTACAAATATATAGTTAATAGAATATTAAGCAATTTTACAGAAATGGGATGTCTAATGAATTTTAAAATCCTTTTTCTTCACTCCCATATTAATTACTTCCCTGAAAACTTGGGGGACTTCAGCGAGGAACAGGGTGAGAGATTGCACCAAGAATTCAAGGATGTCGAAAAAAGATACCAAGGTTATTGGGACATAAATATGATGTCAGACTATTGTTGGTCTCCTAAGAGAGATACTACTAATTTACATAAAGGAAAATCTCTTCGTAGATCTTTCACCAGTAAACGAACAGGTAATTCATGAATTTATGTTATTCAAAGCGTAGATTCCTTTCCAGGGGCCTGCGAATTTAAGTTCTTCCGTGCATAAAACTCGGAGGACAAGCGAGGACTAAGAGTGGACAAAAAAAGGACTGTACCATGCAACAAAATTTTTTAGTTTGAGACGACATGAGAGGACATTAGTGAATATATAACGAAAAATCAAAATATTCACATAACATCAAAACCCTTATATGTATAAATAATCAACAAAAAATTACCTTAATATCGTTACAAAGACAGAAGAGTTCAATTTAAATACCTTATAACTTTGAACTTTTATACACAGGCAGAAAAAATCTAAGTACCCCACAACTTAAAAACCTTATACTAAACGTTATATGAGGTACTTACATTTTTTTCCTGCTTTGCTGTGTATATAATTTGAAACCCTCCATACGTGCCCAACAACTTTTGTATAGATCCTTACCTCGATATTCGCAAACCATGACAAGATAATCTGAAAACAAGCTACTAGATTCAGTTGTTCTAAAGAATGTTCTCTACCTTTATATGACCTCTAAAGGTCACTGGGAACCGTAGGTCAAACTATATCCGAACGTAAAATTTCCCGCGCTTTCAGAATCCGAGGTCAATAAGATGATATCTCTCCAATTAACGAAGTTGACCTGCAAATGACCTTGACACCCGCAAACAGATAGATCACTTAGTTTGGTCGAAGGACTTTTTCGATTTCATTTTGTGGTCCTGTGTAATTGATTGATTTTTATACTATGAAAACACAATAATATTTTAAATTTTACAGCTGTAAGACCTTAAAATCTTGACCCTACACGTCACAATAAATCACTATTTTCAGTACCATATTTATTAAAGGAACTTTGATCCTCACACGACTTAGGGTGACAAGATTAACAAACAATTTCTTTTTTACGGTTATTCCACTCCTTTTGACATGTATTACAAAAAGAACCGAGCACTCTTTCGTTAAAATTTGTTTTAATATTCTTTTTCAGAGATCCAATAATTCGTTAAATTTTCGTGTATTTTTCTTCTGGGTGAATTAAAAAAAACTGGAAGAAATTATAAAATTTTAACCTTTTCCGGGTTTAAAAAAGGTGCTTTTTGAAACGAAAATCATTTCAACTTGCTATAATAGGTGTTTAAAAAGATTTTTTCAACCATCTTTTTAGTTCAAATAAAAGAAGACACAATACTGAAGATAACAAGCTTTTAATCGTTTCAATACGTTGTTTAGTTTTTTTGTAATTACACACGCTAATTTAGAGAAATCGTAAAACTGAAAACTGGAGAAAACGCGATACGAAGTTTTCGATAAGAAAAAGTATCAATTTTCGATTACTTACACTAATAATTCACTAATCAGCTATGCCTGGTCCATATAATAGATCTTCAGTTTCCTCAAAAAACTCATTTTGATGCATTTTCTCGAGTCTACAAGCCGTACAAGCGTCCTTGCTGGAAAATGAGTGGCGCCTGTTTTCCCTCTCGAGCCGTTGCGCATCAGGGTTATCAGCAAATATTTTGCACTGATGGCCAATACTCAAATTTAGCAACTGCATGGTACTCAAAACTGCAGAATGCCCTTCATTGAACATACCTCCAGCCATGTAGGCGGCAATTTCAATAACTTTTTGACCAGAATGCAGATGTTTCGGATTCATGCACTAGACTTTAGAGTTGAACGACTCGTTGGAATTTTGCGTATGACCGCCGAAGCATCGCGTTGAATGCTCATCATTTGAAAGTTTCTCATAAATTGGGCGAATGTGTCCCTCAACTTTCTCGTCAATTAATCGAGCAGGATGCTTAAAAGATTCTAGTTGATTCATGAATTCAGTCTTGCGCCATTCACACCAGCTTTCGGCACCTGCCGGTCAATTCTTGTGCCGACGAGATTTATCTGTGGAACAATAATGATCCAACGTTGCTATTATAACTTTTTTCATCTCTTGGTCAGAATTAGTATTTGTTCTAATTGCCAAGCCATAATAGATCGTTAGCTTTTTAATGAGACTTTCCATCAGGCGCTTCTTACCTCCGAGCTTCTTTTGCTATTTTCGAATTTATTTCGACTTATTTCGAAGTCGCGTACCTATATGTTTTTGTACATATCCCACGCACTGATTTTTTGTTACAGGGCAATAGTCACCATATAGATTTATTTTCATAATACCCGCAAATGTTTTAAAATCGCCATCAACGATGTAATTTGTATATTTCACGCCAAATTTTTCTTCGGACCTCGAAAACATTTTCACGATAGAATTCACATCCATCTTCCCTGCTGAACCTTCATCATTTGAGGAGCATGATTCTTTGTGATCTTCATACCATTCTTCAAAGTCGTCGTCGTCTAATGTTTTCTTTTTTATGGTAGAACAGTAACAGTACGCACTTTTCGCGATGAGGTTGACTACTTCGCCACAGTAGTACGCAATGAGAGTTGTTACACCGTGCAATGAAGTAAAGCCATGTTTTTTCCAGGATCCATCGCCGGACTTTGCAAATGAGTTTCGGTTCTCCCATTTTCTACATTATTGTTTTCTTACTAACAAATTTGAATATCGATTCCGATGCTGAGCGAAGATGCTGCACTATCTTATCGTACGTTGATTTCGACAAACCTTGACACAGATCCATGAAACCACAAAACATATTGATGCGTTCTTGTCCAACACCAAGAAGCCTCATAACGAACACGATCCGTCTATTTATTTCGCAACCGGTATATATCAACGGTCCTAAATTGATGTCTTGTCGACGAACATATTATATCTTCGATGCTCGCAGCTGATAATTTTCTCGCACTATTGCTTGTATCCAACTCTTCATCATCTGACCGAGTTGTGAATCGATTACCGTGAAATTTACATTCACGCGGCTTAGAAGCACGTTCGGAGGTCAATTTTGCAACTTTCGGATAACTTACCATAATATTCTTACGACGTGTACACGTCAAGATTGAAAACAAAACTAACCACTGATGCTAGAAGCAGCAAAGTAGAATCACGTATACAGAGAGGTATTATACACGTTTATATTTCAATAAACCGTATTATGGCTGAACACGACACTACTACAAACTCTAAATATTGTTTTGAAAGACCGTTGAACCTTTTCAGGTATGAAATTCGGAGTAGAAAATCAAGGGGCACAGCGCGCGCTTGAGTCTGGTCGAGCGCTCGCACACTTGCTCGACGCCCCTCTGCTATCGGCTCTGTATCTTCGGAAATATTTAAAATTGGACTCCGTAACTTTGTGTACATTTTCTTGAATATCTTAGGTATCGATTTAAACAATAAAAAAATCGATTGTTTGGTCCTCTGAAAGCAGGATTCCCCCTTCATGCAAAGTATAGCATCTTCCTGTAAGCGGATGCCACTTTCTCAAATTGTTTTCACTTTGTTTGATACTGGAGAATGGCCAAAATCTTGAAGATTGAAAACGTATAACTATTATAATCACTCATTTAAACGCAGATCAACATTAAATTTTTATTATTTATATGCATTAAAATTTCATATAGCACTAGAAAAGTATCTTACAATTTAAATTTCTTCAAGATTTTGGTCGTGCTCGTAGCCAGTATCAAAACAAAGTAGAAAAAACTTGAAAAATTGACATCTGCTTACAGGAATATGCTATACTTTGTGACCACCGGAATATATCCGTGAATTTTTTATGAAAAGGGAAATCCTCGTCTTCTGGGCCTGTAATCGATATTTGGGCCTTTTTTCCGGTGGAATGGTATATTATATGCGTTAGAAAAAAGCAAACTTTTTACATGAGAACAAATTATCATTAAAAAATTTGTTATCGAACACTAAAAATAATTTAGATGGTTGGTTTTAAAAGCAACTTGTAGACGAGATTTTTAGAGTGTCTCATACACTATTTAACAAAAAAATCTACTATATTGATTAGAACAACAGAAACAACTACTCTGCGGGCAAAGAGAATAACAGTGTAATCCCAGCATTGGATTACACTGTTAATTCATAAAATATGTAAATGTAATTAGTATTAAAAACCCAAACATTTTTTGTATTTATCCTGCAAATTGAAATTTCTTTTTAGCAATAAAGGGAAAATCATTTTAAAGTAGGTTTCTGCTAAACCTATTGCATCGTATTATTAGTTTTTCACTGTATTTATATGTATGCCTCATTCTTATATGTAAGGCGCATTAACAGTGTAATCCAATGCTGGGAGGGGTATTTGCTCGTAGAGTAATTGTTACTGTTATTCTAATCAATATAGTAGATTTTTTGTTAAAAAGTGTATGAGACACTCTAAAAATCTCGTCTACAATTTGCTGTTAGAAACAATCATCTAAATTTTATCAAAGATAGACGTTCCGATCATTTTTAAGAAACGAATGTTCGTATTAACATCGTACAAACATTCCAATAACTAAAAATAATAATTATTATTTCAAATTTAAGGTGTATGTAGCTCATTAAGTACTTTTCTCAAGTACAAAAGTAAAAAAGTACTTGTCATTTTCCGGACAAAAGTACTTGAAACAATGTACTTAAATCCTTTCTGGCAAGTACTTTCGTACTTAACTACAGTACGTAAGCATGATATACTTAAGGTGGGTCTACATGATTTGTAAACAAAAAATCGAAAAACCTTTATGACATTTTTTGAAGCTCTACATTTCTAAAAACATTTTAGGACCTGATAGAATAAAACATTTTCATAATCAACAAAGTTATAGCTATTCAAAGAAAATAATTAACATTGCTTCTTAAGTAGAACTAAATATTTAAATGCGTTTTTCTCGAAACTTATTTTTCTAACTTCAAAAATTTGCTCGCGATTTTAGAGTCGATGAATCTAACTGTAACTTGCAGAAAATAAGGATTATTTAAAGAAGTTAGAATTTGTTTTCAAGACGTACGTACATAAAAATGTTTGCCGATTAAATATGTATACAAAAAAATGGTATTTTTTGTCAAAAATTCATTCAGAATGAAGGAATATATTTTTTTCGAGTTAGTTATGATACATAATTGAAATAAAAAATACCAACTTTTGTTTGTTACAGGTTCTAAGATAAGTGAAAATTGAAAAATTGTTGTCAAACTTAAATGGGCAAGGAACTTTTTGAATTAACCTCAGTTTTGACTGCGAAAAAGTGCATTTTATTCAATGAATTAGGATTAGGAAAGTGAAATATGCTCAATATTGGTATATATTGGTATTCTACGTCTTTGGTTACTAACAACATATTAAAATTTTGAAGTAAAATTCCGGATGTCTAACGATTTTGTATTTTTTTCGATTTTTTGTTAAAAAATTAGTGTAGACCTACCTTAAGGTAAATGTACTTTTTTTAACATCAACAGCTTTTACTGCAGTTTTCGTTTTTTTTATTCAAGCCATTCCAGGTGCGATAGCGTTTGTCGAAACTTTTTGAAATTAATTTGACATTTTCTTTTTAGCGTTATGAAGAAATTTGTGCATAGCCAAGGTGCTGTGTATTAATCTAGGTCAAATGAAAAATAATTATTTATGAAAAACAGCTTACAAATTAAGGCAGGTTTGCGGTGGATTTGCCCTATTTATTCAATAATTTTTATTTCATACGAAAATAATCTTTATTGTTCAAACTTTTTACATATTAAAATACACATTTTATTGTTACGCTGCCTATTGTTACGCCCATAACACTCATTATTTTTAATGCTGTACTGAAGCCTTCATTAAAAGTGCATGCTGCTGTATAAGCTGCTATTTCAACGATTTTTTTCCCACAAAAAGTGTGTTTTGTTATTGTTCTGAGTGTTTGCGCCAGTGCATCTTTCTAATAAATCTTCACTAGTGAGGTTTTCATAAATTGGTTTAAGTACTGCTTGAGTATCGTTGTCAAAATCGGGGGGATGCTTAAAAGTACTCAGTTTATTCTGTGCTGCTGCTAAACGATACTTACACCAAGAATCGTCTGGGCAGTATTGGTGCTGTAGATTGTCGTCGGTCGAGCTTCTATGGTAGAATGTGGCCCAAATAGCTTTTTTCATTTCTTCGGGTGAGTCAGGATGATTCAGAACAGCAATGCCATAAAAAGCGGATAATTCGGACATAACTTTACCAGTTAAAGCCAAAGTTTTCAGAGTATCGCTTTTTTTTGGATGTCGATTTTTTCGCGCCTGATTTTTTCAAGGCAGCTTCTTCTATAGCTTTTTAGCTTTTTTTAACTAAGTTAACTGCTTCTTAGCCTCTTTGGCTCTCCGAAACATCCTTTTTTTCACGTGGAAACGCATTCTTTCTTCTTTACAATTACTTCGTCTCCATAAGGTTTTTCATCGATTACATTTTTGAAGGTTTTGGTGTCACTGTCACCTATATAATATTCATAAATAGCTTTATAAAGTTCAATGGATCTTTTGAACATGTCCAGAATTCCATTCTATTCCATCATTCCATAACTACCTTCATGATTAGTTGTGCAATCTTGTTCATGATCTTCAAACCAAGCTTCAAATTCAGGAGTATTATGATCACCATCATAGGTTTCACACGCTCTGCAAAACTTTGACTTCACTTCGAGATCTAAAACTTTATTTGTATATTTGCCTATCAAACTGACTAAGCCAAGTAACGACGAAAAACCTCTTTTGGCCATGAACCATCTCCGGAGACTGTGAGCCGATTTTCAATCTTGTCAGCTGCCGCGTTTGCTTTTTTCTCCTCATTTACAGCTTTTTTAAAAGCTAATAATGCTACTGATTTGGCTGCTATGTGAATGTGATTAACAATATCATAATATCCATTTTCACTAAATCCAGTACACAAATCCATCAATCCACACAAATGATTCAGACCCTGAATACCTATGCCAAGAAGCCTCATTACGAAAGCAAATCTTCTGTTTATTTCGTAACAAGAGCTAGTTTTTGGACTCGATGGAATGCGAACGTCATTTTCACATTTACACGCCACATTTAAATCAAAGCCTAAACCTTTCTGATTCAATTTCGAAAAACGCACTTCACTTTTGCATGTTTTACAAATCACAATGTTCTGTAAGGCCAAGAATACACTATAAGAGACTATACAGTATAGCATAGTTGGATCGACTGCAACTTGAAAATCAGGATCACCATTATGAATTTTTTTTGCAGAAGTACTAGTTAAACTTGAATCAGCATCAGAAGTATGCCGATTCCCGTGAAACGAGCGTTTTCTTGATCGGCCTGGCTTATTTTCGTTCTCTCTGCTGCCCTTTCGATCACACATAGTAAAAATACTACTTTTTCACAACGGTTCAAGTTCACAACGACGCGACGCTTGGGATGTCTGAGCGGGCACTGAATTAGGTAAATGGCCGCCAAAACTGCTATTTACGAAGGGGGATAGGAGCAGCACTAGGATTAAAGATGGAGAGGGGGGCAGCGGCAGCGCAACGCCGGCCGCTGCAGGAGCAGCCGCGCGCGCGCTCAAACGCGGTAGGTGCTGCCTCTTTTCTGCCTGTTCCCGGCCGTAGGAACTAATTGTATGAGTTTTAAAATATTTCTAGATAGTATTGCTATCGAATAATGAAATAAAAAAAAATGATTTTTCCAAAAAAATCCACCGCAAACCTGCCTTAAGTAAAAACACTATTTTTTATTTAAATAAAATGATCTCATTTTTAATTATGGTTAATTGTATTCAACTTTGATGAGAATGCTCAAATATTTTCATAATAGTATACAATGCAAAGTAAGTAGGTATTTTGACTAAAAGAATCATGAATTTTTCGTTGTATATCACTATATATACGGTAAAATACACAGAAAATTTTCAAAAAACTTTTATTTTTGGTTATATAAACATGTGTGAGAATTTAAAAAAAATTCATAAGCAAGGGACAATTTTAGGAAAAATGGCAGGGATCCCCCTTAAGTACGTTTTTTTTTTTTTTTGTTTGTTTATTTATAGTCGCATCAACCTCTTTAGGGTCATTAGCGACATTACAGATTATTACAAGGTTTGATGCATAATAAATCCTTACATATTTTTATTCTGACAATACAATAATTTGAAGTTCACTGTTTCGATATGATACTTAAAATAACATTATTTGTTGTTTTTATGGAATACATTTTGTTTTAAATTTAAATACGGTGTAAAAAGTCAATTTCTTTCAGAAAGGCTAAAGTATTTATACATGAAATTTGATTGTTAAGGCATTTGTTTAGATCTTCAGATATATGATGTTTTATTCTTGATTCTTGAAGTGATGAACAGTCGATAAGTACATGCTGCACTGTCAGTATACTGCCACAGTAATCACAGGAATTTGGGTTTTCTTTTGTTATCATATGTATGTGACTAAAATTTGTGTGACCGATTCTTAGCCTGTTTAAGATCACTTGTTCCAGTCTAGGGAAATTTGACGAAGGACTTATTTCATGAACATTTTTTCTTATTTTATGAAGTTTTTGTGGTTTTAGATGTAACCAATTTTCGTTCCAAGTGTTGTATATTGCAGTTTTGAAACTTTTTTGTACTTCTTTGAAGTTTGATGGTGGTAATTGAAATAAAGGTATAGAGTTTTCATGATTTTCTGCTACCTTTTTTGCTAGAAGGTCAGCTTTTTCATTTAATTCAATGCCCACATGAGATGGTACCCAGCCGAAAACAATTTCGGATGAGTCATTTGCAAGTTTGATCTCATTGTACAGTGCTAATATGTTTTGTATGAAAAAATTGTTTTGAGAGCAGTTTTCTATGGCTGATATAACGCTATTTGAGTCTGAGAAAATAATTGCTTTGATAATATTTGCGTCCTTAATGAATTTGAGCGCTTGTAGAATCGCATAGGCTTCACTATTAAAAATTGATAGTTCGTCTGGAAGTTTATATGTAATATTTTTATTTGGAAGAATTATGGCACATCCTGTTCCTTGTTTAGATTTTGAAGCATCTGTGTATATATGATCGTAATTTTTATAAAAACTAATTTTAGTTTGGAAAATTCTTTTTATTTCATTTTGGTCAAGATTTGATTTTCTAATATCTAATTTTAATATATTTGGAGTATTTCTAGTCCATTGTGGGAATTCAGAAGATTGACGTCTCAGCATCTGCGGGATTGACATCTTTAATAGATGTAAATAGTTTTTAATTCTAACATTTAGAGGTTTAGGGTAATTATTTTTCTTATGATAAAGAATTTCAAAGTGATTTGATTGAATTAAATTGTGAATTATGTTTGGAGGTGTAGCCGAGGCGGATATTGCATAGTTTAGACATAGTATTTTTCTTCTATATTGAAGCGGGATAAGGTTTGCTTCACATATAGTGCTTTCGACGGGGCTGGTGCGCAAAGCACCGGTAGCCAATCTAGCAGCAGTATTTTGTATAGGCGATAATATTTGTAAGAGTTTCGGTTTAGCAGAATTGTACACAATTGAACCGTAGTCTAATTTTGATTGAATTAAAGCCTGATAAGTTTTTATGATTATAGCTTGTTCCGCTCCCCACTTTTTTGAAGCTAACATTTTTAGTATGTTTAATCTTCTACTACAGTTGTCTTTCAGATTTTTTAGGTGTGTTTTCCATGTTAGGTTTTCGTCAAAATTTATACCAAGAATTTTAACTACTTTTAAAACAGATAACCTTTGGTTATGTAAAAATAATTCTATTTCAACTTTGTTTTTGTTTGTTTTTGTAAATACAGTGACTGTGGTTTTAGTTTTGGAAAATTTGAACCCATTGTTATTTGCATAAGTTTGTAGAGCATTTAGCGCATTTTGTAGTATTTGTTTAGTGGAGTTGATGTTTTTTCCAGCAACCATAAGCGATGCGTCATCAGCGTAAATTGTGCATTTGATCGGAGGTGGCAGACAATGAGTGATGTCGTTTATGGCTAATAAGAAAAAGGTGACACTTACTATCCCTCCTTGCGGGACGCCATTTTGAGTTTCAAATAATTCTGAGTACTGCCCGTTCACTCTTACTCGGATACATCTGTTTTTTAAGTAGTTTGAGGCGAAGTTGATCATATTTCCATTTATTTGATGTTTTTCAAGTATTTTGATGATCCTATATTTCCAAAGCATATCATATGCTTTTTCTATATCTAATGCTACAAAAGCAAGATGTTGATTATTTATGAAAGCATCGCATACAGCTGTATCTATGGTAACAATACTATCCATAGTTGAATGTAATTGTCTGAATCCATGTTGGTGGGGGGAGAGTATATTTTTAGAATCTAGGTACCACCTAAGTCTATTATTGACCATTTTTTCCATGAGCTTGCACATACAGGAGGTTAACGCTATTGGTCTATAGCTTTCTTTCATACAAGGGTTTTTACCTGGTTTTAGCACTGGTACTACTATTGCTTCCCTCCATTTGTTTGGGAAAATATTTCGTTGCCATATACTATTAAAAATATTTAAAAGGTATTCTAGTCCAGGTGTAGGGAGGTTTTTTAAAAAGATGTTTGGAATATTGTCTGTCCCAGCACTGGTGTTTTTACAGGAGCGGAGGGTGTTCTGTAGTTCTGAGAATACTAATTCTTTATTAATAATATTTGAACTTTCATTTGATTCAATTTCGTCGAAGTTAATTTGCTGCGTTTCCGCTTCTGTTTTAATCTTTAAAAAGTTTTTATCATAATTATCATTACTTGAATTATTTGCAAAACTCTGAGCTAACAGGTTGGCTGTTTCCGAAAAGTTTGAGGTATATGTGTCTGACGATTTGAGCATATGTGGGATTTTATTGAATTTTTTGTTGTTGTCAATAGAGCGAATTTTATTCCATACTTCTTTATCTGGGGTGCCATTTTTTAGGTTTGATATGTATTCCTGCCATGAGTTTTTTTTACTAAATTTAATTGTTCGTCGAGCTATCGCTTTTTTCGTTTTATATTCTATTTGATTTCTAAGGTTTTATGTCGTTTGTATACATTTAAGGCATGCTTAGCTTGTTTGATGGCTGATTCGCAATCATTATTCCACCATGGAAGATTTTTCTTTCCGATTTTTCCTGTAGTCTTTGGGATGCTGTGAGCTGCTGCATCTAATATTAGATTTCCAAATTTTTCAATTTTGTTATTTACTTCCTCATTTGTGTAGCAACTGGGGATGTCGAGCGAAGAAATATTGTTTTCTATGTATTTTTGGTACTCTGTCCAGTTAGCTTTGTTGAATTTCCACCTAGGTGTGAAAATTTCCTCTACAGTATCATTTGCTTCTAAAGAGACAGCAATCGGGTAATGATCACTATCGTATAGATCAGATAAAGTATCCCATTTGAATAATTCTGCTAATTTTGGAGAGCATAGAGACAAATCTATTGAGCTAAAGGTGCCGGTAGAATGGTTGAAATGTGTGAATTTATTGGAATTAAGAAGTGTTAAGCTATGATCATTAATAACTTTTTCTATAATTGAGTTATATAATATATCATTGAGTGTAGACGTGTATATTTACGCTCCGTATTAACCGACGCGAAGTGATATAGTTAGTAAACATTTCGGGCTTTAGCCCGTACGCTAAGCCGCTCCGTCGCGAGTACAATTAAATAAGCAACATGGCTTACAATATTGGAAGTCAACAGTCGAAGAATGAAATTCCGACTTTTGTGCCAAGAAGTTCTTCAAATCCTAGTTATGCAGCTGTCACTCAAAATGAAATTTGTCCAAAAAGAGATCAAGGCCTTATTCTTGAATGCGTCGAGGGACTCAACCAAACCGACTATACGTGTTCTGTAGGGGACTTAGTTAAACCAATGAATGTTATTTCGTGTTCTAGAATAAGCAATAACAGAATGTGCATATACCTTACAAGTAAGGAATTGGTAAATGATATTACTAATAAATACGAATTTCTGCAAATAGGTGAGCATAAAGTATCCATAAGACCGTTAGAATCCAAAAACAAAAGAGTGATTTTCTCAAATGTCCCATCAAACATTCCTAATTACGTTTTTGAAGACATATTAGAACAATTAGACATAAAACGCATGTCACAATTTGCAACATTAAAAGCAACAATCGCTAAAGAAGGCTACAGCCATGTTACCAGTTTTAGAAGACAGGTATTTATAAAACCTGAAGATTTTAAAAAGATACCAGCTGTTTTCAAAATTTACTATGAGGAAAAAAACTATTTTATCTATGCTAGCACTGATTCTCTGAAGTGTTTTTTGTGTAAAATCGAAGGCCATGTAGCCAAAAACTGTACAACTATAAAAGAACAAACTACAAACACGATCACTACACAGTCGCAAGTCTCACCTAAGAGCCAGTTCGTAGAAATTCCAAATCCGATTTATGGTCTCTTAAACACACAAGACAATAACATAAATATAACAGCAAATTCAACAAAAGTAATAAGCAGTCAGATTGACACATCACAGCCTGTATTTAAACGCTCCCATTCACAGATTAGCTCATCAGCATCGCAAGCTTCAATCGTTACCCAAGCACCGATCGAATTTAAATGCCCACAAAAAAAAGAAATCAAAATAGTAAAAAAGAAAAAGCATGATTCATGCATAGAAAAAAAATCCCTTGATGAATTGTTAAGCCCAATAAAAGAAACTTTAGAAGAACCTAACAAGTTATTAAATTATGTACAATTTAAAAGTTTACTAGAAAATCTGGCTGGATCAACAAATCTCACGTATACTGTTTCTCAATACACTTCTGACACGCAAGCACTTATAACCTTAATGAAAGATGATTTATACCCTCTTCTTACTAGTCGTAGTATTAAACATCGTTTCACTAGAATTACAAATAAGCTGTCTAGTACTAATGAACCTGCACTCGAAAAACCAGTAGACTCCACAGATGAAGATTCATCAACACAAGAAGAACTCTAATAAATAAATCAAATAAATAAACAAATATGGAAAATAATCTTACCAAAGACATTATTCAGTGGAATATAAATGGCTTAAATACCCACTTTGAATTTCTTAAAAAATTAATTTACGATCATAATCCTACAGTTATTTGCATTCAGGAAACAAATTTTAAGAGTTATGCTAGCACCAAACTATATAATTACAATTTACACCTTAAAAATAGAAGTACTTGTTTAGCAGCCAGCGGCGGAGTCGCCATTTACATAAAAGAAGATACCGAATTCAGTAAAATTAACATTACGACTGAATTAGAAGCTATCGCAATATCTGTCAAATTACCTACAAAAAGCTTTTGTATTTGCAACCTTTATCTTCCAAATAGTAACCCAATCACCAAAGGGGAAATAGAAAATCTAATATCACAGTTACCTCAGCCTTTTTTACTTGTCGGAGACTTCAATAGCCACCATACTCTTTGGGGCTCAACTTAAGTACGTTTGTTAAGGGAAGAAGCTACCGATTTTTGGTAAAAAATAGATTTTTTTTAGTGGAAGAAGACTCTTTTAAATTCCTTTTTTCGAAAGTAAAAGGTTTTATGCGACAACTAATTTTTTTCGATTTATTTGAGCAGTAGAATTTTTATACACCTATAAAAATTCCAAAAATTTTGTCATTGTTTTAATGATCTTTTTGTATGTTATACAAAACGAACACGTGTGGTATGTGAAAGAATGCGGAGTCTGAGGGAAAGTAAATAGGTTTTTATCACTGATTTTAATGTAGAAATCACAGAATAAGTGAGCATTTATTGCTCTTAAAAATAACTATTTACATGTTGTCTTAGTGTGTAATTGTTAGTGTGTAAGAAAAAACTTAACACGTGGTCGCGAGAATAGGCATCGCGATGCGCGTGAAGGCTCCGAGGTGCCAATAGTTGCGGTTAGGCCGGAAGAGAGCAAGCTCAGTGAGAACAATTAGTTTTGTTCTCGCTTCGCCGAGATCAGGAAAGAAGAAAGTGAGAAAAAGCGCGCACATGTGTCATTCTCGCAAGAAATTATTCGAGAAAGAGAGAGAGAAACACAGTGCGCGTGAAAATATGAAATATTATAGGGTCGCTACACGTGCAAACGGCCCGAACAACTACAATTTCAAAATTTTGGACGCGTTCCAGAATCACTTGAAAACGCTCACTTCAATGATTCATTCCGGGTCAGAGAAATCCTTTCCAAAGTAAATATTAATATGCCGCAGCTAAAACTTGCACAGAATGGGCAAACTTCAACCAAATGCTCGCCCACAACCTATAATAGTAATTTTAAATACAAATGATGAAGTCATGATAATGGTTCGTAATCGGCAGCTGCTACCTAAAGGTATTGCAATTTCTATACACAAAACAAGAACTCAGCGAGACCAGATTAAAACATTGAAAGCTGAAGCAGACAGGCATAACAATGATTATCCATTGAATAAGAAAAGATCAAGTACAGCAGGACACACCTGTCCTCAAGCACCAACAAGTTTTACAAAAATGTCAAAAGATACTGTCTGCGGCATCGAAGTCTATTGAATTCATACTTTAATAATCACGTTTAATCAAAAACCTACTTGATCGCATTCTCAAAATAACCCAAAAAGAGTTTTAAATCATTTTGAGATATTTATGCAAAATTTAATTCTAATGCAAAAATAGAAAATTTTGATTTTACATCGTTACCTTATTTCTTTGATAAATGAGAAAGATAATACATATATTTTGCACTTCTTTGTAATGAAAAATAGTCAACTTATTTCATATTTAGACTCTCCCTTGACATTACCCAGAGCTAATGACGTGGATGTGGAGAGTACTATGTAGCTCCTTTTTTTTGTTGCTATTTTTGCGATTTTTCTTTTTTTTTTGGCACTTGCATAAATTTTTATAACTTCGTTTTGGTTTTTATGTTTCAAAAAATATAAATAAATAAACAAATAATAAATTTTACCTTTCATTTTTGATTTTGTGGCACTTTCCTAAATTTCTTCGGTTTTATTTTTAAGTTTCAAAAAATATAAATAAATTATAAAATATTAAATCAAATGCGTAAAGAGGAAAATTCAACAACGGCCTTTTGGAATTTCTCCGCGTACGAAGGATCTTCAGTCGAGTTTATTTTGTATCGATTCCAGGTATTCAAAAATTCTCGATGAATTGATTCCCCTGCTTGTTCTAATCACAAGCCCAATCCGAACTTATCTAAAAAATGTAGGCACTGTTTTAAATGTTCCAGAGTTATATGAATCTTTAATGTTTTGGACAATTGAGTGCTTTCAAAAGTTCATCGAGATGTTTATCCAAATTTGGTCTCACTTCATCCGTAGAAAAACAAGAAACTACCACTTTATCCATTACTTTGCAAGCAGATACAAAGGGCATTAGTGCAAAATAACCTGTATCTACATAAATCTCGGAATCGAGAAGAGCATCAGCATTTTTTAACATTTTTTGGCAAGCATTAACTTCAAACATTTCCCCATAGTAATTTTTGGGAATTACATGCAATTTTTTTGGCCAAATTAATGCCTTGTCTCTTCCAACGAGTGGAACCAAACCATTCCAATATAGATGGTTTACAAATCCTTGAAGGATATGCAGTTCTGGAACGATACATTTCTCAATAACGAGCACATGATCTTCTTTCTTTATGAGAGGAAGATTCACTTTGCTTTGACAATACTTAGCGTCTTTTTTATTTTCACCAAATGCTATAAATTTCTCGTAATCATTCTTCAAATCTCCATAAGATTTTAGTCGCAAACAGTCTTCATTTTTATCGAGACATTGAATTTCAGAAGGCATTTCAGAATGTAATGAAACAGTAAGGACAAGGATACGTAGCTGAAGCTGTTTGTTGGCCGTTGATGATTAAGAGAACTTAGAAGTCGCAAACTAATTTAAAAGAAATATTCTTTACATTTGTCAAGTTAAAAAGTATCGGCATATTCTCGTAAGTTTCCTTGATAGGAGGTACAATACATAATAGTATCAACTTGTTTACACTTGTAAGTTTAGCTTTCTTACTGCAGGAGCCACTTTTCGAATAGAGAGTCCTCTTATCTTTTATTTCTGAATCGACTTCAGGATCACGTAGTCTATCGTCGGAATAATTTTCAGTAAAATCCGTCATGCTCATTTTGAAAAAATTTTGGCCCCCGTCTAACATAAGTTTGACGAGAACTCCACTTGTAATACCTCGTTTTTCCATTACAGCTACTAATAACTCTCCGGCATCGGCCCATACAACTGGTCTTTTTTCCTTTAATTTTCCTTTAGATATTTTTTAAGACTTTCGATTGCTCAGAAACATGGTCGCGATAAAAGACTGGAACGGATTTTTTGCCAGCATTTGACCTTAAAAAATTAGTTAATTTCTTCATATCATTTCCTGATGCTCCTATGTTTACTCAATAATTATCTAAATTTTCAGTATTGAAAATAATCTCTTTTTTTTGTTCCGGATTAATACTTATTCGCAGTTTTCGACCTGATGTACTTAATTCAAGTGATACATTCTGGATACTTGAAGAATCAAGTTTCTTTTTCAAGATTGACGAAGCGATTTGGTCTTGTTGTTTTTCGGGAAGTTTTTCAACTGCCTGCATAACATTGTCGCGAGCTTTTATTGCATTATTGCAAGTGTCGTATATCTTTAGCTACTGCTTGATAACATTTCTCACAAACTTTGATCTCTGAATTACAATCAATAACTTTCCTTACGTTCTGTAGCACATTTTGACTCGTATTTGTTGAACTGCCTTGATACCATTACAAGCAGTAATGATTGTTGATATATTTCTCTTATAACCACGACCTTTTATTACTCCTTTATGAATTTTCGACCTGCCTGTCAAACATATAAAACAATTACATTCGCCTTTATTTGTCCTAATCTCTTTTAATAAATTTATATCTAAATAATTTGGCATAGCTGGCAATGATCTTTTAAAATTGTTATCATTATGTTTAGAAATAGTTTGACGGCAAGTTCCACAAATACCGAGAGGGAATCTTGGATCAGAAGTTTGAAAGGTTTCATTCATCAATTTTCTAACAAGATTTTCGTATTTTTCTGTCATGGAAAATTCTGAAGGTTTTCTTCCACTAGCAAGCTTATTACCGCATCGGGCACGAACTTTAATTCTATTTTCTTTATGTATAACCCAATTTGAAATAATCAACAAATATACCTAAAAATAAGATCTGATAAATTACAATCTGGGTTGATGACAAGACGCTCAATCAACCACAACCCAACAGTAACAATAATAGAGATCCAGAAAACTAGAGTCCGTCTCAAAAGGTAATAATAATATTGTTATTCATTATCAGAATACCAGATCCTGAAACAAGAAACTCAGTATTCTTTGATCGAATCTCAATCAACTTACTTTTACTCCTAAAATCATCATCTTTACAGAATCTTGGTTAAAACCTCACACTTTTTCAAGTGAATTGGGTCTGTTTGATTATATTTTATATCGTCGAGATAGAAATACTAACACTTATATCGACAAGAGAGGTGTAGGTGTTCTTGTAGCGGTTCACATATTTGTAAAATCCAATCTATTAGTTGCTAGTGTAAATTCAGAATTCATTTTTATATATCCATAAACCAATTCTGAATCCTATGTTGACATTCTCCAGATAACTGAGAACATTTTATAAACATAACCCTTTCTCTCAGAAGGATTGTTAATTTATCGTATGTGGTGATTTCAACCTACCACAAGTAAAATGGCTGAATGACTCTCTGCAATTCATAACTACGGGACACATCGCCAGTCTAATATTCGAGCAGTATGTCAATCAATGGCATTTTTGGAGCTCCAGCAATTCTACAATATACACTCTGCTGAAGGATACTCTCTCGAGCTTTTCTTCGCTGCAGCGTCCAAGGTTTCAAACCTCAACGTTCAAGACTTCCTAATGCCTACTGACGAACATCACGTTCCAACCTACTTCATTATAGAAAATTGTGCACCTTAGTGTAGTGAGAACTTTAGCTTTTCGAAAAGAAATTTTTATAAAGCGGATTATTGTGAAATTCTGTCTGACCTTCAATACAAACGTCGTTAAAATGTGATATAAAAACGTACTGATCTTTTGTAAATAAACTAAAGGATACTGGCGATATTTCCTCTTCTATTTATTCAACCAATATTTAAGTCAGGAGACAAGCATGACATCTCTAATTACCGCTCTATATCAATACTTAGCTGCATATCAAAACTTTTTGATGCTACAGTGTCTGGAAAGATCTCTGATTTTGTAGCAAAAAAAGTTGTGCGAGAACAGCACGGGTTCATCAAAGGTCACTTAGCAATTACTAATTTACTTTTGTTCAATAATTATATCATGACAGCTTTTCAAAATTTATGCCAGATCGACTCGATAAAGCCTTTGACTCAGTCAAATATAGTCGCATCACCCAAAAACTGTATAACATAGGTATTCGTGGAGGTCTACAGTTGACTTCACTGATTCAGACTCTATAATCTATCTGTTTAATGCCCGGGTTGTTTATATTTTAACTTACGGCTCATGTATGTCGGTCTCCATAATGTAACACATACATAAAATAATTTGAAAGTGCCTTACATAAATTCTTACGCTACGTTGCCTTTAAAAAGGGACAACCAATGCATTTCACGGATCATAATTATGACCCCCTAAGTAAGATGTTCCAGATTCCACGTATTCTTGATAGGCACATTTATCAAGACTATCTTTTCACTTTCAAAATTACTCGTCAATTGCTCAGTTGTCCAGAATTACAGCTTTTATTTAGTTACAGAAACCTAGTATATCCCATTAGAAACCCTCGGGTAAATATTGAAAATTTTAATAGACATAACTTCAGTTTCAATGCGTCTATACCAAGGCTACGTAAAAACTGGAACCACCTTCCTTCAGAAATAACATCCATTACTTCTCTCGGTGCCTTCAAATCGAGTATAAGATCTTTAGTTTATATAGACTCAACGTAAATCACAAATATCATTCATTATATATCTAATTATTCACCACCAACTAAGTTTGTTTAATTAACTATCGTCGACTTAGGTCATTCTTTGAGTGAACGGCTCACATATGGGTGATTCTCAAAAAGTTGAACATTTTCTGTTCCGCCTATTTCACAGAACACCAGGGCATTACGGTAATCGTAAAAAATTAGTATATTATACAGACTAATGTCAGCAACATTACCCCAAATTTTCAAGATGCGAAATATTTAAATTTTCTATCTTGAGTAAAAACTCAAAGACTTGTGAAGAATTTCTTATCGGTCCCGTATCCCAGCCTGCTTCATATGAATATGTTAAAAAAATTAGTAATATGCCGAATTATAATTAAACAAAAGTGCACAAATGATTCATATATGGCTTAAATAATTAAAAAATTATGAATTTTGTTTTTGTATGGTGGTTTCAAAATTTGTCCCTTGATTTTGGTGCCTGAAGAGAAATATTCCTTGCTTTCCGAAAAAAAACCGACTCTTCCGCTATATTGAATCCGACGTTTTGAATATTAAAATTCTGATAACGGATTCGTAATCAGTGACCCGAAAACCCTCCGAGTGAATATTTTCAAGCTGATCCGAGAGAAATATTTCTTGCTTTCCTAAGAAAACGTTGACTCAGCCGCAATATTGGAACCGCCATCCTGAATTTTAAAATTCTGATAACGGATTCATAATCAGCGACCCAAAAAAAACCCTTAAATAGATGTTTTCAAGCTGATCCCAGAGAAATATTCGTTCATTTTCTTACAAAACGTCCTCTTCCACCATTTGAAATTTTTAAATTCTGATAACGGATTCGTTATCCGCGACCCCAAAAACCCTCAAGTAGATATTTTCAAGCTGATGCAAGAGAAATATTTCTTACTTTCCTATAAGAACGTCGACTCATCTGCCATATTGGATCCGCTATTTTGAATTTTGAAATTCTGATAACAGTTTCGTAATCCTGCTCGTAATGCTGCATATAGAAACAACTCTGTTATGAGAGATATCTCCTCATAGTACATAGGGAGGTTAATCAACTTCTGTTGTATTGAAGAATTCAGAAATCAAAGTTTTACTAATTCCTAATAATAACTCATATATTTATTTTCTAATACAAGTTGACAGATAACCATTTAATTATATAGTTTGCCAAAAAGGATAATTTATGTAGTATGTCCTCACTGTAGGATGATAAATAATTAGATAGGTGACAGCCGCGCCTGTCAAAAGGCAGTTGAAAGAGAGGAAAGATTTTAGGTATATCGTCGAGAAAGCTAAGCAACAAGTCCTAGCGCCGAGACTAACTACACTCGTGCTAGAAAACAACTGAATTATGACTTATTACATACGACGAATGGACAACCAACAGCGACCAACAGATTGCAAATTACGTAGTGCCTACACGTCGCCGAACTCGCACATGTATACATCATACTAACGCGCAATCACTCGAAGGCTCATCTAACCTCCCGCACGCACGCAGACGCGGCCGGGGAAGAGGCTCGTCGTAACCCAACACTGGGAAGAGACGAAACAATGGCCGAACAAACCAGCCACGCACATCACGACACTGGCGCGAGCCGACTGTAGCAGCACCTAGGGAGACAGAAAGAGAGAGAGTGCCGGAGAGGGGAAGCCAACACGGAGAATCAGCGGCAAGGTAACTACAGCTGAACTCGATCTATATATATATATATGCGTGTGCCGCGCCGTACTGTACTACATGGAGCCGGTAGCGAGTTCGTGGTTACCTTGCCGCTGACTCTCTGTGTTGGCTTCCTCTCTCCGACGCTCTCTGTCTCTTTTCTTTTTTCAAGCACGAAGCATAATCAACTCAGAGTGCCACCTCTATCTGGACACTTTGCACGCAGAGCCAATACTACCAAGGCGCCACCTGCCGACTGAAACTGCAATTACGCGACTACTGAGGCGACACCTGCTGCATCCTAGCCACAACAGCATTACCTTCCCTCGCAGACCGACTCATCTTTGTTGCCACCAACATCATGGTCGACAGCTGCGCCCTCTGCGGGGAGGTCCCTAGGAGCAGTAACTCTCTACGTAAGTGCTGCATATGTAATATAACCTGTCATCCGCGTGCAAGCCTCTTGCAGTACTTACCCGCGTGCAGCGAGGTGCGCTACAGCTTCAAACCAAAGCTGAAGCGTGCCAGGCATGTATCGAATCGAAGAGGTCGTTGTTCGAGTCGGCAGTCACGCGCGCGACGAATGCCAATGCTAACAACATGAGTGGGAAAGAGAAAGAAATAGCCGCGTTCACTCCGGCAAATAAAAAGCCAGTAATAGCTGCGCGTGCCAAGTAATAGCTCTCCCTTACCGGGGCTACGCGCCGCCCCCACCAGCAGCCAACTCCGGTTGGCCGCGCAGTCACCTGTGACGTCACTGAGCCCGCCTACTTCAAGCATGGGAGCTGAGCACAGCGGGTAATCCCCGAGTGACGTCATGGCCAAGAGTATAGAAACAAACCGTCCAAACGATACATCGCAGTCATTTACGTGTAGAACCAACAGCAGCGTTAATGACGTGAATGCATCCGTTATACGAATGTTAGATAATACTGCTTTGAAAAAGGGAACAACGGTCTCCTGCCTGGTGGAGTACGTCAATTCAACTTGAAAAAACATTTACAATGCACTTGCTAGACATTGCACCTCCATTGAAGGCAGATTGGAAGCAATTGTTAATTGGCTAAATGCGTTACCAGCAGTACATACTTTATTAGCACTCTCAATTGAATCCATCCATGATAATTTAGAGCAGACTAACCTCGAGTCACAAACCAAAATTGATAATTTTATAATAAATACATTTGAAACTGATCTCCAAACTTTAACTAAGAAAAGTAATAGAATTAAAAGTGACAATACAGAAATAATAAAGAATATCGAAAAAATAATAACAAAAGAGCACTTTACCACTACATATGAAACTACTATAAATAGAATTGAGAATAACATAGAAACTATCCAAAAAAATAATCAACTTATACTAAATAAAATTCAAAACCATCGAATTGCAGTGCTCCCTAGTATACAAAACACTACGTTTCACAGACTAGTACAAACAAATGTGAAAATATTAACAAGTTTATAACCAATAGTAATTTACGTGATAACTGTAGCAATATAGGCGATACCAATTACGATTGTAACAACAATAATGACGACTACAACATAGTTGTAAAGAATAAAAAATTATCTAGTCAAATAAATAATAATAATATTAACAATGGTGGTGCTGCAGCATCACCCGCACGAAGCACGCAGGTGAAAACGGTTGATGGAGGGACAATGCACAGTAAAAACAGTAAAAACGGTAACACGGAGTTAATAATTTACCCAATATATTTGACGGCGATGTCTCCAAGCGTATAGACGTTGCACACGTAATACTGTGCCGTGTCCTCCCATCAACACAGAAATCTGGAATAATAAGCACACGCCTGCTTCGGTCAGAGGAACCGACAGCTGCAGCATCAGATGTAAACAGCGAACGCAGACGGTCACCATGGGTTGTTACCCTGTCCATCAGTGCGCTAGGTGAGAAAATTATGCGAGCCAAAAAACTTACTACTGGCATTCATGCGAGAGACGTCGATACTGCAGCTCTTGACCAGGACACAAGGGATGGGATTATTAATGGGAAAATTTTTATAAATGAATTATTAACAAAGGACTCTTTTATTAAATATAGAAGTCTCAAGGCCCTTGTGGTGAGACTTAATTTTAAATACGTTTGGCTTACAGGGGGCCGTTTTCTGGTGAAGAGGCGTGATGGCGACGTCTCTCATGAATTTTCGTCTGCGGCAGATCTTCAAACAATAGTGGTATCATATGCTACTGCTCAACCATCACCAACCATAGATAAGACAACAAAAAATGTTGAAAATGTGAGCGCAATTGACAAGATTGTTATTCCGTCAACAGTTCAAAAAGAAACTGTCGGAAAAAATTGACTATCTGCAGACACTGCTGGGGGGGTTCGTTGTTGGGGATTGAGATCAGGTTTTGTTAATGTTACCTCTCTTATGGGGCACATTGGCATGATTAAACAACATCTTTCAGCTGGTCCTACCTACCATCTCTTTTTAGTTGCTGAGTCGCATCTTGACCCTGCTGTTGGGAGTGATCGCATTCAGATCGACGACTATTCACTAATGAGACTAGATCGCAACAAACTAGAGGACGGGCTGGTCCTGTACATTCATAACTCATTCAAGGCCAATTTATAATAATATGCAGTATTCAGCAGGGCAGCCTTCCCCCGTCTTTGTTGTTTTGGTATACAGACCACCACACGTACCGTTTTTACGACCGTTTTTACAGGGCTCCGACTTAACAGACAAACTAACAACACATACGCAAGACTTTAGTCATAAAATTATTATGGGAGATCTGAATGCGAACCTACTCGGAACGTCAGCCGATGCAAGATTTGTCAGGCGGTTGGCTGATGATCTCAAACTTCAAATAGTTAATTATGGTGCGACTCATCATCTCACAGATTCTCACACATGGATTGATGTGATCTTGACAGATAACAATGACGTTGTACTGAGCAGCGACAATCAGTCGGCGCCTTTTCCCAGTCATCATAACATCATATAGGTCGAGATTGGGGTCGAAACTGCTGCATCTCCTGTGGCTGAATCTTTCAGCTACAGGGATTTTAAATCGATCCAGCAAGACGACCTCCTGTCTCACCTAGCTGACTGTGATTCGTCACCGATTGATGGTCCCGCAGCGGGTGTAGACAGTCAATTAGAGTGCCTCAGTGTCAACCTCATGGCTGTGATAGATAAAATTGCGCCGTTAAAAGAATTTACACCGAAAAAGAAAATGAATTCATCATGGGTTGATGCTGAACTGACACATTTATACAAAAAACGTGACTCTGTACGAAGATGCTATGCGCGGACCAAAGACGACAAACTGTGGCGGGAGTATCAAAGCCTTGCAGCAGAACCTGAATTACGAACTAAGGAAACAAGAGAAAGTTTTTTGCAAAATAGAATTTTTTAAGCTATTGATAATAAGAAAGACATCTGGAAGGAGCTCAAGGCTCTGGGCCTTCTGCCAAAGACAAGAAAGGAGCTTCGTGGTTTCTCGCCGGAAGAGCTCAATGCCCACTTTGCAGGGGTGTCAATCTCACAAAATGAAAGTGATGAAGAACTTGACAACGTCTTGACCACTGCCAGTGATGAGGGCTTTGTCTTCCGAGAAGTCAGCTTCTCGGACATGGTCCTGGCTGTTGCCCATTTCTCGTCACAGGCTAGAGGAGACGACGGCATCCCCCAAAGTATAGTGGCTAAGGCTCTTCCGTTTGTGGGAGATCATATTGTTAAAATCTTTAACTCCTCTCTGTCCAGTGGCATTTTTCCGGGAACTTGGAAGGGAGCTCACTTGGAGCCTCTGAAGAAGAAGCCTGTCCCATCTACGGTGTCAGATTTTCGACCTATTGCTCTACTGAGTTTCCTTTCCAAGGTTCTGGAAAAAATAGTACACGACCAAATAACTGACTTTTTACGGGAAAACAACACTTTGGACCCGACGCAGACTGGTTTTCGACAGCATCACAGTACACAGACAGCACTACTAAAACTGACGGAAGACATAAGATCAGGCATTAACAACAACAAAAAAATATTGACTATTATGTTTGATTTTAGTAAAACATTCGACACCATCTCACACACTAAGCTGCTGCGTAAGCTGATGCGCATGAGTTTCTCCAGGAGTGTTCTCCTGTGGCTTAAGTCATATATGATGGGGAGACGACAGAAAGTCGTCACTAATACAAAAGGGGATTCAGGTTGGTTAACCACCAATCTTGGCGTTCCACAGGGCTCAGTCCTGGGACCCTTGCTTTTCAGCCTTTACATAAACGACTTACAAGACGCACTAGACTTAGATGGTGTAGAACACACACTATAGACTGACGACCTGCAAACCTACACTCAAGTGACCCTGGAAGGTCTTTGTGATAGTATCGGTCGCATGTCGGCTGTAGCACGAGCAGTGTCGAATTGGGCATCGTCAGACAAAAGCGATTATTTTTGGATCTGATCACAACATCAAACACGTTCAAAGTCTTGACTTGCAAGGCATTGAGATACAGACCGGCGTACACGTTCCCTTTGTCGATACAGTTACCAACCTCGGCGTGGTGATGAACGGAAGGTTAACATGGAAGCCGCAATTGAACGCGGTCTGTAAGAAAGTTAATAGAGCTTTGTATAGTCTGAAATTATTCCGTTCTTGCACCACGGAGATACTACGGAAGCAGCTGGCAAGTAAACTGGTACTACCTCACTTAGACTACTGCTCAGTAGTTCTTCTTGACGTGTCAGGGGAGCTTCAGACAGGACTACAACGTTTACAGAATTCATGTGTGAGATACATATGTGGTGTTAGGCGTGATGAGCATATCACCTCCTACAGGGAAAGACTGGACTGGCTGGATCTGAAGGTGAGGAGGGAGTATTTTATGGGGCCGTTGCTTTACAAAGTGGTTGTCATGCGGCAGCCACCATATTTTACTGCCCTTTATGAAAAAAAACCAGGCCAGGACTTCAAGTAGGGGTGGTACGAAGTAGCTGTCGGTTCCGGGGTCGCGCACCGATAAGGGCCTTTTCTCGTTTAGAGTTCAAGGTGCGCACCTCTGGAATTCACTCCGAAGCAGTGTGAAGTGCCTGCCATCTTTTTGTAAATTTAAAACGGCGTTAGGCAGGCACCTTAAACAATTACATGGTGACGGGAATACACAGAAATGAACTTTTCGAATATTGATAAATAAATTATTTCGTTCATTTCAAGAACATCAATAATAACTCCACTAATAGTAATAACAACGATAGCAATAGTAATAGGGACAACGCCATTAACAATGACAATAATGCATTAGTATCACCACAACACACTCATGATGATTGTAACACAATAATAAAGACAATGTCAATAGTAATAAAGCACAAATTACAGGGATTGTACAACCAGAATCAGTGTGACTAGATGTAGAGAAAACTCGTCAGACGGACAAGTGAGGGAATATGAGAGCGGGCTTTATTAATGCAAATTCTATTAGACATTGTATCAAACAAATCCGTCAACTTCTCAGCGAAGGCCAATCCTACTATCTATTCGGAGTTGCTGAAACGTGGCTAGATGACGAGAAGGACGACAATCTCATTCAAGTCAATGGTTACTCGCTTGTGCGGCAGGATAGAAATGTACATGGGGGGAGGGGGGGGGCGGAGTGCACTTTACGTTCGAGACGAGTATAGGGTCATAGTACTGATTGAGTCAAACACTGATGGGCAGGATAGACCTAACAAGTCAGAGTACATCATGTGCGAGATACAGTATGGTGCACAAGAGCCTGTATTTGTCGCGATCGTCTATAGAGCCCCTACCATTGCATTTATTAAATATTCAGATTTTATCGACAAGTTGAAAGAATATTGCGATACATACAGTCACAAAATTATTATGGGAGATTTTAATGCAGATATGTTGACCGATAGTGATGATGAGAAGTTCCTTCACAAACTTACTGCTGAACTGCCACTTGAAATAGTCCAACACGGGGCTACACATCATACCGAAATGTCACACACATGGACTGACCACGGCGCGCTCCGATCAAGTTTAAATAAAAAGATCTTGCACCTAGCGAGTTTTTTTATAAATCATTCCTGGGATATCTTCCGATGATTTTAATCCTAAAATGAAAATAATCCCTTGAGGGATTTTCAAATAAACTCGATATTTGATCATTTTCGTAGGTTATCGTGACTATTTTCTATATTGCATTTTGTATTTAGATTTCTTAGGCTTTAAAAATATATTTCAATATTAGAAATAAGTTTATAAATTTTTAATACTCATTAAACTTTTAAAATTCATATAAATTTTTTTAAATACTACTCAAAAATTAAATTTTTTAACTTCTTATTTCAAATATTTTTATGTGCGCTCGAAGTTTCTTTTTTTTTTCTTTCATCGACGATAAATTTGGTATTCCGTTGCCATAGCTGCGATAAATAAACTTATGCTGATTTTACGGTTAGTAAAAATGCCGAAGGCAAGAACACACGATGAAAATTGTCATCAAATTTGTTTACTTTGCTTTGGAAAAACTAAAGTAATGATTCCTGTAAAAGGAGAATTAAAATTGCTTGTTGAAAAACAGTTTGAGTACGATACTAGTGATGACCGATTACCTCTCGTTCTATGCAGTAGTTGCAAAAGAGATTTATACAGAATTAGAAACGATGAAGATATAAGTGTGAATCTACCAAAATTTTCTGATCTTCAACCTTTGAAGAAATCTACTAGATCAAGCGACGATGTTTTATGTGCTTGTCATATTTGTGAGCTTGCGAGAAAACCCCCACCTGGAAAATTTTCAAACTTTGCAAAGAATAATGTTATACCTCAGCGACATGGAATACTTGTTGATGTGACAAATATAAAAGTTCCAAGTAAGCTATTAAAACATATCTTATTCTAGTTATAATAACTACAATATAATAATACAATTTTAATCTAGATGAAAGAAAATCACCTTCCGTTGAAAGCCGGTGTAGTTACTGCTTTTCTTTGTTGGGAAAAGGAAAATCTCATAAATGTAACTTTACCGTACGCTTGGAGAATTTGACTGAAAACATTATGCAAATAAGCCCAAGAGCTACAGATCAAGTAATTTCGTCTTTGCTTAAACGCAAAATGATTACAGAAAATACACAAAATACTACAACTCTATCACTTTCTCAAACACGCGGTAAGCCTCTTAAAGTTGCTATTGGTTCACAAAATAACAAAGTTTTAAGCAAACCTGAGCTTTTTTCCGCAGACGAATTTTTAAAAATCCAGACGAGTTTACATTTGAGCCAAACGAAGACACTTGCGATTGCTACAGCTTTACGAGTAGCTACGAAAAATGCTAAGGTCGTGGAACCGCATTTGAAAAAAAAACTATCAATTAAAAGTCACTGTGTTGATGATTATTTTGGTACTAAAAACTTTGACTTTGTTCACGTCAGGGCTGATAAAGTTTCATCTGCAGCCGAAACAGTCGCTTACTGCACAAATCTTGATGGTTTAATAGAACACATTAAAGAAAAACGCTCATTGTCTGAATTTCACTTGAAGTTTGGTATTGACGGGGGAGGGGGTTTTCTGAAGATATGTTTATCCATTCAATCTACTTCAGAAAATGAAAAGCTAAATAGACACCGGTAAAAGTTCGAAGATGGTATTTTCTGCTAAACGGTTTAAAGATTCAGGTGTTAACAAATTATTGATACTAGCATTAGCAAACAGTTCTCAAGAAAATTATGAAAATGTATCGCAGCTGTGGTCTGCAATAAAAATAAACAACTTTCAGGGAACTATTGCGACAGATTTAAAACTTGCTAATATTATGGTTGGCATCATGTCGCATAGCAGCTTTTACCCCTGCACTTGGTGTTTCACATCGAAAAATGATTTAAGTAGCTGTGAAATACCGAGGACAATAAATAATACGTTTCAAAATTATATAAACTGGCATCAAGCCGGATCTGTCAAAAAAGATGCGAAGAATCATAAAAATTGTATTCATCCGTCTCTTTTATCAACTGATGTAGACAAAACATTTCTTCAGATAATACCTCCAACTGAACTTCACTTGATGCTAGGTGTAGTAAATACATTGTATAGACACTTATTGGCTGAATTCGAGAAAGACGCTCTTCTATGGGCACAATCATGCCATGTCACTCGTGATATACGTCAGGGTAACACAAGTTTTAATGGCAATTCGTGCAAGATATTATTAGACAAACTTGATTTCCTGCGTTCACGAAATCACAATTTGGGATGTTTGAAATATGTAAATGCTTTTGAGCACTTCAAAAATGTTGAACATGCCTGCTTTGGAAAAAATCTTGACCCATCTTTCAAAGATAAGATTAATGCCTTCAAGCAAAGTTATTTACATTTAAATGTACCAATAACGCCCAAAATTCATGCAGTATTTTTTCATGTGCCTGACTTTTGCGAAGAAGTTCAGACGGGACTTGGATTTTATAGTGAACAGGCTATGGAATCTCTCCATGCTGATTTCAAATCTGTGTGGGAGAAATATAAAGTTTTTAAGAACCATCCAGATTATGCAGAGAGGTTGCAACGTGCTTTATGTGAATATAATAGTTTACATTCATTTTAATTATTGTACATAATAAAGATATTTTTTTAATGTAATAAAATGATCGCAAAGTTTGAAAATTCGAATACGGTTTTGAAAATTTTTATGAATTTAAAATTTTTAATACCTATTGAGCATTTATAAACTTATTTCTGATGTTGAAATATATTTTTAAAACCTAAGAAATCTAAATACGAGATGCAATATAGAAAATAGTCGCGATAACCTACGAAAATGATCAAATATCGAGTTTATTTGAAAATCCCTCTAGGGATTATTTTCATTTTAGGCTTAAAATCATCGGAAGATATCCCAGGAATGATTTATAAAAAAACTCGCGAGGTGCAAGATCTTTTTATTTAAACTTAATCGGAGCGCGCCGTGTGACGTGATGGACTGACGTGATACTTGTAGACAGTAATGACGTAGTGACAGAACTGACAAACCAGGATGCAACTAGGTCTAGCAAACATAACATGATTGATGTCGTCATAAATGTACATGCGCTTAATCTGTGCGAGGAACCTTTCTCGTACAGGGATTGTAGGAGCATCAATCTGTTAGAACTGCAGTCTTCCTTATTGATTTGTGACTGGTCTATTTTAAATGCATGTGATGTCGACATCGATTCAGCGCTCGACTGTCTTAATAATAATTTATTAAACGCAATAAACAACCAAGCGCCAATAAAACGAGTTAAACCTCGTAAAGGCAGTCCACCTTGGGTTGACGTCGACATTGAATAACTTAATAAAAGTCGAGACGCGACATATAGACATTACAAGAGAACACGTGATGCGCGATTCATGAGCAGTTCCTACAGTTGCGTAATGGGTGGAACAAGCGCGTATTGCTTATTATCAAGGTAGACTGCTGGGAAAACATCAGAGCGATATATGGAAAGAATTGCGCAACTTGGGACTTATTCCTAAAACCAAGGGAGGGTTGCATGGGTTCACAACGAAGGAACTTAATACTCACTTCGCGGGAGTCTCCATAACTGCTGATGAAAATAACGTAGCTATGAATGACATACTGAAATCGACTAGTGATGGCGGCTTTAAATTTCAGCCGGTCGGCATCGCAGATGTCGCACTTGCAACTTCGCATTTCTCCTCGCAAGCGCGGGGCGAGGATGATATCCCGCAGTGTGTAGTTGCAAAGGCATTGCCAGTAATAGGGAAACGTAGTGAATCTATTCAACTCCTACCTGGAAAAGGGAATATTTCCGAACCTATGGAAGGGGGCACGGGTAGTGCCACTTAGCAAGTGTAGCACACCAGCGTCAGTGTCGGACTTTCGGCCGATTGCACTGCTGTGCTTTCTTTCTAAGGTTTTGTAAAAAATCGTACATGATAAGATAGTGGAACATATGAAAAAGACAAAACAACTCAATCCTATACAGTCCGGGTACAGACAGAATAACTCAACCAAACTTCTCTACTAAAAGTAACTGAAGACATACGAACGGGGATTGCCAAAAGACTGGTTACTCTTATAATACTTTTTGCTTTCAGAAAGGCTTTTGACACGATCTCGCCAGATAAGCTTTTAGCAACGCTGCGAGCCCTGGGGTTCTCCAGGCATACCTTGATGTGGATAAAATCTTATACATTAGGTAGAAGGCAAGCCGTTGTAACATGCTCCGACATCAAGTCATCTTGACTATCCACAAATCTTGGAGAGACTCCGGGATCAGTGTTGGGACCCTTGCTGTTTTATATTTATATAAATGACATGAAAAAGCTATTAGACGACTTGAACAAACACCTAAAAAAGAGAACCCGAGGTACGTCAAACACCTGCTGTATGCTTACGACCTACAGACTTATGTACAGATCAGTCCGGAAAACTTTGTTGAAGGTGTTCAGATCCTGTCCAGGGTTGCGCAGACAGTGGCTTATTGGGCCGGAGGTGTCGCTCTCAAGCTAAATAAGACCGAGGCTGAAGCTATTGTTTTCGGCTGTTGTAAATATATAAATAGTCTTGAATCGCGAGGTATGCCGAAAATAAGTTTGGGAGACGGCGGCTCCGTACCTTACTCGCAGATTGACATGCGCCTGGGTGTCATACTTGATTTTAAACTAACGTGGCAGTCGCACATAGACATGGTTACAATGAAGATTAATACAGTAGTATATAATTTGAGGTTCTTTAGAAAGTATGCCACTCAGGACCTGCACAAACATCTGTCCATGGCTCTAGTTTTTTCGCACATTGATTCTGTTCTGTTAATCATTTAGATGCGTCTCTCGAACAGCGTATCCGACTGCAAAGACTGCAAAATTCATATGTGCGCTACGTTTTAGGTGCTAGGATGTATGAGCACATCACCCCTTACAGGCTGCAATTAGAGTGGACAAAAGTTGACACAAGAAACCTGGTTTTCAACTTCAAAAAGAATAAATCGATTCGGCCTGTGAGGGGTGATGTAAGGAAGCTCGCTATTCCACATATGCGTACTGAAACTGGAAGAAGATCTTACCAAGTACAAGGCGCGCATCTGTGGAATTCATTCCCTATTGCAATACGCACGTTACCATCATACAAAACGTTTAAGGTGGTCCTATAGTAAAATTTGACGAAAAACTCAATTTTCTTGTATTTAATTTTCTGATACTTTGTACATTTTTAGAACAGGAAATGATTTTGTATTGGCAATATTGGTATTGTAAATCATTTTAATCAACTTAATAATTACTTATACGTATTTTTCCTCCGACCTTTATTGTACACAATCCAGCGTGTTCTTACATTAACCGAATTATGACCTGTGTCCAAATCTACTCTTTATTATGCAGGCAAACTTCAGAAAATATATAAATTTAAAAAAAAATGTTAATCGATATTCTGCGATAGAAAAATTGTTTTAAAATCATCAGAAAATTATTTCTCATTTTTACAAAAGTGCGGTTTGCTCCATTTATGATTTTCCAATCTTCAGCAAGTCTTATGCGCATAGGGTTACAATGAATCAATCTGAAACTTTAAGGATATCTTATTCAACTTATTCGCATTACAACCATAAACTCCGATTTTTCAAAAAAATTTTATTAAGAAAGTGTTGTCCATTGTAAGTTATTTTTACAATGAAAATTCAACATAATTTTATTTTTCTTTATAATAGTGTTTTGAAAAATTTGGAGTTCACAGTTCTGTATGGTACAGGTGTTAGATATTACATAATATTTCTCAAATGCTATACTTGCATTCCCATGCGCAAGGACAGATTTGAAAAAAACATCAATTTTCATTGAAAATTATTAGTTCTACCTACATGACTATGGGTATACTGTCTAAAAATGTATGGAAATTTACAAAAAACTTTCTTTTTAGATAACAAATATAGCCACCAAAGTAATTTTATTATGTAACTCGCAAATTTTTCAAAATTTACTATAGGACCTCCTTAAGGTGGCGGTCAAACAACATTTTGCAAACATAGACTAGCTCGTGACGTCCTAAATTATATAAATTATTTTAGTTAAGTCCTATGTTTGATATGTATGATTGTAATTTATAGCATTGTATGGATGAGTGAGCGAAACGGAATGAAAGTGCAAATGTAAATATTGTATACAAATTTTAATACTGACGTGATAGATCTTTATATAGATCGAATTATAAATTTTAAAAGAACCTGATGAACTTATGTGATATTGAAACGGAATGAAAGAGTGAATGTAAATATTGTATACAAATTTTAATACTGACGTGATAGATCTAGAAACTGACGAACATATGTGATATTAATAAATTAGCGACGAACATTGTGATTATTTTTACGACGATCGATATATGATAGCTTTTATTATATTTTTGTATTTTCGTGAAAGCAAAATAAAGACTATCTATCTATTGTATCTATCTATCTCTCTTTCTCTTTCGCTGCTCATCGGAGCCTCGTGGCCTCTCTCCTCACTGCATTGCTTCTCCTTCTAGTTGGCTGTTTCGAGGTGGTGGGGGGTACGCCTCCACTTGTGACAGTTCTCTACACACATACACACGCGAACCATCCGCGATAAAATATAGTACGTGTATTGTTTAGCACGTGGTGACCAGCGCGAAGAGAGTCAACATGGCGGTTCCTTTCCTCAGGCGAGGCGTGCGACGCGAGAGCTCTAGCGATAACAGGGTTTCTCCTTCGATGGTACAGCCAGCGTCGCGCTTCCTTCCGCATTCGGACGGCGAAGCGCGCTTTCTCCAACTGATGTCAGCAGACCCATTCGTTTTGTCTGCCCATGTCGTCAGTTAATTTTAGCGAGTTTCGCGCCTCTTCTCTATTTGTGCTGCACATCCTGCATATATGTCAACAGATACGCTTCCGGTTTCGGTTGCGCGTTGGCCTTTAGGTGGTAAACGCAGAACCTATAGGTGCTGCTCTTCTTCTTCACCATGCCCACTGGGCTCGACCAGCCACTATTAGATGGTTCCGTGACCTTCTGCTCCAGCATTACATTCACTTGCTGCTGCATTTCCCACTTAATTCTTTCGGAAATACGGAAGTATCTCTGTTTAATGGACCTCTTCGACCCAACATCGATGTGATGTTCAAAATTGCACGTGTGCCCGCACGTATCCCCTCGGCCTGTTAGTGATTCGTTCAGGATGTTTTCTAGCTCGTGGTGTTCCGAATTCGTGAGTTCAACGATTCCTGCTGATAAGATCGCTGCGTCCCCTGCTTCCAATCAGCGACTTTCATCTGTACTCTAACTTGCGCGTGCCTTCGAAATACATTACATCTGCATCTGGTTCATCTGCCGGTCCCTGTAGTCACATGAGTCTTCTCTCTTCAGTGAATCTCGAGCCTGCATGGGGCGCTTCGATCACATTGGGCTCTCCTTCGGGAAAAGACCTGTTTGATTGTGATTGGGCGTCGGAGTTTACCGCGCGTTCATTCCCCTCGTCTTTGCTTCAGCTTCGACTGGGGGAGGCGCCAATGAAGTCGTACGTCCTTCTGGACTATACGCCGATCTCCGTGGCTGTTCGGTATCTTCTCTCTCTTCTGAGTCGAATATAGTTGCCTATTCCATTCAGCCTCGCCGTCTGGAGAGACCTCGTCTGAACGTGACTGGACACCCACTTCCACCCTCGGCACTTCAGTGCTGGTGGAGATAGACGCTGCAGAGATCGTATATCCTTCTGGATGATCCGTCGATCTCTGCGGCTGTGCAATTTCCTCCCCTTCTTCTGACGGGGTGGAGCTTGGTTGTCCGACTAATCCGACCTCACCTTCGGGAGAGTGGTCGTCTGGACGTGCAATGGGCGTGCTTTTTCGTTGTCGACGCTTCGGCTTTGATATGGAGAGATGCTGCGCGGAGCGTGCTTACTTCAGGAATGACCGCGGTGCTTAGTGATCGCCCCGCTCTTCGTTTCCCGAGCACTTGGGGCAGTATTTTCACATAAAGCCCAATTCCTCGAAGCCTTTGAAAGGTTGCGTGAGATCGAACTGTTGATTATTCCCCCTGGCATTCCGCAAGGGCGGCCCGGCCTGGAGTAATCTCGCCCATTCCTGGGTGGAGATTTGCTTAACTTTCGTGTGTCGTCGGGCCTCTAGGGATTTCGCTGTCCCCCTTTACCCTACCAATTCCTGAACCGTACATTTTCGCTTGTATTCGGTTGTTAGAGATCTTTTAACTTCTCGTCTAACATCTTCGCAATCATCGCCGTGAACTCTGGCATGGGGGGCTTCGTATCCTTCTTAGCCTTGACGGAAATCTCCGTTCTGTATTTCTTTTGCCCCTGGGTTGACTTGTAGGCCAGCTCAGGCAATAGAGAAGCTTCCGGCACTGGTAGTAGGCGATACGCCTTCTCGTGATCTAACGTTTGCTCAGCGTCATACGCAGGGTCAAGCAGTGTTTCTACACTGGTGACGACGGACCTCCTGACAATTTTCTGTAGATTTGCTCGCATATTTCTATGCAGCGGATCTAGTTCTTCCTATAGCCGTGGTGAGAGTTTGTTCATTATCCCTATCAGACACGTAAGGTAATCTCGTACTAGTTCAGCAGGTGCTTGCGTCCGCATGTATACTTCGCTCAGCAGCGTTAGCTGATATTGACGGCTCGTGCCATACCAATGCCTGGCCTAAGCAGTGAAGTCCCTTCAAGTCTTCCAGTTCTTTTTGTTATTTTGATACCATGTTGCTGCTGTATCAGTGAAGAGTTCTGATAGTTCAACTCATGCGAGAAATACGTCTATACTCTGCTCATTCTTGCCAGAAAACTTGACGTTCCACTTGCTGACAATTTTACCGACGTCTCGTGTATTGCCGCCGAGTCGAGTCGTCTGGTCGAGGGTTTCTGTCCAGGGTCTTGGACTGACTTGTACGTAGGGTTTTTTCTTTCCTCGCTAGTTGGACTCGCTATTCTCTCTCGGGTTGCCAACTGGGCGATTAAATGATCGACAGCCTCCCGTCCGGTCTCTTTGCCGATCGTCGGTTGGCTGATCTTCTCGCCAGCTACCGGTTGTAGTCGTCCCTCGACTACCCCCCCCCTCCCCCTCATGCAACTCTCATCGTGGGTGGGTGTCCAGGACCGTCGTTAGGTTCATCCAGTTGCGTGTCGTCGAATAACGTGCATGTGTCCTGGAAGTTCATATGCGTTGAACGTTTGCCTTCTTCGTGCCTTGTGCTGGACAACAATTGTTCTTTCTTCAAGGCGTTGACTTACTGTCTGAGCGATCTTGTTTCCTGGATTAACTCTGATAACGTGAGTGATGTATCTTTTAATACCTGGAAAGAATTTCCTTGGGCTGATACCAACGATATTGTTTCTTCATTCTGCGTTCCTGTTTCCACAGGTGTGTTCGTGTGGTTTCTGTTGACGGAGTGGTTGTTTTTCGCTTCGACGTACTCGGGTGATCCACGCAGAGTATGTTCGAGGTTTCTATGAACTTATGTGTCCGACAGTAGCGTGGCCTGCCGATGGTTTTTTGTTTCACCGGTATGTGCTCCATTGGCCACATTCTCTGTGACGGTGTTGTTAATCAACTGACCACGTAACCTTGCTCGGTTGTTGATGGTTTCGTTTTCTGGTTCTTACGTTTGAGCATCCAGTTTTGAAAACGATTGGCACGTGAGAAGTAGTTCCCTTCTGTCGTCAGCTTCAACTGTGACAGAGTCTCCTCGAGCGCCTGGCAGTCTAAATCCATTATTCATGTTTATATTGCTTCTGATGTGGATATTGCCATCTTGTAAAATTTACTTGAGATATGACTGATATTTAGATGTAGTTATATCTACTTTTCTTTTATCTACAAGTTATCGCTATTTTTAAATATGTGCGATGGTATATTTCAATTAGATGACACAAGAGACATTTCGCAATTAAATTTTTCTTGTTGGGAGTGCACGATTTTAGCAAATTCTGGTACGATTATTTACGCAATTTTGGCTTTTTTATCTATTTGGAGAGAAAATCAATAACGGGTAACTGTTCGTTAAAACTTAAACGAAAGGAATATAAATTTCTCTAGCCGACGTACTCTGCTAAGTTCAAATCTTGTCTTTTATTTTTTAATTTTTCTGTTTTAATTTCCTTTTACTAAACAAAATTTTCAAACCTATTTGTTTAATAAATATTATAAAAAATGTAAAATTAATTTTCATTTCTTTCGTTGAAGATTTAAAAGATAGGAATTTTTCAATTTTATTTCCAAGGAAAATCGGATATTTGCATAAAAAATGATACTTAGGAAGAAATTTAACTTTTTAAAAATTTTCTAATTTTCAAAAAAAAGTAACACATCTATAAATAAATTTATTCCATTTTATAACAACAAAAATGTTAAAAAAATGTTTTGCACAAAACATTTTTAAAGTTGACTCAAAAAGCTCAATTTCCAAAATCAAGAATCTAAAAAGAAAAATTCGATTTTCTGAAATTGTTGCTTATTAATATATAACAAACAACAATTTTGCTGAAAAAAGCAATTTTCGAAAATAAAAATTTAATCACAAGGCGCGGGGTTCCCTGACAGTTACCCATCCAAGAACCACCAGCTTCCAATTCACACACTTTATCCGCGTGATTGATTACTGCGTGTACGTACTCGTGCAAGTATTGTATTTATATTTATATGTGTAGATTATCTGAGCTCAAAGATCAGTTAATATAATCTAATCAGTATGTGTGCAAAGACTTAATTTCAGGTTTACATTTAAACTGAACGTATTTGTAATCATTATGCACTTGTGAACTTCTCAAGCAACTTTGCTTTACAATATATTACGTATTTTGTTTGCCAAATCAATTAACGGATATTGACCGACGCATAACAATATAATATACAATAAGACATGACTGATATCTCTTTGTGAAAGTGGAGTGCGAAATCAATTGGCAGAGTTTATTTACTTATAAATTATGATCTTAAAAATAGAAGATTTTTTGACAATCTCCCATATTTATTGTATAGTAATATATATATATATATATATGAAGATGTATATGTGTGTGTGTATGTGTGTGTATATATACACACACACACACACACACACATATACATCTTCCTATATTATATCGTAAGCGTTATCAAGTCACTCCACCCCCTCCACATCTCCTCCACACAATAACGTTAAACTGTTTCAAAAACTACGTTATTCTTTTACTTATTTGCCCCTCCACCCCCTCCGCATTTTCTCCACTTTTAATACATTACTTCCACATTGGCCTTTACCTCCCATCCACCCGTCTAAAAAATGATGATATATCTTAAGTAACAATTATAGAGTTCTGGTCCATGCACATTATAATTGTGCACAATTTAACATTGGTCGAATATAGATATATTGATCAATGTTAAACTGTACATAATTAAAATGCGCGACTCATATATTAGATATTACAACAGACACTGAGTTGTACAAGGTTTATTAAAATTTAAAAGTTGAATAGGGGTTGGTGGGCTCAGCTAGCAAGAGCATGTTTATGTTTGTGTGTGTGTTTAGCGTTTATATATATGTACTAGAGGGGGTTCCTTCCTGCTAGCTGAGCCCACCAACTCCCATTCAACTTTTAAACTTTAAAGGGGGGGGGGGTAAAGTTAATTTATGCAAGAAAAGGCACATTTGTGATTTTTTTGTCACGACTCAGTTAAAATTTATTTATTAAAACCAATGTTACATTATTGTAGTCCATTTAAATAATATTGTGGAATATTTTCATGAAAATATTGAAAAATACGGCAATGGCATCAATTATTCGGAAGCGTCTCAGAAAAAAGTTTAATTGCGGTGCCCCTCATAACTCGGTGCTGGATCATCTGAAATAATAAAACCAAAGATCGTTCGTCAGATAATTACTTTTCCCAGGTAACGCTGGGAGGGATTTTCGAAATTTCTATTCTTCACTTTGAGGGAACACTTTACATGAAAAAACGCGGTTTTTGCCAAAAAACGGCTAATTTGTTATTGTAAAATGAAAAATATAAATGAATTTGGAAAAAAAGCTCCAGCGTTACCTCATAAATTATGTAAAGAAATAGTATTTAAAATTTCGAAAGGATCGGTGCAATAGTTTTGAAGTTATGATGGGCACCGACTTTGAAAACTTGAGTTTTGGGAAAAACGCTTTAAAGTTTTGAACACTAAATAATTTGGAATAAAACGTTCATAAGCGAGATTTATCGGCTTACCTCACACTGAATCATCGATGCCAGGTCCATAGAGGATGTTGCTTTCATCTATGATGTCTAAAGTATCTTTTTGCTCCTGTCTACGACAAATCCTGCCATCTCTAGTTTACTTTTCAGCTTCCTGCTCTGCTCGGTTTATACGAATGTGATCAGTTGATCGCGCCCATTCATGAGCGCTTGATCCACTACTGATTCCCATGTCTTGCATGAAGGATAGTAGAGCAAAAGAACTTTCATTGAAGACACAGGCTGCCACCTTTTAACTTATTTTGGCATTGTAGCAATAATTTTCCACAAAACTTGGAAAAATTGGAGCGCACGTGTACGTCTGTTCGATAGAAAGTTTACTGCTAAACTAAATTATATTCTAAACGGTCACGTTAGGCTCGGTATTCTTACCTATAAAATTTTCCTAAAGTGACCGTTTTCCATCCGACAAAAAAAGCGGGCGTAGAAAGACTTTTATATCTCGCTTTACTCATGCGAAAAATGTTACTTGAGGCAAATAATTTGACTTCTTTGCCTGCTTTGAGCTGTTTAGCTCGAAACAAGACAAAACTTTTGCCAAAAGGTGTTTACCCCCCCCCCCCCCCCCCCCCCTCTCACTCAACACGGGGTACCATCCGGATGATACCACGTATTTAGGGGGGCCTAAACACTTTAGTAGCCTAATTTGTAAAAACTGGCCCTAAAAGTCATTAGACCTCCTAGACACGGGGTACCGACCGGTTGATACCATGTGTTTAAGGGTGCCTAAACACTTTAGTAGCTTTATCTGTGTAAAATAGGTCATACATATGTTTCTACTTCGCCAATCTAACAGGACCACGTTTGCGCTATGTCGAAAAACGGCACACCTAAGTACCGCTCTTTAGGGATAAGAAAAACACGAACTCCAGACATGTGTTACAAAAAATATGGTGTCCAACACGGGCGAGTGGGCGTTTTTGACTTCGTGTGTTTGCATTACTCGTATCCGGCTCGCGATACACAGTCGCTTTCGGCTTGTGCTCGCTCGCCTACGACTCGTACTGTAAACTCCACACTCGGTAGAAAAAGATCCACTTTTCGCCCTTGGTACACAATATACTCGTACTATTGTTTCCCCCATCCTAAAAAAAAATTGTTCAGCTTGGGTTAGAATGGTTTACAGTTTAGGGTTTCAGTTTTATTATTTAACCTTTTTAATTGCAAATCGCTAAGCTTCGTTTAGTTGGGTTTAGGTTTAATGATGTAGGGTTTGTTTTATTATTTTAACCTTTTTTTAATGCAAATTGGTTAGCTTACAGTTTTATTATTCAAACATTTTTTCATTACAAATTGCTTAAGGTAGTTCTCCAGCTGCAGTGGTGCTCAACTCGGGGTTAAATTAGAAAATTTATTTTCTAACATATTATACGGCGTTATCTAATGTGAAAACCTTACAATTAATAATTTCAATCATCAGAATTCGATACAGTGTCTAGAGTATCAAATAATCCCAAAAGTCGAAAGAGAGTGGAATACTGCGCACATATATAAATATACTGTAGCATGGGATTAAAACTTTGGACTGTTGTATCTTAAAGAAAAGTATCGCTTGCCCTATCAAACTTTTTTCTCCGTGATTCGTATTGTTATTTTACTCTCGCTGTGGGAGTCAATATAGGCTTCCTATCTTAAAATATGAAATTTCAAGGTTCAATATCTCCAAATTTCATGTGGCTTGGGGGTTCAAGATTTTAATAACATATAAAGGATACCTTATTAAACATATATACCAATTTTCAAGGATTTTTAAAGAAATCGAAAAATCTGGAGAACTATCTTAACTTGAGGTATATGCTAGGCTTAAGGTTTAGGGTTTATGGTTTTATTATTTAAACATTTTTAATAGGATATTATTCAGCTTGGGTTAGCTGAGTTTCAAGTTTATGATTTTATTATTTATACATTTTTTTTACAATTTGCCAAGCTTGCGGTAGTTGGGTATTTAGGGTTTAGTGTTTATGATTTTATTATTCAAATTTTTTTTTATTTACAAGACTCAAACGCAAGACTTTGATTATACCATGCATAGAGAGGGGGGACTAACTCTTTCTTTAGATTTCGATGATATGATCAATAAATTTAATATCGACTAACGTTTTTAAATCATAAAATAATTTTGTATATCATAATTTTAATTAAATAAAGACTTTTTTGATCGCTACGAGTCATTGTTCTTTATTACCCTAATGTTTCGGATGTCTTCAATACACCCCTTCTCAAAGGCTAAAACAATCAATTACAAGAATTGCACAATTTAAATTTGCAGAAAATATTCTAATTGTATTCGTCGATTTTAAAAAATTTGCAGAAAATCTGGTTTCTTACACACACTAAGGACAAAACTCATCAAAAAATGATATTAATATATAATTAGCTGTAAATTGCTGCTAAAGTACTGGATTTTTTGCCCTTGAGAGTATGATTTCTAGTGATGATGACCTATGTATTACTGCAAAAGAGAGACTAAAAACTTGCATTTTCGACACTTGCCACTTTTATAGAGAAAATCGTATAGTTATCATGCAAATCACTCATGTAACAGGTTTATGAATTATCTCAAATTTTATTACTATTCATGTCATTGTAAAAGTAAAAGATAATGAAACTATTTATATGTTAGCGTAAGTGTACATATTATCGTGGGTATATGTATTATTGCGTTTTGTTTTTGTCGTAATTAAAATATGAAAACGTATATTTTATGTTCTAAAAGAGATTTTATAACGAGATAATCAATTTGATATCGAATTCAAACAATAAAAATATCATTCTTTCAATTGGATATTTGTAATATTTATTAGTAATACAATGCTTCAAAAATGGTGTGAAATCGGCCATTTAATTTCCATTCTTGCTACCAAAGTGCTCTTATTCAAATACTTCTAGAATTCGCAAATTTATTTAAATTGGATAGGGAAACACTTTTTTGTTATTTATAGACCTTATTTTATTATATTCAATGTAAAAAGAGATAATTCATAACTTTTTGTTTAAATAAATAAGCCTATGGGAATGCGTATGCTTAAACGGTGGAAGCACTCATTTACCGTTGCACGAATTCGTCGAGAAGTCTATATATTATAGTGGTATCAGCTAGCGAAGTGGAGACATAACCTCATTCCTAACCTCTACCTCTTTTCAACTTCCTTCGGAGTGTTTATTTAAAAGGTAATTTTCAATACAGAAATGTCCTAATTATCGTGTGGAAATCATGGAGAGAAAGTCACAACAAAATCTACCTATGGAAAAGAAAATACATGTTAGAGTCAACAACAAGGAGTGTTCGTGTTAAAAAGAAATGAGCAAAAAAAATCCTGAGTCCCATATATTTTCCAAAAAATTAGTGCACAATATGTGTACTCTAAGTTTTAATTTATGTTTAAAGTTGTTGTGACTAGATTAAACTACTAGAGTAACTGTGATAATATTACTATTTTTCATACTTAATATTTAATATACTTAAGGGGAGGTCAGAGCAAACTTTACCAGTATGACCTCCACCTTACGCCGTATTTTACGTTATACGTCTAAAATTTACATAGTAACATCAAAATCGACCTTGATAATGATTTATTATTATGTAAAGAATAGTGAACGACATTTTTGTACTACAAATGCCTACAAATTTTTATTTATGTGTTGCACGTTTTGGAGGTTAGGTCTAATTTCCACCAATCAGAATAGCTCCGACATCATCGTAAGATTAAAATATGTTGTTATCATTGATAATATTTTTTTTTTTTTTTTTAATTAACGTCGCCATGTTTGTGCTCCCATGTGGTGCTAATCGACGACAGAGGTCTGCGGTGTGTTTGTAAACAAAGCATATGTAATTTTTACAGAGGTGCGTGTATCAATCGGCAGAGACTAGGATTCAAACCCGGGTCACCGGCGTGGGAATCCGACACTCTACCGACTGAGCCGCTGCAGGCCCCATTTGAAAATTGATCAAAATAAATAAATTTACAAATGGAATACATACATAATTCCTTTTCATTCTATTCATAATAATAGGTAAGGGACTGTTATCTATCCGTGATAATACGTACAAAATACTACTTTTTCAATTTTGCGATATTTTTGCATGTTCCATTAGGTTTTAACGTTAAATAATTTTTGTATGCATTAAAGACAGCCTATACTTCTATAAAAACCTGCCGTAAACTGTTATTTCATTAAAAGTGAAAAGAAATTGCATCATGAAAGTCCAAAAATGATTGACACCGCGATAATACGTACACTTACCCTACCAATTTTGTTATTCTTTACAATCTTAAAATGATGTAGTAATTAAATATAGAGTTTTTATTAAATATTCAAAATTTCAATTAATTTTGGATTGAAAAAACTAACGTAGGGTAAATGTACCTATTACTGCTGTATCAACGTTTTTTGGGTATTCTGTACGCGATTTTATTTCTTTATAATAAAAAATCTGATTATAACTATTTCTTTAAGAAGGTTAGGCTGTTATAAAAGCGTAAAAAAATTAGTTACGGTTAAAACTAAATTGAAAGTATTAAAATGTTGAAAAATTGAAAAAGTAGCATTTTGTACATAGTACTGTGGACGAAAAACAGCCATGAACCTATTACTGTATACATATATTACTGCGGTATAGAATATTACACATAAATAGCATTATAAATAATTATTTACGTATTCTATTTGATAAATGTATAAAGTTTAGTGATACCGTTATCATAAACTTTACAAAGATAACAAATTATTTTCAAAAATGTATTTTTATACACTAAAAGCCTTGTCTGCACGGAAAAACCAATGGACAAGGTTACTTTTTTCTTCTGTAAAAACTATGTTCGACGCAGGTATCTTGTGTGCATACCTACAAATTCGCTTACTTTCCATTAGCTAAAGCGTTTATATTATTTACTCTCCCACATTACATCATTTGCACAACAGTTTTAACAAAAGTTTCACCATCCTAATTCCTTATCAACAATACAGGTCAATGCAGACTATATAAACACTAAATAAAACTTAATTAGAACAAACATATAAAAATAAATATACTCTATTTATTTTACATACTCAAGAACAGCTTGTAATTATTTTAATTTATATTCAACATTGATAGTTGCAGCGAGTCTCTATTAATCCGTATATGCAAAGACTGTGTACATTATATACAATCTTATTTGCAGTACTCGCTAAATTTACTTATCATAAGTAGAACATTTTATTTATGCTTTGATTACACTTTTATTATACTCGTTTATTGATTTGCTCACTACTTTCTATATTTTCTTCATCTTAGCCATCATAATTGAATCAGAAAAAGACTAGTAAACAAACATAAAGGTTATGTAATGCTGGAAGGTACCACATTAATACATACACCTATTGACCATCTTCATGCCGCAGAATTACATGCATCCACCATTTGAGTGTACATAAAATTGCAGGTTAATTTTTTAAAATAAAATGTTTGAAATGTATCTTTGTACACTGTATTATAATAAATTTAAGTGTGTAAAACAAAAAATGATTTTCATAGCCAATCTACACAAGTGTATTGCATCTACAAGCGCTTGAATTAGAGCAGCACATTGATAGCCAGGATGAAAGACAAATGGCTACTTTTATCCAGTTTTTGAAGAATGTTATTTAATTAAGTATTAAAAATACAAGATTGAATGATAAAATATTTGTAACTTTTTGATTCGATATAATGTTTTCTTCTAATGGTACAATTTTTTTAGAACAAAAAGTACATATTTACATATTTTAATCGCATAAAGAAAAAAAATCACAGTAATATGTACATTTATCCTACACATTAGCCAGCGCAATAACTAATTTATATTAGGTATCTTCTTACACTAAACCATTTCTGCTATGGCTTTTAGCCATCCTGTGGTTGTGATATTACACCACATATATACATTTAAAAAGAATTTAAAATATAGTTATCCTAGAATTTTTGTTAAGAACTCTTAACCTACTTAAATTTATAAGTTCTATAAACCAGCAAATTAAAACTTAAGTTTTTTTCTATATTACATATAACATAGATCTGAAGTACAGATTCTTATGATTAGTCAAATCAATGTTACTTTGCAGAATATAAAATTGCTGCATTTGGTAGCAAATTCTTAAATAGAAACTCTTACCCAAGAGGGCTAAAGTAATATAAAGATTTTTATACTTACACGCCTAACAAATGAAGTAGACAACTTGCTAATTATTAAATTAGTATAGTTATCTAAAAATAGATATTGAACATTCATACAATATGTCTATCTATATAATATTTTGAATATTTTTATGAAATACTTGATTTGTGGATCAAATATTTCACTTTTTACATTTTGTGTACAATTTTTTTGTAAAATCAAAAATACAAACTGAATTAATTCAATATACAAAAGACTAACGTTTATAAACAAGAATCAATATTAATATGTAAAAGTTTTTCAAATTGACATTAAAATAATCTAAATAATTTTTATATTTTAATGTATACTGAGCTAGTTAACTGTACTGTACTGAGATTCTATTTTGCAGCAGACTAGTAAACTAAAGGCTTAGATACAGCCGTTTTTCTCTGCCGTGATATACTGTTTTCTATTCTACTCTATTTGTAGCTAGTGGCGCCAGAAGTCTGTGCAGCCATATATATACTTACTCCTTTAAGGGCCGATAAGAACGCGGTTGCAAGGGATTCGCCTAGTTAAGAGTGTTAAGATGTGACGTAATGACATGTCACGTTACTCGTAATTCGCACATGCGCCAATATTACATTTAACAACGCGCAAATATTTGAATATACAAGCATGGATCTTGAAATGTAAATTTATTAAGTCGATCCGTTCCATTAACTGTGAATCACTCGATAGGCTCGGACAGGAAACTCATAAATAACAACCAAAAGTTTAAGTGTCTCGCTAGAGTAAACAAGGCTATAAATATCAAAATATCGGATATCGCTCAATTCAATGCATAAAAGGCCTCTATTGTAGAATTCATAGGAAAGCACGGAGAGTTTATTGCTTTCTCGTCAAGACGAGAGCCACGATAAGCTCGCAACAACACATGTGACCAAAGAAAGATCGTGGGAAAGCAACGGACGGAGAAAGAAGAGAAAGAGAGAGAGCACACACACACACACTCGTTCACAGAGCTCACGTACACGGGAAGTTAAAGACCAAAGGAAGTTAAAGTAAGGAGAGGGAAAATCCCGATCTACCTTTTTACCTTGGCTGATTGGCTACCACCAGAGAGCGAGGGTGGAGATACGGAGATCGCCACAAAATCACAAGGCGGAGAAACAGCAGAGGGGAGAGGCACATGGGTGCACACACGGGTGCGCGTACAGTCTAGTGAGAATATGAGAAAACGAAAAATCTGTTGGTACTATCAGTACATAACTTCGAGCACGGTCGTCCAACTAATTTAGCAGTCTGACGTTTAAGGAAATGTGAAAGTGAACTAATAATCCCTACCTTACCGGCATCACATTTATATTTTTTTCTCTGCAATAAATAGATATTTCTAAAAAAACGCCATACTATCCCCTTCGTATTTTTACCAGAAACCTTCAGTTAAATTATCAAAAGCTTTCATTATTAACTCTTGGAGAAAAATGAATTTGAAAATATATAACTATAGTGAAATTTTCCAACGCATTTCTCTCCGGGAATTTATAATGAAAGTTTTTGAAAATTTAGCTAAAGGTTATGGGTAAGAATCCGAAGGGAGCAGTGTGATGTTTTTCATAAATATTTATTTATTGCAGAGAAAAAGATATAAATGCGATGCCGGTAAGGACGGGATTATTAGTTCACTTTCACATCTCCTTAATAGGATGCCGTATCTACTGTCCTTGTCTAATTACATTTTTGCTATTTATTCAAATAGTAGTTTGTTAATTGAAAAACTAAGAGTCGTCCCCAATTCTTCGTAAAATTAGGAATATTTTGAGACCTAAACAAATATTTAACATTATTTCCTTTTCGAAAATACTTCGAAATGCAAATATTGAGGTTAGGTATTCCGATTCGAACTATTCTCCGAAAGTAAATAATGTTAGGTACGCTTTTAGGTCTCAAAATATTCCTTATTTTAAGAAGTATCGTGGACGACTCTTAGTTTTTCAATTAACAAACTACTATTTGAGTAATTAGCAAAAATGTGATTAGACAAGGACAGTAGATACGACTTCCTCTTAAACATCAGACTGCTAAATCATTTGGACGACCGTGCTTGGAGTTATACTACTGATAGTACCAACAGATTTTTCTTCTCATATTCTCACGAGACTGTATGCACACCCATGTGCGCATACAGTCTAGTGAGAATATAAGAAAACAGAAAAATCGATTGGTACTATCAGTAGTATAACTCCGAACACGGTCGTCCAAATGATACAGCAGTCTGACGTTTACTTAACCTAAAAAAAAATATTCAGACAATCAAGTCGAAAATGTATAACGGAGCATATGATGATGTACAAGGTGATGATGATAATGATAATGTACAAGGTGATGATGATAATGATGATGTACAAGGTTATGATGTACAAAGTAATGATGAAGGTCAGAATTATAATGATGGTGCTATTGAAAATGATGATTCTGATTGTTATTGAAAGTGATGTTGACAATGATATTGAGAATGACAATGTCAATGATGATGTCCAGGATGCAGATGCTGCTGATTATAGAGATACAATGAAACTATACTTCATATCTCTGGCTGGTAATCTGGCCTGGCAGTGGACCAAGCTATAGGTACGTTATAATATATATTCTATACGCAACATAAAATTTCAAAGGATTTTCTATTTAATAAATATATTATCTGTTACAGGAGTGTTTGAAATAATGTAGGAATGGATTTCACTTATCAGTGAAAACGAACTTGAGAAGGAGAAACTTAGTGAATTTACCACACTACCTGGTCAAGAAGTGCTTTTTAATTATATTAATAGACCAAGAAGAAAGAAGAAAATAAATTTAAAACTATTTTCATCACACAACAAGCAATTTGAATGTAAAATTACTTTTTGAAATTATGAATGGTCAAACCAAGAGCATTTATTATTGCATCAAGTTCACAACATACCAAAGATGAGGTACATTTCTTAGTTGCTATGGTTTGTTATAAAACCAAGTTATTTGAACCAAGACATGGACTTCAATCAAATTCGCTAGCAACTTTGCAGACAAAGCTGTATTTTGTATACAAAAGGACCTTCAAGTTTCATTATAAAAAATCCATGATTTTGTTGGACCAGGAACTGGAATCGCTCCATTCAGATCTCTGTTGTTTGATAAAGCTGCCGTGGATGGAGATTTGAGTTTCTGCCTTGTCTTCTTTGGTTGTCGAAGCAAGAAGAATAATTATTATTGTGAAGATTTTGTACTTTATAGTATTAATTTAACAACAAGAATTATAAATAAATCATATTAAGGTTATGTAATAAAGCATAAAAAAACAAAAATAAATTGTTAATTTTATATTTATTTTACTTTTTAGAAACCTGTCGCACTATTAGTAATACATTTTAGTATTACGTATTAGTATTACATATCTAGTATTGTAATTATTGATAGGATTTATTTCAAATATTTATTTAACATTTTAAACTTGAATAACCTTCCTCATGTTATCTTCATCGTGCTTTCTTATATTTTAATTTTCATTTCAAACATTCTTTCTTACTCGTTGTATTTGAATCTTTGAAACATACACTGTACAAAGTGGCCTGTAATAATACTACTCGGACATTATGGGACCTACTCTGAGAGTAATAAATATACTATTCTGAAAGCAGTTAATTTACTATCTCGTAGTATATAAGCTACACTGAGAATAGTAAATTTACTACTCTCAGAGTAGACCTCATAATGTCCTACTCTCAGAGTAGTATTTTTACAGGTCAGTTTTTAGAGTGTACGTATATTACATTTAAAACTATACTAATCATCCTCTTACATTTTTGCCGAAGTTTTCTAAACTTTATCGAAGCAGATATTTTACATCTTCATGAACCTCATCTAAGTTATCGAACACGATGTTAAAGAACTCGCTTATTTCTTCCTGAACCTCTTGCATATTTTTCATTTGCTGTTGGTTTTTGAAGAAAAAATCTTGCATGGTCTGTAGTTGTTCAGCCATGAGATCATTTTTTTTTTGATTCGCAATTGCAAATGTATCAAGTTTGGGTATTTTTTTGCCTTTCTTGGTGGTTTTAAAATTTTGTACAATAGATTTTTCGACAGTTTTTTTGTCTTTTACCTTGATATCATTGGACATGGCCTCTCTTGGTTTTAAAAGTATGTCAATTCCATCCAATAAGTGGAAATATTGGGGTCGCTTATCTGCACTACTCTTAAAACTCCCTTGTTTAGATGTTTGTTTTTATTCTTTTCATTTCCAACATGCTATACCAAGTTATTTTAGTAATAAAAAATTTATTGTTGTTTGAATCTTGCAATGATAGATAATATTCTGCGTAACATCCCTACTTTCTTCTTTTCGGGCAGTGAATCAAGAAAATTGCATATTAGTCTTGCTTGGTCCGCAACCATTTCTCGTCTTTTTTGAGTGTTCTTAACTTCCTTCAGTCCTTCCGATACGTCATGCAAATTTATCAGATTTTTACATGTACCGATTTCAAGCTTTGGCTTTTTTTTTAACTGAAAATAATCATATTCTTCAATATCTTTAGCCTTTTCATCATTGGTTTTATTTTGCACTTTCATCCATCTCGATTTTATGATTTGACTCATGCATGCTGTTCGTGGACCTTTTTTTTACTGTAATAATTGTGCTTTTGTCTTCAAGCTTTATCTGTTTTTCTATCTTATCAATGGATTTCATTACTTGTTCTCGACAGTCATCCAAAATCTCACATTCCCAATCTTCATCATTGTCTGAGATGACAAGGACTTCACTATTTTCATGATCCTTTTGAGAAATTGTGGTCTGGCTCAACTCGGCACAATTTGGTAGGTCTTCCAGATCAAACTCAAACTCAATACCTTCTGATTCGATGTCATTGACGTCATCATCAGAATATACATCATTTGGTTTAGCAGCATAGGGTTTATTAAGATGCCTAAGTTCTATATGATCATATAGGAAGAAGCATCTATTATAGATTGCATCTTGTCTTGGGGATCGCCTTTTTAAAGGAGTAAGTGCCAAAATCCTGAGGCATACTCCATATGCGTCTCGAATCTTATTCCATTTCTTATACATTTCATAAGCTGTAAAAAAAATTAGGAATATTAACTATAAACAGAATTATTTACATTTACAACAAATCTTTGCATACTTAAAAGGATGTCGGAACTTAAATTTTTTAAGATTTTAGCTCCGATATCCCCTTAACCTTTTTTTTGTGTAAAATTAACTTTAAAACTTTAATCTCTTAAAAACATGAAAAATAGGCTTCATAAGACGCTTTTCCGGGAACACACAGAAAATAGGTTTCTTTACATTGCATTCCAAGAATTACGTCAGTTATAAGTATAAGCTTCGTATACATATTATTACAACTAATAAAAAAAGTTGTCACTGTATACCTTTGATTATTTGTATCCCATAAAAATAACTTATCAGATCAAGTTTATCTTGCATGCTAAAGCTTTATTAGGAGATGTGAAAGTGAACTATAAATCCCTACCTTACCGACATCACATTTACATTTTTGTCTCTGCAATAAATAAATATTTCTTTAAAAATGCCATACTATGCCCTCCGTATTCTTACCAGGAACCTTCACTTACATTTTTAAAAGCTTTCATTACGAACTCTCCGTGAAAAATGCATTTGAATGTATACAACTATAGTTAAATTCTCAAATGCATTTTTCTCAGAGAGTTAATTATGAAAGCATTTGAAAATTTAGTTGATGGTTCCTGGTGATAATGTGATGCCGGTAAGGTAGGGATTTGCATCAAAAGTAATCACTAAAAGAAACAACACAATTTAAGTTCCGACATCCTTTTAAGTATGCAAAGATTTGTTGTAAATGTAAATAATTCTGTTTATAGTTAATATTGCTAATTTTTTTACACCTTATGAAATGTATAAGAAATGGAAGAAGATTCGAGACGCATATGGAGTATGCCTCAGGATTTTGGCACTTACTCCTTTAAAAAGGCGATCCCCAAGACAAGATGCAATATATAATAGATGCTTCTTCCTATATGATCATATAGAACTTAGGCATCTTAATAAACCCTATGTTGCTAAACCAAATGATGTATATTCTGATGATGACGTCAATGACATCGAATCAGAAGGTATTGAGTTTGAGTTTGATCTGGAAGACCTACCAAATTGTGCCGAGTTGAGCCAGACCACAATTTCTCAAAAGGATCATGAAAATAGTGAAGTCCTTGTCATCTCAGACAATGATGAAGATTGGGAATGTGAGATTTTGGATGACTGTCGAGAACAAGTAATGAAATCCATTGATAAGATAGAAAAACAGATAAAGCTTGAAGACAAAAGCACAATTACTACAGTAAAAAAAAGGTCCACGAACAGCATGCATGAGTCAAATCATAAAATCGAGATGGATGAAAGTGCAAAAAAAACCAATGATGAAAAGGCTAAAGATATTGAAGAATATGATTATTTTCAGTTAAAAAAAAAGCCAAAGCTTGAAATCGGTACATGTAAAAATCTGATAAATTTGCATGACGTATCGGAAGGACTGAAGGAAGTTAAGAACACTCAAAAAAGACGAGAAATGGTTGCGGACCAAGCAAGACTAATATGCAATTTTCTTGATTCACTGCCCGAAAAGAAGAAAGTAGGGATGTTACGCAGAATATTATCTATCATTGCAAGATGCAAACAACAATAAATTTTTTATTACTAAAATAACTTGGTATAGCATGTTGGAAATGAAAAGAATAAAAACAAACATCTAAACAAGGGAGTTTTAAGAGTAGTGCAGATAAGCGACCCCAATATTTCCACTTATTGGATGGAATTGACATACTTTTAAAACCAAGAGAGGCCATGTCCAATGATATCAAGATAAAAGACAAAAAAACTGTTGAAAAATCTATTGTACAAAATTTTAAAACCACCAAGAAAGGCAAAAAAATACCCAAACTTGATACATTTGCAATTGCGAATCAAAAAAAAAATGATCTCATGGCTGAACAACTACAGACCATGCAAGATTTTTTCTTCAAAAACCAACAGCAAATGAAAAGTATGCAAGAGGTTCAGGAAGAAATAAGCGAGTTCTTTAACATCGTGTTCGATAACTTAGATGAGGTTCATGAAGATGTAAAATATCTGCTTCGATAAAGTTTAGAAAACTTCGGCAAAAATGTAAGAGGATGATTAGTATAGTTTTAAATGTAATATACGTACACTCTAAAAACTGACCTGTAAAAATACTACTCTGAGAGTAGGACATTATGAGGTCTACTCTGAGAGTAGTAAATTTACTATTCTCAGTGTAGCTTATATACTATGTAAATAGTAAATTAACTGCTTTCAGAATAGTATATTTATTACTCTCAGAGTAGGTCCCATAATCTCCGAGTAGTATTTTTACAGGCCACTTTGTACAGTGTATATTTTAAAGATTCAAATACAATGAGTAAGAAAGCATGTTTGAAATGAAAATTAAAATATAAGAATGCACGATGAAGATAACATGTTACGTCGTAACATTTTTCAATGCAAATCTTGCATTACATGTAATATTTAATTCTGCGCCTGCGCGCGCAGCGAGCGTGTGAGTGCGTGTGTGGTTGCGTATATGTGTGCGACGGGCGCTAGAGCCCATAAAATCTAGCGCGGTGCTGCCACCGTAATCGTTGAGCAACGCTCTCCCGCCTTCACGGCTTTGACGCGACTTGTCAGTCAGGCGTCAATTAACCATAACAGCGTACGGAGCTCCCTCGCATTATTCCGTTTAACGAACGGCGTACATTCTTTGTACTAATCACTCAATCATTCTTCCGTTTAACGAACGGCGTACATACTCTGTACTTATCGAAACATTCTTATCGTGCTTGTTTGTGCTTAATTATTAACGTTAATTTAGTGTGAAATAATCGCATGGTGTGTGTGTGTTATTACAAACGCGAGTCTGCATGTGTTACACGTGGCCACTGTTCTCTGCGGCGTCACATCGCGAATCCTTCGAGCGAAATCAGTAAATTCAGTTCCAGTGTATGTGTATTTAATAAATAAGGGTTTTTATGCCGAATGGCTTTTCCCTCTAAGTGTAGTGTTTAATTTATTCAATCATTTCGTTAGAGAAAATTCAGAATAACAAGGCTCTTGTGCCGCCCACAAGAAGCCAAGACTTTTCATGGTGCCTCCTGTGAGGTAGAACTCTACCTCGCTTTCTTTTATCGTTCTCTGCATAAAATTAGAAAAAAAGGTGACGTCGCGGAAGTGCAGTGCGCGAGTGTGCAAGTTGGAGAAAGAAATCGAAAACGTGCTTGAAAGGGTGAAAGAAAACCTGTCGCAACGCGACAGTTCGTGTTTTTACCTCCCCCTTATTCCTCGAATTCGCGCCGAGCGACGACGACGGCGCAGCGGCGCGGGAGCGCGTGGCGCGGCACAGCAACACGCGGTCAGCGGTCGTGTCAACATCGAGCCTTGCCATCGCTTCCGACCAGGGGGAAGCACACGACCGGCCATCAGCCTCGCTTCGGCGAAATTAAGATAAGTCTATTTGTTTCTTGACTGCGAGATAAAGGCGTGTATAATCTTCCTATTGTGTCAATGTGACAATTAACTGAACCATTTCTATTAAAGCATTTATCTCGCAACAGTAATTATTTATCTAATTAATTAGCTCGTTCTAGCTAATATTATTCATCATAATTAGTTTATTAATATCTCGCGTTTGAATTTTAATTCAAACTTTGTAATTATTTATTTAATTAATTAGCTCGTTCTAACTAATATTGTTCGTCATAATTAGTTTAACAATGTTTCGTGTTTGAATTAAAATCCAAAATTTATAATTCATTTATTTAAACTAACTAGTTCGATTCCAGCGTTTATTTCACGTTAGTATCTACATAAATGCTTATTGACTTAATACTCTCAGTTCAATTTAATTAATTTCTCTATTCATATTTAGTCTGAATAACGTTCATTCTTTGAGATTTCGCGTTTCTGTAAATTACAATTCCAATTTAAATTTAATACAGTAATATCATTTCTCAGCATTTTACAATTTGTTGTAATTTCATTTAAGTAGAATTTAATTCATTCATTGTTTTATTCGAATTTTGAGTCACAAGTACAGTAAATTATTTATTGTTAATTTAATCGGGAAGGAATTCCGTTGTTTATTATTAATTTATCGATTTACATTTAAATACAACGTTGGTCGATCTAATCAAGGATTGACTCAATTTACGATTAGTTTTATTAAATAATTTGAATCTTCAAAATGGGTGAAGAAGCAGAAAAGCGTGCGCAATACATTGAATTAAAGAGTCAATCTTTGGAGAGGTCATTCAAATCTCTTAAACATTTTTTGGAAGCAAATCCAACTGACACGTTCAATGCGGAAGCTCGTTTAAATCAAATTCAGAGTATATTCTCTGGATACATGCAAAATCACGAGGAATTACTCGCGATTAAGGCTAACAGCCCTCGCGTCGCGGCATTTGAAAAAATGGAATCGGACTACTATGCTATTTCGGCTCAGGTACACAAATTAAGAACACCCGTCCCTCTTGCGAATTCGACTACGGTGAATGCCAGCAATCTAACATTCACAGAGAAGCATAATTTGCCGAAACTTCCCGTGGTTAACATTCCGAAATTCGATGGTCGTCACGAAGGTTGGACTGCATGGAAAAATAGCTTTCAAGCTTTAGTTCACAATCGCGCGGAAATCAATGCTTACGTGAAACATTCACAACTTAGCAATGCAGTTCAGAGACTCGCCGCGCAGGTTATAGAGGAATTCGAGCTTAGTGAAGAAAATTACCCTCTCGCTTGGGAAGCTTTGTGCAACGCTTACGATCAAAAGCGCATCGTCGTTAACGAGCACATCGACAAACTTCTTGCTTTACCTAAGGTCATGGAAGCCAAGCCAGAGCTGTTAGCGGGGCTCATGTACACCGTGCGTCAAAACGTCAAACTATTGCAGAGGTTAGAGGTAAACGTCCCTGACGCAGTCGTAGTTCGCATTTTAGAGCATAGCTTACCAAACAGTGTCAGATCAAGATGGGTGGATCGTCTATCGAGCGATAAATTGCCTAATTTACAAGAGCTTTACGATTTCATTCAAAACACCATTTTTAAACTGCGCCAGATGGACGATCTTTCCCGGGGCGGGCGGGTAAATAAGAAACGAGCGGGAGACAATAGCACTTCAACCCCTTCCAAGCGTCAGATGACAACGGCGCGCACTCTTGTCACGACGTCTAGCACTTCGAGCAGTGCATGCGTCCAATGTAGTCAATCGCATAGGTTGTATAGTTGTCCCGAGCTCAATGATCTCAAAATAAAGGATAGGTGGGATTTAGTTAAGGCTCATAAACTCTGCCGAAATTGCCTTTACGCGCACCCGCTCCCTTGCTCTAGCACTAACCGGTGTAGGAAGTGCCAGAAAGATCATCACACGTCGCTCCATACTGATAAGAAGTCCAAGGGTTTCAAAACAGGAAATTTTCAGACCGCAAAGAACTCTGACAATTCTAGGGCTCCTGCCTCTTGACTATTTTCACGCCACACCTACGCTTCTAACGCGTATAACTCGGATTCCAAACTTATGACCACTGCCGTTTTAAGATTTCAATCAACCCAAGGACATAGTTTCATGGCACGTGCTCTTTTAGATTCTTGCTCAAACGCTAACCTAATGACTCCCAGTTTAGCTTCTCGTTTACAACTGCCAACTAATCAATGTTTCGTGAACATCGGAGCAGTTGACGATGCGAACGCTGTTTCAAATAAATTCGCTAAGACCACCTTCTATTCAACTTACAATAACATTAAATTTCAGTTAAACTTTTTGATTATACCGAAAATTGCTGATAAAGTGCCTAATGAAACTTTTCCTCGGGAAAGATTCGAAATTCCTAAAAATGTAAAATTAGCGGACCCTCAGTTTCACATTCCTAAACCTATCGACGTTCTGTTAGCCTCAGGTACTACCGTGTCGGCTCTCGCAATAGGTCAAATAAGGTTAGGTGACCATCAGTCACAGATCACTCTTCAAAAAACATCCTTTGGGTGGGTGGTGGCTGGAGGTTCCATGTCCAACGGCCTGAGCTGTCGCGAGTTGTGGTTTCGACATAGTGTTCTTCACTGGCGACGTCGTCGGGAGCCTTGACAGGTCGATAGTCAAGATCCTCGACGGTCATGAATTTCTCGAGGAGCTGGTCTAGTTTCACGGCATTACAAGAAACTCGGTCAGGGGCCCCCTTGCCCCTGACCGAGTTTCTTGTAATGCCGTGAAACTAGACCAGCTCCTCGAGAAATTCATGACCGTCGAGGATCTTGACTATCGACCTGTCAAGGCTCCCGACGACGTCGCCAGTGAAGAACACTATGTCGAAACCACAACTCGCGACAGCTCAGGCCGTTACGTTGTTAGGCTCCCGTTTAGAGACGGAAATTCGAGTTAGGTTCCTCCAAGGAACAAGCGTTGAAACGGTTCCATGCGTTGGAGAGGAATTTCAAATCTAATCCGGATCTCAAAGCTGAGTACGAGAAGGAGATCGACGGCTACTTGAAACTAGGTCACATGACGTTGTGTGAGACCGATAACGAGGATGGTTATTATTTACCCCATCATGCAGTTATCAAAGAGTCGAGCGATACCACCAAGTGTAGGGTAGTTTTCGATGCATCCGCAAAAACTACAACTGGGATTTCGTTAAACGACATTCTGCTGACCGGACCTACCATCCAAGAAACTCTTTTGAAGCAGATTTTGCGTTTTCGTACGCATCGTTTCGTTGTCACTGCCGACATAGAAAAAATGTATAGGCTAATTTGGGTTCATCCCGATGACAGGAAATTTCAAAAAATCTTTTGGTATCACGAGGGCAAAATAAGGTCGTTCAACTTGAACACGGTGACGTTCGGCGTCAAATGCGCTCCCTTTTTAGCGATCCGGACCTTAAATCAACTGGCTATGGACGAGGAGACCAACTTTTCCAGAGCTGCGATGCTGCTTCGTCGAGAGTTCTACGTAGATGATTTTCTTTCAGGTGCAGATACTCTGGACGACATCTTGGCGATCAGAGACGAGATGATTCAGCTTTTAGGTCGCGGAGGGTTTGTAATCCGTAAATGGTCGTCTAATCATCCATCCGCTTTAGAAAACATCGATAAGAAAATTTTCGACTTAGACTGCGGGATCCAGAGCAGCCATGTCAAAAAGACTCTCGGAGTAATTTGCGATTCTCAACGTGACATCTTCACATACTCCGTCGACCCAGAAAATCCCGCGTCTACTTCTACTAAGAGAAAGCTCTTATCTCAAATCGCAAAGGTCTTCGACCCCTTAGGATTGTTAGGTAACGTTATACGCAAAAACTTTAGTACAGGACTGTTGGAGAGAAAATCTCACATGGGATGAATCGTTACCCCAAGATATCCATACGAAGTGGACTGCATTAGCTACACAACTCCCATCGTTGCGAGAAACTGAAATGCCTAGATATTTGCGCTGCGAAAATCCGCTCTCTACTGAAATTCACGGTTTCTGTGATGCTTCAATGCATGGGTACGGCGCCTGTCTCTACGTACGTTCCACCGATTCGTTAGGACACGTCACTATAAGGTTAGCTTGTAGTAAATCCAAGGTCGCCTCATTGAATCACAATACAATCCCTCGGTTAGAGTTAGCTGGTGCGGCGCTCTTGAAAAGAGTATACGTCGAATCTAGAGATCAGCTGGCAATTTCCATTGAGCGGGTAATCTTCTGGTCGGACTCCATGATCGTTTTATGCTGGTTAAAAAAGGCTCCTCATGTGTTGAAAACATATGAGGCTAATAGAGTAAAGGACATCCAAGAATTGGGTGAGGAGGTCGAGTGGAGACATATCCGTTCAGGAAATAACCCAGCTGACTCGCTATCTCGAGGACAGTTACCTCACGATATTTTAAAGAACAGTCTCTGGAGTCCCTCAGTCAGGCCCTCAGTGGTTGACCTTGTCTGACGAAAAATGGCCTCGGACGCCAACAACATCTCTCCCAACCAACCCTCCAGGTTTTAAAAAGGGAATTGTGTTAGTTACCACTCTCACCGGAAGCGACATCTATTCCAGGTTTTCCGATTACGGGTGTTTAATTAGATCAGTAGCATATATTCTTCGTTGGAGAGGGAGGGGAGCACCACTGGACGACATTTCAAAAATTAGGAGGTCGTCGAGAGGTATTCGTTATCTTGCTCCAACGGAGATAGCTCATGCCGAACGTTTAGTTCTTCTTCTAATCCAGCGAGAAAAATTTGCTCACGAGATTAAAATTCTCAAATCTGACAAAACAAAACCTTCAGGTAGGTCCCTCGGCGAATTTAAAAGTCGAACTAAATTTGATGAGATCAACCTCTTACTAGATAGCGATGACTTAATCCGGGTAGACGGGCGGTTGAAGAATTCTAATCTCCCTTTCAACCAAAAGCACCCAGTATTACTTCCACAGGCTCATCACGTTTCTGATCTTATCATTCGCGACGCTCATGATTGAATTCTTCACGGTGGAATTCAATCCACTCTCCATGCAATACGTGAACGAATCTGGATTCTGAATGGAAAGAATCAAGTGAGACACGTCTTACACCGATGCGTTCCGTGCATTCGTCAGAAGCCGAAGTTCCCTCATACCAAAATGGCAGACATACCAACGTCTAGAGTAATTGCCAGCACGGCGTTCGCCGAAACAGGCGTTGATTTCTTTGGCCCAATGTTAATCAAAGAGAAGAAAGATCGGAATCGTAGTTTCATTAAGGCGTATGGCTGTGTTTTCGTGTGTATGGCCTCCAAGGCTGTTCACATCGAAGTTGCTTCCGATCTCTCTACTCAAGGTTTCCTAGCGTGTTTTCGGCGATTCACCAGCATTCGCAGTAAACCGCTGGTGATGAGATCTGATAACGGGACGAACTTCGTGGGAGCGAACAACGAACTCCAGAAAATCTACGATTTGCATGCAACGTCGGAGTTTAAAGACGCGATACAGAGTTACGCTGCATTCGAGCGCATTGAGTGGCGTTTTAATCCACCTCTTTCCCCGCACTTGGGCGGATTATGGGAAGCCACGGTTAAAAGTTTTAAACATCATCTCAATCGCGTAATGAAGAATCAAACACTCACGTACGAACAACTCGACACCTTGTTAAAAGAAATCGCTGCCGTCTTGAACTCTAGACCGTTATACGCGAATTCCGCAGACCCTAACGACGCGTTAGCTATAACACCCGCACATCTGCTAATCGGACGTCCGTTCAATCTTTTACCTGAACCTGATTTTGTTTCAGCTCCCGACAATCGCTTAACCATTCGCCAACGCATCTCCAAAGCCAGACAGGACTTTTGGAAAAGATGGCATAAGGAGTATTTACACGAACTGCAGATTCGTCAAAAATGGTTGAACTCTACCGCTACCTTGACAATCGGTTCTGTCGTCGTATCAATGGAAGACAACCCCTCGTGCGCAAGATGGCCGCTGGGTGTGGTCGTCGAGGTTCACACTGGGATCGATGGCATTGCTAGGGTAGCCACAATCAAGACAGCGTCGGGACTCTTCAAGCGGAACATCACTCGACTCTACGTTTTACCATTAGAGCAGGACGTTGCGATCCCGTCAGAGCCTCAACAATTTTCCCCCCAATCGTAATCTGCCCCAAATGTGAGCCCGGTGGTTTGCCCTAAAAGAGTCGAACCATCTGGTATTCTGGAAGTGCAATTCATAAGCCTGGTCCGAGAATGGTGGAATCCGGAAATTCTACAGCCAGAAGCTCGAGAATCGTGCCGAGAGGGCGGTTCTTGTGACGCGATACCTGGTTCGGTAAACTGGGTTCCTGTAGACATTGAGACTTTGACCTTTAGATAGTGATGCGAAGCATGAGGTCCGATGACCTTCTTTAGATGGAGCTGTTGTTCCCTAAGTTAAATTTAGTACGTTGTAATTGGTTCCATTTGTAGAATTAATTTAGACTGATCAATCAAAATGTGATAACGATTCTAATCAACGAGGCAGTCCCTCCAAAGGAAACTGACCTTTATCGAGTCTGTCTTACAGATCCAAAGATTGCCAAGGCGTCGTGAATAGATTTAATCCTTTAATTTATCTCGTTAAGTCTAACACTGCTCCACTATTGTGATTCTAACTAGTCTCGCAGCCGTGGCCGGCAGTATGTTACGTCGTAACATTTTTCAATGCAAATCTTGCATTACATGTAATATTTTACTTCTGCGCCTGCGCGCGCAGCGAGCGTGTGAGTGCGTGTGTGGTTGCGTGTATGTGTGCGACGGGCGCTAGAGCCCATAAAATCTAGCGCGGTGCTGCCACCGTAATCGTTGAGCAACGCTCTCCCGCCTTCACGGCTTTGACGCGGCTTGTCAGTCAGTCGTCGATTAACCATAACAGCGTGCGGAGCTCCCTCGCATTATTCCGTTTAACGAACGGCGTACATTCTTTGTACTAATCACTCAATCATTCTTCCGTTTAACGAACGGCGTACATACTCTGTACTTATCGAAACATTCTTATCGTGCTTGTTTGTGCTTAATTATTAACGTTAATTTAGTGTGAAATAATCGCATGGTGTGTGTGTTATTACGAAAGCGAGTCTGCATATGTTGCACGTGGCCACTGTTCTCTGCGGCGTCATATCGCGAATCCTTCGAGCGAAATCAGTAAATTCAGTTCCAGTGCATGTGTATTTAATAAATAAGAGTTTTTATGCCGAATGGCTTTTCCCTCTAAGTGTAGTGTTTAATTTATTCAACCACGCCATCTCTAATTTCAATCAATATAAATTCGGTGCATAACAACATTTAAAATCATTTCGTTAGAGAAAATTCAGAATAACAAGGCTCTTGTGCCGCCCACAAGAAGCCAAGACTTTTCATAACATAAGGAAGGTTATTCAAGTTTAAATAAATAAATATTTGAAATAAATCCTATCAATAATTACAATACTAGATATGTAATACTAATACGTAATACTAGATATGTAATACTAATACGTAATACTAGATATGTAATACTAATACGTAATACTAGATATGTAATACTAATACGTAATACTAGATATGTAATACTAATACGTAATACTAGATATGTAATACTAATACGTAATACTAGATATGTAATACTAATACGTAATACTAGATATGTAATACTAATACGTAATACTAGATATGTAATACTAATACGTAATACTAGATATGTAATACTAATACGTAATACTAGATATGTAATACTAATACGTAATACTAAAATGTATTACTAATAGTGCGACAGGTTTCTAAAAAGTAAAATAAATATAAAATTAACAAATTATTTTTGTTTTTTTATGCTTTATTACATAACCTTAATATGATTTATTTATAATTCTTGTTGTTAAATTAATACTATAAAGTACAAAATCTTCACAATAATAATTATTCTTCTTGCTTCGACAACCAAAGAAGACAAGGCAGAAACTCAAATCTCCATCCACGGCAGCTTTATCAAACAACAGAGATCTGAATGGAGCGATTCCAGTTCCTGGTCCAACAAAATCATGGATTTTTTATAATGAAACTTGAAGGTCCTTTTGTATACAAAATACAGCTTTATTTGCAGACTTTAAAGTTGCTAGCGAATTTGATTGAAGTCCATGTCTTGGTTCAAATAACTTGGTTTTATAACAAACCATAGCAACTAAGAAATGTACCTCATCTTTGGTATGTTGTGAACTTGATGCAATAATAAATGCTCTTGGTTTGACCATTCATAATTTCAAAAAGTAATTTTACATTCAAATTGCTTGTTGTGTGATGAAAATAGTTTTAAATTTATTTTCTTCTTTCTTCTTTGTCTATTAATATAATTAAAAAGCACTTCTTGACCAGGTAGTGTGGTAAATTCACTAAGTTTCTCCTTCTCAAGTTCGTTTTCACTGATAAGTGAAATCCATTCCTACATTATTTCAAACACTCCTGTAACAGATAATATATTTATTAAATAGAAAATGCTTTGAATTTTTATGTTGCGTATAGAATATATATTATAACGTACCTATAGCTTGGTCCACTGCCAGGCCAGATTACCAGCCGAAGATATGAAGTATAGTTTCATTGTATCTCTATAATCAGCAGCATCTGCATCCTGGACATCATCATTGACATTGTCATTCTCAATATCATTGTCAGCATCACTTTCATTTATACTTTCAGAATTGCTACTTTCATCACCATTTTCATCGTCATCATTATATTCCTCATTAGAGTCATCAACATTGGAATCATCATTTTCAATAGCACCATCATTATAAATCTGACCTTCATCATCACTTTGTACATCATCGTTACCATCATCACCTTGTACATCAACATCATCATTATCATCATCATGATCATCTGGAACATCTTCATTATTCAATAAATTATCTGTAATTAGGAAATTGTGGAGGCAAATTGTGCTGGCAATGATAATCTCTGATGTTTTCAAGTTAAAATTTAATGCATTTTCAAATATTATAAATTCTTTACACAATATCCCAAATGTACGTTCGATAACAATACGAGCATGTGTTAGTCTGATATTAAAAATTGTTTTGGCAATTTCTATGTTCCGTACTCTCCTATAAGGTGTTAGTAGATACTTTTTTAAAGGAAAGCCTCCGTCACCAATGAAAAAGTGCGGACAATACAGATTACTTTGAGAAAGTCTTTTCTCATTGGAAATGGCTATATTATTGTCTTCTAAGCCTCTTCCCAAATTGCCTTTGTTAAATATACCTGAATCATTTGAAGATCCTGTAGACACACATATTATATTATTTCATATACATCATTTTATAACATTGTATTATAAGTATATACATTTTTTACCAAAATCGCCCACATTTATACATGTGAATCTATTGTAAGCGTCGCAGGTAGCCATTAACACTATACTGTAGAATTTTTTAAAATTATAAAATAGTGCTCCTGAATGTGCAGGACGTTTAATCCTGAAGTGGCGACCGTCTACAGCTCCCAAGTAATTGGGTATACTAAATAAGTCGAAAAATCCGTTACTAATTTCTGTCCACTCATTTTCATTTGATGGAAATGATAAGAATTGATCTGCTAAACATCTATATATCGCATCACATACTTCTGGTATCAACTTATACATTGTTGATCTTCCAATAAAAAAAACCATGAAGTCTGCATTGCACTCTTCCCATCGATAAGAAAACTGGAAACAATTTGAGTCCATTTAAAAAATATAAGTCACTAATAAAATATGTATTTTTCTCAGTACAATGGTCAATCTCTCCTCTGGTGACAGCGCTTTACGTTTACTGATTTTAGTCAAACGATCTCTAACTAAATCTAATAAGGTATCAAACTGTCTTACTGACATACCCACAAATTTCATAAACTCTTCTTCATCGTTAAATTTGAAATAGCTGGTGAATGTTCCATACTCTTGTCGTACTGGCATCCTTCAGAAGAGGTTTTACCCACCACCTACGAACTCTAGTTCTTCTTCTTTCCCTTAGAATTAACTGCATAAAAATTAAACAGTAGCAGTTGATTTGCAGATACTCCAAGTATGCTCCGTTATACATTTTCAACTATAAGATTGTCTTAATATTTTTTTTTAGGTTAAGTAAACGTCAGACTGCTGTATCATTTGGACGATCGTGTTCGGAGTTATACTACTGATAGTACCAATCGATTTTTCTGTTTTCTTATATTCTCACTAGACTGTATGCGCACCTATGTGCGCACCCATGTGCGCATACATATGCGCTCCAATTGTAGACACAGCCAGTGAAACTGCCTGCACACTTCTTGAATTTTCTTTCCTGCCGACTCTACATTACTTACGTGTCGTGTGACATGTGTCGTGTGCCGTGTGCCGAAAAAAAGAATTGGTAGTTTAACATCTATCAAGTATGTACGTGAGCACAGGGTAAACAGAAAAGATCATAAACATTTTAGCTTAACTATGCATATATACAACAAGTTAATTGTAACAAATTGTTTGAAAGTAAGTTAAAATTATGTTTCCGTTTTTATTTGTGAAAATAAAAATGTTAGGAATTCATGAAATTGCTGCAAAGGTTAAGTTTTTCATCTGCGCTTACGTACCCCATAGATATCGAACAACTATTTTTTATTAGACACCACACGGCACACGACACACCGTAGTGTAAAGAATACAAGGTGTGCTCTATCGGACCCTTCCAATTTACCTCCATTTATTGTTCCATATATTTTGAATGATCCATAAATGGCGGTGATTTGGAAAGGTCCGCCATGGAACCCACCATCGAACCAGTTTTACGTCAACCACGGAGTAATAGGGGAGACTTGAGTTTAAGGGAGTTTGTGGTATAACGGAGCAGTTGCGATAACTTGTTTTATAACTGGCACCACCTATAGGGTCGTGTCTCTATTTACTAGTAGTGAATGCGCGAATTTATTTACAGAATTTTATTAACAATCACCATGCAGAAAGAATTCTAATAATAGAACATAGTTTAAGATGATGAAAAGCAGTAAATTTTTTAAGGATGGCTTCTTTTCAAATCGCTAACCGATTATATTCCTGCTTGTTAGAAACATCCGTTTGGATGGTTATTATAGGTTTTTTCTTCAACTTTAATTTGCTTTTTGGAATATTTAAATCGATTGAATGGTAACGAAGTTATGATGTAAGATATAAAAACATGCAAATGGGGAATAATGGTGTATTTGTTTTGGGGTAAAACCGAACAGGTAAAAAGATATAATAGGGGAAGGTGGGGCAGTACGGGCTCCCTAACTTCAAAAGAATCCTGTACTTTCTATTTTATACCAATACAAATTATTAAAAGTGCTTCTTAAAGCAGAATATTTCAAGATTTAGATACATTATTTTTTATTATAAAATATATATTGCATTGTTTTTTATAATGCAAAGTACATTACCGCTAAAACTGCCCATTTTCCCCACCCGTGGGGCACGATTGGCATGAAGGTGGGGCACGATTGGCACGAAGGTGGGGCACGATTGGCACGGTGAATTAATGAAAAATATATTTAAAAAAAAATATTGGACGTTACTATTAAATTTGCATTTTATAGGATTGAGGATCAAAACTAAAAACCAGACGTATGTGTTATAAACTTTACTATTTAATAAATAATAGAAACAATTATTACTTTACGTATGATTAGTTTTTAAATAACAATTATGTTTTAAGTGAAGCATTATTTTTTCCAATCACTTTAAATATTTAACTTTTAATCACATTTTGACACATTTTCTTTAAATTATAATTTTTAAATAACAATTCAGTTTTATGTGAAGGATTATTTTTTCCTTTCACTTTAAATCTTTGTACTTTTAGTCATATTTGATCACATATTCCTAAAATTAGCATTTATAGTACGTATAAATTAATAATACTTTACTAAATAATACTTTGTTTTAGGGAAGATCGGGTCAAATTTTGCGACTCCGAAATGTTAAGGGCGCAAAAGTAAGGTTAAGAAAATCAGCTGTTAAACTCGGCGGAAATTAATTGACGACTCACGTATGTCAATCGTGCCCCGCTAATGGTGCCAGTCGTGCCCCATTTTAGAGTATTTTTATATGTAATATTACTTTTTTCCTAAGCATCGGAGATCATCAATCAAAAATACTATTAAAAATTTACGATTTAAACTGTAAAAGTAATTCCCTTTCGAAGCTCATATGATTTATTGGTTCTTGAGAAATAGATTAGAATTATGGAAAAAACAACGTTTTGAAGTCCTCAATTTCTAATAATTCTCATACGATTTGTATTAATTTTTTTCATTTAGGATTTGCAGAGGGAAAAAGTAAAAGCTATTTACAACATATAAAAAAGACTATCATGTTAGAATATTCATTTATTTAGTGAACATTTGAATGCCCAATCCACCCGCCAAACCCATCGTGCCCCACCTTCCCCTACAAGTTCAATTTGCAAACAAGAAGCATATTTTTCACATCAATATATCAAATAGCAACAGTTAACTGTATACAAAAATTAGATGACCTATTGTAGCTATTAAAAATGTATGTAAACTATTAAGCATCGTCAAAGGCAAATATGTTGTCTTTAATATTATTTGAAAAACGCTAAAAAACTGGTGTTATTGTTTTTGTTTTCTATGCATAATAAAGATTAGAGTATTTTATTTAGATAGTACATTCTATAAGTTATAATGATAACAATAACTAAAAAAAATAATAATGTGCTTTATGTGCCATTGCCACGTCCCGAGTATCGACCCACAACAACTTTTCGTCGACAAGATCCATACACGACAAAAGTGACTTATCATACATAAACTAACTTATCGACCTTCCCTATTCAGCCAGTATCCTACTTTGCCTGCCTCCCACTCCACGGTGATACACTCATCCACTCCAATATTTCCCGAACTCCCTTCCGCGACTCTATACCTTTGTACGCCTCTTCCTCGAGTACGCATAATTAATTCATAATTTAGGCTAAGAATGCGACCCCCGCGAGGTTATATAAGTCATAGCTTCCTATGGCCATTTGCCCTCGCCTTTTGCCTTTAACACTTCTGCATTCGAACTCTAAGCACGTACGCACCAGTTTGTTATTTGACATTTCTCTTGTAAAAGGGACACGCCCTTATACTTAACTTTGTGGTTCTTATACAATAAACTTGATCTTAAACTTATTTGCTCGCGATTATTTATTTGCTGTGCCTGTACTCTTATTCATAACCCCCGCCAGTATCTCGGACATGGGCGACCGCAGCGCAGCAGAGCCGAGCCAAATCGACTACAGGGAACCAAGGACTACGCAAAAGTCAATGAAAAGTTAAAAGTCATTTTCGCTATCCTGCTTTTGATAACGCCTCGATATAATTATAATATAATATTAATATTACATATAAAGATTATTCTATTATTTTACTTCATAACTTTAAACTACTAAACTTACTTACTTTAACTATTTACTTATACGAGCGAACGTCAGCGAGAATAATGAATAGTCAATCACAATAAATAGTCATTTTCTATCAAACATAAAATAATAAAATTAAATTAAATAACTCTCAGATTCAATCACATACCCCCATAGGCGTGCAACCGAGCACCCTAACCCCTGATGTCACGCGATCATTGAAAATTGTAACGTGCCGCGAATAACTCCCAGGTAAATTACGCAAATATTGATCGAAATTAAAGGCGAACGCGATTTAATTTTAATTATTAGCGCGGTTAGCAAATTTCTTTTTCGAAATTCAAAAATGGCCAACGTAAAGTCGGAAACGAAATTAAGAAATGAAGAGGCCACTGATATCATAACGAAACATGTAACGATAACTGATCCAATTTTTTTAGCGGGCAATCGCGAAATAAATTTAGGAGAATTATTACCATTTTTACAGCAACGATATCAAGTCGCGAGCGAATCGATTCCGGAACGCGCCGAAGAAGTAAAGAAAATTTGCGAATTTTTACAAGACAATATTAATATATCAAAAGTTTACGACGCGTGTCAAGATGCATTGATGATAGACATACTTTCAGAATTAATTCATAATAATATTAGTTGCAAAGAAATTATAGAGACTATCGTAGATTAAAATTCAATTAAAAAGTTTGATTGCGTAATGCATACACTTTTAAACAAAAACACATAAATGACGGAAACAACTGCCTATCAATCTATTACTGACTCAATAAATACAACTAACCCATCCAAAACTGATTCTACACTTTCATTACAAAATAACGACAACGCTCAAAAACCTGACATAGCGAAGACCTCTCTACTTTTTTCCACACCAACAATACACAGCACACCTTATACAAACTCGACAAATAATTATCGTAGACAACCTCTCAATACTCTACAATCATTTTAAAGCACCACTCTCACACCATTTCGTAATTTATTAATTAAAGATGCAATCGAAATCATTCTAAAATTTAACGGTTAAAACATCCACTTAGAATTTTTTGAACGGATGTAGAGAAGCTCGAAGTACGATACCGCCGTGTAACGACCCAGATTTAACGAGATTAATAAACATGCGCTTGTCCGGGTAAGCATTAAAAAGTGCACAGCAAAGAACTTTCTTTAATATGGAGAAAATTATAATGTATTTTGATCGTACCTACGGATCTGCAAAATATTTTCACGAATTATTGGACGAGTTAGCAATGCTGAAGCAAAAATACGACAAAAACATAATTTCACTTTCAAATAGATCAAAATTAGCCGCACAAGAAGCATACGAAGCCGCGTTACGCGAAAAAAGGCATAGACCGGATCTTAAATTAGAATTCGAAAAAGATAGTTTAGCATATTTTATTCGAGGTTTGCAATGGGTTATAAAAAGGATAACGGGCGGACCCAAGTCTCTGGACGCTGCGATAGACCTAACAATTCACATATAACGCGATTATATGCCAAAATATAGACGAACAAATGAAAACTCCAAGCCTCCTACACAAATAAAATTAGCGAAAAAGAATCTGCACAATTTAACTTAGTCGATAGCAAAAAGTCAGAAGCCTGTCAAATATGCTATTAATCGGGTCACACAGCGCCTAATTGCTGGTACCGTACCAATGGCGCCGACGCTACGAAGACGTTGGTCACTCCACAAAAAAGCACCTGGGTCACGCCCGATCGTGAAAAATCAATACCGACTAACTCACAGGGACGACCGCAACGTGTCACGCAGCCGTGGAAAATACCAGAAAATAAAAATCAATACTCCAACTATGTTTCCTCTGCCAATACACCTCAGCCAATCCAAACCCAAAATGGCGCCACTGCAGCAGGGAAACGAAAAAGGTTTCCCGGAGAACGACACAACCAGGGAAATCCCACAACACCATCGTCAAAATTATACGAGAAACAATGAGCAGTACAATTAATAAAAAAGATTGTTTTATTAAGCATTAATAACTGTTCACGAACTATTATGCTAAAAACAAATTGCTGCCCGCAACCGTTGTCGCTAATGCTAGATTATCGGCGCTAGGCGAGCACTTTTGAAAATTTTAAAAAACAGTGTAATGTTCGCGTCGATAATAACAAAATTTTAGAACTAACCGGTATAACAAAAAGTAGCATGAACACTTATGGCGAAATTCTAATGCAATTTCATAATTTATCATTTTATTTTCACTTAGTACCAGACGACCTTCCTATTGAATAAAACGGACTGCTCGGCAGTGAAATCTTTATTAATTTTGATGCAGACATTAATTATACAGAACAATGTTTTATAATTAATAATTATAAATTGCCACTGAAGTTACCCTCTATTAAAAATAAAAAAGTACATCAGTTCTAAACCGCTACTTTTACCGAAATCGGAACAGTGCGTACATTCGAAGTCCGACTCTTGGCCAAATTCAAACTTAGAATATCGAAACTAGCAAAGTCAAATCATATACGCAAATCACTTCCAATTCGAAATCCGAAATCTGATATAAAACCAAGATTCGAAACCCCGAAAATCGTGATCCGAAATTTGACAATAGTAATTTAAGTCGACAAAATCAAAACTATAATAATTCTAAATTCGAAAATCAATTAAAATATCTACTAAAATTCAGAAAATAGAGAATAAAAGAGCAAAAAATAATATTTTTAGCTCTTCTTTCAGAAAAACAAAAACAACGATGTTGGAAGCAAATGAGAAATCGCTCCTAGAAGCTGATACAAAATCTCTGTTAAAAGTAAATCAAAAATTGACATCAGAAATTAATGATAATGTATTTTTTGAACAAAATAAAATTGCATATGACTAAATTAAAAATTTCGATTAAAGTGAGCTTAAATATGAAATTTTAGAAAATTTGAATTATTTATTGAAAGTTATTAAAGAAAGTCAACAAATAAATAAATTCTTATCTGAACAGTTTGAGAATATTCAAATCATTTGTACGTATATACTAGTGATACTAAACATGCTAATGTTTGAGGAAGCTAATGAAATCCAAAAATTAATTATACAATTGAAAAAACTAGTTAAGTATACAGTACATGCAAAGTCTAAAAATAATAGATGCGATTAATCATTTCCTCTTTTAAGCGATACAATTAATGCAACGAAAAGTCACATAGCAGGAAAGAAAATCATAAAAAATGGAAATGAAATAAAAAGAAGTAAGATAATGACCATTTCTGATAAGAATGTGAAGAGTAACAACAGCAGAGCACAGAAGATGAAAGAGCTCTTGCGCTTTGAACATCTGACCGGCGAACAGAGAGTTTCGATACAGCGGCTCATAGTCCAATATGCAGATAGATTTTATCTACCGGGAGATAAGTTGCCGGCAACAACCATACTCGAGCTCGAAATCCACCTCCCTAGTAATGTACCAATTCGTATTAAACAATTCTGTCACCCTCCAGTACTGAATGACGAAATCAATAGGAAAGTACAGGAATTGTTAGATAACGATATAATCGAGCCCTCGATCAGTTCTTACTCAGCACCGGTATTTTGCGTCGACAAAAAGCCCGATTCAAAAGGCAATAAACGTTATAGAATGGTGGTATATTTCATAAAGCTTAATGCAATTATATCTGATTATAATCACCCTGTACCGAATATAACTGATATTTTAGACAAATTGGGGCGCGTAAAATTTTTCAAAAAGATCGACACAAAACAGCCTTTCATTGTAATTTGGACGCTTTACATTTCCATAGGAGCCCGTTTGGACTAAAAACAAGTGCATCACTTTTTCTCGCACTTATCACGGCACTAATCGCAGGTATGAAAGGTGTATTTTTTGATGATATTTGTATTTTTTCTGATACTATCGAAGAACAATGGGAAATAATAGTTGAGTTGCTAAGAAGATTAATAAAAGCTAACCTGACATTGCAACCTAATAAATGTGAATTTTTAAAGGAAGAAATTAATGCATTATAAGCAGCAATGGTTTGAAGCCCGATCCAAAGAAAATAGAAGCAGTAATAAAATTTCCAGTGCCTAAGACAACAAAAAATATTAAACAATTTCAGGGACTTACTAATTATTATAGACTTTTTATACCTGGTTTTACAAAAATAGCCAGACCTTTAAACCTTTTACTAAAGAAAGATCAACCATTTATCTAGGAAAAAAATTCTCAGGAAGATTTTAAAAATTTGAGAAATCGATTATGTGAGCCGCCAATCTTAATACATCCTAATTTTAATAAACAATTTACTGTTTCAACCGATGCTAGCGGATACGGGATTGGGTGAGTGATTTCGCAACAAGATCTCCCCATAGCTTTTGTATCACGAGGCCTCATCCCAGCTGAAGTAAATTATTGCACTTTTTCGAAAGAAGCTTTAGCTATAGTATTTTGTATAACTCAATTCAGACCATACTTATATGGCAGAAAAGTCACACTTATTACAGACCATAGACCATTATTTTGGCTAAATTCGCTCAAAGATCCGAGCTCTAGAGTCATGAGATGGAGATTGAAATTGACAGATTACAATTTTGAAATTAAATATAAGTCGGGCAATAAATGCTAATGCCGAATTAGTTTCGCGAAATCCGTAGAGTCACAAATATTAATCATTAACAATGCCACAAATAGCAATTTGATAGCAATTGAGCATGAGAAAACTAACAACCAGAGTGAGCTGGACAGAGAGATCAATAATAATCAAGCCTTAGAAAGGCAGGTAGAGCCCGCCGCCGCTGAGCCACCCAGCATGATGACGCTTCTTCGCGCAGGCAGACAGCCAGGCACCCGGTATGCGGCAGCCATCCAAGCCCTCGCACCGCGTAAGAGAACAGCTGGAGGTCGTAAAATGTTTGACGATGAGAGGCTGGTGACACATTACACGGCCACTGCAGCTACAGAGATAGTAGAAATTCCCTCACTCGCATCCGCGCCACGCGGAAATTTTCAGGGGTGGGACGGTGAACGCATGCAACCTGAGGAAATGCAGGAAAGTCGCGCACGCAGCCTCGTCACAACAGTTGCCAATAACCCTGCGGAATTTGATATAGATCTTAATGTAACTTCTCTTTTAAATAGAAATTCAACAGAGTCTAATGAGCTACTTAATTCTGAACTCACACATCGTGACTCACATACAAACGAACTCCATAGGAAAATATTATTCATTGTAGAGAAAAATTATTTATGCGAAAAGATAATTATTTATATTTCATAAATTCCATAGGCCAACCACTGAAGGAGAAATGAAGGAGTAATGCAATTATATGCAATCAATAAACTACGACGTCTTGATAATTTAATTGTTGGTGAACCTAAATTAATTATAATTAATACTAGATTCGATATAATAATGCCACGTAGAAGCCAGCAACGGGAAAGTTTAACAAATATCATGAATATTTTGCAAATTTTACTTAATAAATTGAAATCCATTTAACATGGCAAAAAGTAAAAATATTGAAATTGTTGAATTCAATTTAAGGGGTTATATCCCCCTTAAGCTCTAAAAAACAAGGCTTTATTAATTATTTTTTTAGAGGACATTTGAGATTAAAGCTATACAAATAATATAACATTAGATTAAGCAACTCTTGAAGAGAAAAAAATTTTTTATTGATATTTTTTTTACAAAATGGCGGCTGTGCAGTGATTACCGTGAACCGCTTTTTCAAAAAGGTCTTCCGCGGCGAGCAGTACAAGTCTCGCCCAACTCCACCAATAATAAAAAAAAAAATTTCTATTATCTACATGAGTTTTGCTAGTGAAGTACACTTGATTATATTTTTAGAATTTTTTTCGCGAAATGGTGATTATTTTAATAAAAAATCGTGTTTTCGACGAAAAAAATCGACTTAAATTGTTTATAACTTTTTTTCTTGTTAATTAATCGCTAAAATCGCGTGTACTTCACTAGATAATCAAACAATGAAGCTACTGTTAAAATTTTAAGTCAATCGGATGTAAACTTTTTGAGTTCTACTGCTTGCCGATTTTGAAAACATGGTTTCGAGAAAAACGCGTTTGAAGTTTAAAAATGCTATAAATCTTAAGAATCGCAAAAATATAGTTCATAATAATTTTTTTACCTTCAGTCTGCTATCCCTGCACCATATAATTGTCCTTTCAGGGCCTTCATTTCCTCTTCTTCTTTTTTTTGCCTGATGTAATGCTGCGCCTGGCCTCTTTCGCGATATCGGACATACGATGCTCAGCAGTTTTGACGCGATTGGCGTCCGTTTCCACGCAAAACTCGTACATGTTTGGTCCAACAGTCAACCCAAGAGCATCGTAAACGGCAAACAGACCCGAGAAGTCGTCATTGAAGATATGTCAACTATAGTCTTACCGCTTGACACCGTCTTTGGAGCAATTGACCACACTACAGCATTAAACGACTCGTTATTGTTCTGAGTATACACACCCAAGCAGCGTGACAGAAGCTTCTCGGAGCTGAGTTCATTATAAATGGGTTTTATTGCGTTAAAAACATCCTCATGAATTGGACTCTTGTGCTCGTACGTTGCAAGTGTACCAAGCGCTGTACTGCGCTGCAAAGAACACCAAGAGTCTACTCCGACGGGACACTTCTCGTGCTGTGTATTCTCCTTCGTCGACATTTTATGAAGTAACGTTGCCCAAATTTCTTTCCGCATTTTTTCGACTGAATCGTAGTTTCTCCTAATAGTAAGTCCGTAATAAATAGAAAGTTCATCAATTAACTTTCCGGTCAACTTTCTTCGGCCGCCAAGACCTTTCGTTGTTTTTTTCAAATTGCGCAGACGCGTTCCCATGCGCTTCTGACGTGTCCGACACATTCTTTTTTTCGACGATGAAATCTTTATAAAGTTTTGAGTCGACTATACCTTTATATGTTTTTGAACAATTATTAATGCTTAATAAAACAATCTTTTTTATTAATTGTATTGCTGATTGTTTCTAGTATAATTTTGACGCTGGGGTTGTGGGATTTCCCTGGTTGCGTCGTTCTCCGGGAACCCATTCTCGTTTCCTTGATGCATTACTCGCATTTTGTTATTATTTGCAAGCTTTCTACGTTCGCTCTTCCAATGACTGGCCTTTTTGCAATAATTACATGCTTTCGTGGCGCCATTTTGGATAATAAATAGTTGGAGTATTGATTTTTATTTTCAGGTGTTTTCCATGATTGCGTGACACGTTGCGGCCGCTCCTGTGAGTTAGTCGGTATTGATGTTTCACGGTCGGGCATGGCTCAGGTTCTATTTTAGGAAGTGGCCGGCGCCTTCGGAGCGTCGACGCCATTGGTTCGGTACCAGCAATTAGGTGCTGTGTGACCCGATTTGTGACATATTTGACACGCTTCTACCCTTTTGCTATCGACTAAATAACTATGTGCTGATTCTTTTTCGTTAATTTTTGTTTGTGTAGGAGACTGTGGTATTCTCATTTGTTCGTCTGTATTTCGACATGCATAATCGCGCTCTATGTCAATTGCTTGGTCGATCGCGACGTCTAGAGTCTCGGGTTTACCCTTGCGCCCTTTCATAACCCATTGCAAATCGCGAATGAAATATGCTACACGTTCTTTTTCTAATTCGGATTTAAGATCTGGTCTGTGCCTCTTTTCACGCAACGCGGCCTCGAATGCTTCTTGTGCGGCAGATTTTAATCTATTTGAAAACGAAATGACGTTTTCGTCGTATTTTTGTTTCATTACTGCTAATTCACCCAGTAATTCGTGAAAACGTTTTGCGGACCCGTATGTGCGATCAAAATACATTATGCTCCTTTTTGAAATTTTTAAAAGTGCTGGCCCAGCGCCCGTGTCTAGCATTAGTGACAACGATTGCGGGCAGCAATTTGTTTTTAGTAAAACAATCTTTTTTATTAATTGTATTGTTGATTGTTTCTCGTATAATTTTGACGCTGGGGTTGTGGGATTTCCCTGGTTGGGTCGTTCTCCGGGCACCCGTTTTCGTTTCCCTGATGCATTTCTCGCATTTTATTATTATATGCAAGTTTTCTACATTCGCTCTTCCTACGACCGGCCTTTTTTCAATAATTATATGCTTTAGTGATATCATTTTGGGCTTGGTTTGGCTGACGTACATTGGTAGCGGGAACATAGTTGGAATATTGATTCTTATTTTCAGGTGTTTTCCATGATTGCGTGATACGTTGCGGCCGCCCCTGCGAGTTAGTAGGTATTGATTTTTCACGGTCGGGCGTGGCCCAGGGTCTATGTTGGGGAGTGGCCGGCGTCTTCGGAGGGTTGACGCCATTGGTACGGTACCGGGAATTAGGAGGTATGTGGCCCGATTTGTGACATATTTGACACGCTTCTATCCTTTTGCTATCGACTAAATAACTATGTGCTGATTCTTTTTCGTTAATTTTTGGTTGTGTTGGAGGCTGTGGTATTTTCATTTGTTCGTCTATATTTTGGTATGCATAATCGCGCTCTATATCGATTGCTTGGTTGATCGCGGCGTCTAGAGATTCGTGTTTGCCCATTCGCCCTTTTATAACCCATTACAAACCGTGAATGAAATATGCTACACTATCTTTTTCTAATTCGGATTTAAGATCTGGTCTGTGCCTCTTTTCACGCAACGTTGCGTCGTATGCTTCTTGTGAGGTAGATTTTAATCTATTCGAAAATGAAATGACATTTTCATCGTATTTTTGTTTCATTACTGCTAATTTGCCCAGTAATTCGTAAAAACGTTTTGCGGACCCGTATGTGCGATCAAAATACATTATAATTTCCTCCATATTAAGAAAAATTCTTTGCTGTGCCAGAATCTTGCTAATTCTGGCTCATTACATGACGGTATCATACTTCGCGCTTCTCTACATCCATCCAAAAAATTCCAAGTGAGATGTTGTAACCGTTAAATTTTGGAATCATTTCAACTGCATTTTTAATTGATAAATTTCGAACCAAAATGAGAGTGTTGTTTTGAAAAGATTGTAAAGTGTTGTAAGGTTGTCTACGATAATTTTTTACTGGGTTTGTATGATAAGGTGTGCTGTGTATATTTGGAGTAGCAAAAAGTGGAAATGTTTTTGTAATGTCAATTTTTTGAGTGTTGTCAGTATTTTATAGTGGAAATTTAGGATTTGTTTTAGGTGGGTTTGTTGTATTTGTTGAGTTAATAATAGATTGATAGGCAGTTACTTCCGTCATTTCGGCGTTTCTGTTTAAAAGTGTGTATTTTACGCTCAAATTTCGTAATTGACTTACTATCTATAATAGTTTCTATAATTTCTTTGCATCTAATAATATTGCTGTGAATTAACTCTAGAAGTTTGTCTATCATTAATTCATCTGGAATGTTATCTTGTAAAAAATTGCAAATTTTATTTAGGTCATCCGCGCGTTCCGGAATTTGTTCGCTCGCGATTTGATATCGTTGTTGTAAAAATGCTAATAATTCTCCTAAATTTGTTTCGCGATCGCCAGCTGCAAAATTTGGGTCGGTTGCCGTTACATATTTTTTTATAATGTCCATGGCCTCTTAATTTCTTAATTTCTTTTCCAATTCTACGTTGGCCATGTTTGAATTTCGAAAAAAAATTTGCTATGCGCGCTAATTGCTATTAAAAATCCCGGAGAATGGACCCCCAATTGTTACGTCGCGCGTAAGCAATATATGGCACGAAGTTAATATGAAATTAAATCGCGTTAGCCTCTAGTTTTGGTCAATACTTACGTAATTTACCTGGGAGTTGAGGCATTAGCAAAAGCAGGATAGCGAAAATGACATTTAATATAATAGTGGTAAAAATAGGAAGTGCGAGTTTACGATAGGATTAGAAAGACTAGGGCAATATTTAGGGACTTACGTTGTGTGTGTGTAGGCCTTGGTTCCTTGTAGTCGGCTCACCTGAGCTGCGCTGCGCTGCGGGCGGTCTCGAGCTCGAGATGGTGGCGGGAGATATGAATAGGAGTGCAGATACAGTGAATAAGTAAGCGCGAGCAAATTAGTTTAAGAGCAAGTTTATTGCATAAGAAGTGCACAATTAAGTATAAGGGCGTGTCCCTTTTACAAGTGAGAAGTCAAAATAACAAACTGGTGCGTACGTTCTTACGGCTCGAAGTTCAAATGCAGAAGGCTCTCGCGCCCTGAAGGGCCCTGGCTTATATACCCACGCGGGGATCACATGTTTAGCCTAAATTAGGAATTAATTATGTGTACTCGAGGAGGGGGCGTCAAAAGTATAGAGTCGCGGAATGGAATTCGGGAAATATTGGGGTGGATGAGTGTGACATCGTGTAGTATGAGGTAGACAAGGTAGGATACTCGTTATATAACGTAGGCCGATAAGTAGGATTCAGTATGGTAATATATATATATATATATATATATATATATATATATATATATATATATATATATATATATATAGCTTGACGGCGGGAAAGTGTATGCTAGGCGATGATATAGACGTAGCAGCACCGTTATGCCCCAGTCTCTCCTATACTCCTTAACGTTGTTACGTCCAGCATATCGCCTCACGCTCCCCGTCTCATCATACTCATCTACCCCAATTTTACCTAACTCCCCTCTGCGACCACACACCTCAGTCGCTCCCCTTCTATGACGCATAATTAACTCCTAATTTAGGCTAAGCATGCGACCCCCGCGTAGATATATTTGGGAATCGTTCCCAAGAAAGGTGAGAGAAAAGACGATGATTGAAGTAGACTAGGCTTTATTGGAAATTCGTTCGTCGGGTACAATAAGTACATAAAACTCTCTTCTCGCCACCTCGAGGTGGGGGAGAAGCAAGCACAAGATGGCCGCCTCTGCCGAGCTAGTACAGCTCCCGGGGACAGAGGCGCTGCTTGCGGCGATGTACCGGGGGCGCCACATATATAGGCCAGGGTCCTCCAAGGCACGGCAGCCTTCTGCATTCGAACTTTGAGCCGTAAGCACGTACGCACCAGTTTGTTATTTGACTTCTCACTTGTAAAAGAGACACGCCCTTATACTTAAACTTGGTACTTCTTATATAATAAATTTGCTCTTAAACTTATTTGCTCGCGCTTATTTATTCGATGTACCTGCGCTCCTATTCATATCTCCCGCCACCATCTGGAGTACGACTCAGCCAGTCCGACTACGAGGACCCAAGGCCTACACACGCACACAACGTAAGCCCTAAAATACCTTGCTAAGCCTTTGTAATCCTATCGTAAACTCGCACTTCCTATTTTCACTACTATTATATTAAATATCATCTTCGAACGCGATTTAATTCCATATTAACTTCGCGCCATTTATTGCTTACATACGACGTAACAACGTCAACCGATAGAAATCTCACGGATATATTTACGTTAAATTCATGGTGGAAAAGAAAAGAGAGGTGTGTTCGCTATGAGCCTTCCGAGTATTACATTTAGATCATTTATAGCTCATGAATTTTCAATGAGCTTTTAATGGTGGAAGTTCGGAATGCTCCTTGGTAGCTCACCTCTCTTTTTTTCCACCATGGTTAAATTGAAATCTATATTTTATATATCAAAGACAAACTTAGGGTGTGTCCAAATGGAGAACAAAAATATATTCTCTCCGGTCCATGTTACATCGTTGTTTTGCTGTTCCGTTTTGAATTCAAACATTCAAAAACTTCGGAGTATTTATCTCCGAAAATCTGGAGTGATTTTAAACAGTTTTAACGTATCAAATCTCAACGTGTGAATTCAAAACGGAACGAAGAAACAGCGATGAAACACGAACCGGAGAGGACAGACCATATTTTTGTCCTCCATCTGGTCTTCGTCCTTAAATAAACTTAACAACGGTTTTATTACTAATACACCTAAATTATATTTAGAAATTCATTTAATTTTCTTTTATCATGATAAAAAACATGGAAAAACTGTTGTGTGATCTGGAAAAAATGGAATTAGAAGTAAGTATTGTTTTTAAACGTAATTGCATATCTAACCTGCCAACCAGTGTAATATATAAAAATCAAAACAATCTTCAACTTTCCTCCATATAAATTAGATGTAAAGATCTTTCTATTAATAAAAAACTTCTTTGTGTTGAACATCATAAGTACTTTATTGGAACATTCTTTTTAAACCTTGTTGAACAATTTTGTAGGCATTTATTTAATTTTTAGTGCTTTTGTTCAAAGTGCTAATGTTGTGACACAATCTTCTCGAATATATTAATGTTCATCACATATAGCACATCAGTTTATCCAACAAAAACTGTCACTTTTTCAAACGTTCTAAAGAAGTGTTAATCTTCATCAAAATTAAAAAGAATTAGCTTTCATATGTCTTGAAAAATATTTGCTTTGATTTATGAGATATTTGAATTGTGCTATTCTTTGTAAGGAGCATCTGAGTCTTAGTCTTCTGTACAGAAAAGATAATTATAATAAATCAATTTTTCCATCATTGAAAAAAGATTTAAGTACTACCCCAGACAGCAAGACTAACCAAAGAGAGTTCTCAAAGAATTCTATCAAATTCTTGGAGAAGCGTTCTTAAACAGTTTATCGCATGTTTGCAAATGTCGCATTGTAGTATACTCTAAGAATTCTGAAGTAGTTCTTTGTGAGTTCTATGAGATGTAATACAGTGATACTTAGAATTATAAAATATATAATTATGATTCAGCATTAATTCATCATAATTATTGTACCTAGGCATTGAATCAACATGTCCTAGAAGTCTCGAAGAATTCAAGTTAAGTTTTCAAAGAAATCTTCAAGAACAAATGAAGAGTTCTTTGAAGTGTGACAATCACAAACAATAAAAGATTTCTCAATGATCATTTGGCGTGATTTCTCTGGCCTAGTCTTGGATATCTCTAAGAATTCTTTAGAACTCTTTAAGGATAGTCCTGCTGTCTGGGACATACATAAAGTATAGAAAATAATTATTATCTATTCATTTGAGTTAGATAATTTAAAAAATTATATATTGTTACGTATCCCTATTGTGAAAACTCATGTGAGATCTGATCTGAGATCTCCTGTCAAAATCTCATGTAACTAATTTTCTTTACATGTTTTACACTATTCTTAGTCAGTTGGTGACTAAATTTGAAAAATTTTAACTTAGAAAATTTTTAAAAAACCGAACTATATGTATTTAAATCAAAATTTTTGATAAATTTTCTAAGTTTGAATTTCTTAAAAATATTCACCAATTGACTAAGAATGGTTTAAAACACATAAAAAACAAAAAATTTGTTACATGAGATTTTGGCATGAAATCTCAGTGAGATTTTGCAATATGGATGAGTTCATAAAGTTCGGGTTTGTAACAATATATTTGAGAAAATTTGTTAAGGGGATGTTGGAGTTGAGATGGAGTTAATTTTGGTTGGTATGGGCACGATTTTTATGTGTATCTTTGACTGCTTATAGTATAAAGAAAAAATTAAAGTAGAGCTGCCTAGATATAAATGTCAATTTTATTGTACAAAGAGAAGCCATTTTGTTGCATTGCTTTTACTAATGATTGGAAATATAAAATAATTGTAGGTTATGTTATACTGAAATATACCTTTAGTATTTCCAATTACTTATAAATATAATGCAAAAGAATAACTTTGCCTTGCACAGTAGCGTTGATATCATTTATATCTACACAGCTCTTCTTCCAGTTTTTCTTTGCATTTTATACTTAAAAAGTTATTAGTAAAAGAGAAAACGAGTTTTTAGCTCTGACGTCTCCTTAACATTTATCAATGATTCTTTAAGTTTATTTGAAGTACCCTCACTCTTGAACCATTGAATCATTAAAGTTGATTAACTTCCAACAAATTTAAACAGTTTTGATAAAATGTTAACATTTATTTTCCCATTTCATATGATAATCTATTGTTACATCCAAATAGTTATATCTTATACACCTTCAATTATTTGATTGTCTATTTTAATTTTAAAATGTTTTGGTACACTATCATAATAATTTTCAAAAGTTATGTCAAAAAGTTGAACAATTCTTGTCCTGTTTACAATGTAACAGGGTGTTATATGACTCTAAAAAGAATAGTATTCCAACCGGACTGTCGTAAGCAACAATCTGCAAAATTGTTAGAATATCAAATATTTTCTATTCTGAGTTAAAAATAAAGAACAATGCAAAATGTCTTGTCCGTCCAATATCCCAAGCCTTAATTTCATACAAGTATACCAAAAAATTTAATAATACACTAAATTGTAATGGAAAAAAATTACACAGAGGGTTAATGTAAGTCTTAGTTAATCCAAAAATGATGCACCATTTTTTAATGCATGTATTCTGTTTATGTATGGTTGTTTCGAAATGTGTCCCCCGGTATTGATGTCTTGTCCGTCCTAAGGTCTTTATTCTAAGAAAGTTGTATTAAAACATTCACAAATTAAAATGCAACCGATTACTACTTTAACTGTTATGTACATTTTTTAAAAACAGTTCACATATACTTTTAAATTAGTATTATTTTCTACAAATAATTACATAATGTTGCACTTCTACTACCATACCTTTATTACATGTCTTGTCTGTCCATCGAAAAATTCTTTAATGGAGCATTCAGATTGAAAATTAAATAATACAATCAAATTTGTCGTTTAAAAAGATAGAGGAATTCCTTTCTTCTTAATTTCACATACATGTGGTGCATTTAAATAAATAACATACTAAAAAAATATGTACGGTACGAATGTCTTGTCTGTCAAACAAATATGTTAAATGTACTAAAACAATCAAAGGCGCTAGCATCGAATACGACAAATAGGTAAATAAACAACATTTTAACCTATTTAAGAGTAGATCATAATCGATCATATTCTGAAATAGGTGATGCAATTTTTAATTTGTGCTAGACAACAGATACTTCATGTAAGGTAATATATATTAAACAATATAAATAAAACATATAAATGAAAGTTATACTCTATTAATTCGTAATTTAAAAGATTTGGTTATAAGAACCTTTCAACATTGAAATATTTTGTAACTATATAAAAGAGCTTGGTGGTACCACCTTTCCTATCAATCATTGTATAATATTGTAAAAGGGCAGAAATGCTCTTTGAATTAAAATAAATAAATAAATAATAGTAGTTTAAGCAACTAGTGGGTAAAGTGAACTTTTTCGCACAGGTGCTTTTTCTTGCGCGCGAGTGTGAAAAAAGTACGCACGTGTTACATACAATATTTCTTGATACAGTGTGTGTAAAGTTTGCGATAAGGTATTATATCTAGAATAGGTATCCGTAATTAAACGTTTTGTTGAAATCAGTTTGCCGGCGGACGTTCCGTCACGTATTTCTCGACATAATGGTAGAAAGAATAAAGCAAGGAGCGGGAGGTAGGTGCTCATGGTGGGGGCGCAGGGGGCGAAGCTCTCGCGGGAGGGTTGGGGGAGTGGAGCTTCTCCCAGAAAAAATAAACTTATAAATCATAATAAAAAAATTATATAAAAATATTAAATTAAAAAAACATTTACCAATTCTCCTAGATTTTTTAAAAATTTTAAAATTTTTTCAACACACTGCGCGTAAAGTGCTGACTGTACGCCGTCTCAGAAGGCCGTACAGTACCGCATGGACTGCCTAGGGAATAAAGTGACTTGCGCATGCGCGATGCGCCTTTTTCCGCTCTCGACTGCGTCTCGAGCGGTAAAACAGCGCGTCGCGCGTACACAAGTCACTTTACTTCTAGGCAGAGCATGGGGTACTGTACGGCCTGCTGAGATGCGTACAGTCATTTCTTTACGGGGGTGTGGTGAAAAGTAGTATACGCACCTCTGGAGTACAGTAGGCAAGCATGCACTGTGTGAAATGCCGACCTCGCTTCGCTCGGTCGGCAACGTCACACAGTGCGTACATTGTCCACTTTACTCCCTTGATGCATAATGTACTATTAATTTTTGAAATTTTTTTCAAATTTTCTTCAATTATCCATATTATTCAAAAATTTCCGGCTTTCACAAAATTTGTCCAAATTTTTTCCAATTTTATCGAAGTTTTCCGCATTTATCAAAATTTTCCATATTTATCGAAATTTTCCAAATTATCAAAATTTTCCAAATTTATCGAAATTTTCCAAAATTATCAAAATTTTCCAAAATTATCAAAATTTTCCTAATTTATCAAACTTTCCATATTTATCAAAATTTTCCAAATATTTCATAATTTTACAATTATTACTTTACACAATTTTTTCACTTTACACACACTTTTTGTAGGGATTTCAGCATGCTTAATGAATCCGTGAAAAAGTCTAAGTTTAAGCTGTTGATTGCAGTTGCAATTTTGAGGGCATGCAATAAGGCATGCATATGCTTCATAATCAAAAATAGATGAAGTGGAATTCAGCTTAAAAACGTGAGATTGAATAGGTTTAAGGAAAAAAAAGTACTTGTGCCACAGTCCCCCTAAAAAATACATGATGTCGGAAATTAGGACACATCCAGGTTGTCGGTAATTGGTACACGTACAATATGTCGGTAATAAGGGCATATACATGATGTCCGTAATTAGGACATAAACGGATGTCGGTAATTAGGACGTATACAAGCTGTCGATAATCGGAACTTATAGAGGTGTCAGTTTTTAGGACATGTGCACGATTTCGATAATGGGTACGTATACAAGGTATCGATGATTAGAACTTGTGCAGGGTCTCGGTAATTAGCACATATACAGGTTGTCGTTAATTGGGACATATACAGAGAATGGGTAATTAGGACATGTTTAAAATATCAGCTCTATTAGTCAAATACTTTCTTAGATATCGGGGGGACATACGTACATATATACAATAATCTTTCTATATATATATATAGAATATATATTTTCGTAAAGAATAAATTTCGTTATTTTTTCTTTTAAAATAGCGGAGGGTATTTTATTCTTTTAAAAAGAATAATTTCTTGAGTTTATTTTTTTGTAAAGAATAAATTGTACAATTTAATCTTTTAAAGTCATTGTCAAATTCTCTAAAGAAGAAAATCAACATTTTATACTTTGCTAAAACAATAAAATGCTATGTTTTTTCTTCCTAACGTCAATTTTTATTCCTTTAGGTTTAGAGTGTATGGTCCAAATATGGAAAATATATGATCATATCATATATGTCCAAATATGGAAAATATATGATATTGTAATATATGTCCAAATATAGAAAATATATGATCATGTCATATATGATCATATATAGCCATATATGGCCATATATCAATTTTACGTCTGTATGGCCATATATGGCTATGTAAGATCATATATGAGGCATTTCACGTCAACTCTCCCAGCGTGGAGCGCGAGCGCCAAATCATGCTATTTCTAAGTCGTGTTTGCGATACTAAAAGTTTTGGAGTTCCTGCAGGCGCAGGCTCTGCGAGCCGGCATCTCCGCTCTTATCTCGACCGGGGATATAGTACTTGTGCAGTATTCCTGTCTTATTATAGTAATCTCTGCCTTTGGTACATTTTGAGTATGTCTTAGGAAACGGTGCACGGCCGCGTCTTCTACTTTTCGCCGCTAGAGAGCAGCAATGGAGAAACTAGCGTGTTTTTTTTTAATATTTTTATGGGTATGCGGCTATATGCCACTATGTCCCTATTACCATTCTGACCTCCCTTGGTTAAAATTATGGAAGACTAGGTGTGAGATTGAAAATTGATAGTATGGAATTGTGGAGATTGATATAAATATATAAATACGTAAGCTGAATTAGATTCAAGATTAAAATTGATAAAATGACAATGCCGAGACCATATGAATATCAGATGTGACCGGTCATTAGCATAGACAGTTAAATTTTGAAAATGAACATGGTACTTAAGATTTGAGATGGAGAGAACAAAAATTATCACGCCTAAAGGTAGAAAAAGCGAGGTGATTTTTGACTCTCAAAAAGCAAAAGCAGCTTCTCGATGAGTCAAAAATTCACCATTACCTCTTGGTAAAGATAAGTAGGAACAAGTTATGAAAAAATTGTTGTTTTCTTTTAAAAGTGAGTAATGTAATCAGCTATTATAAATTATAGATAATGATGGAGTTCAGAATAAATATTTATTGAGGTAATCATAGAATACTACGAGGGCAAAAGATACGCCAGAACTTGGCCTCAGTAAAGATTCATAAGTACCAGAAAAGATTTTCACTGAACAACAACCAGGTCTTAGAATAAACTGTGTACAATATTAAGTAGTAGTAAACTTCAAAGCTTATATCGACAATATATTGTCCCGAAAAGCCCAAATGGTGATAAGATACATACACGGAATTTTAATCCAAAGCCTTTTAGTTTGATATTGATGTTGTCGATTGATATGTGTCTATACAGTATAGCTTTGTACTGTGTAACTGTTTATATTAAATCATAAGCGTTCAATTCCGTGAATCCAAGGTTAAAATCATACGTACTAGGGCGAAAACAAAAACATAACGAGATTGAATTCGAAGAAACTGAAATTTAGCTTATACTGTATTAAGTATATTGTCAATTTGATGTAGAGAAAGTAATATAAAGCTATCACGATTATATAAAAATATATATATATAAAGGTTGACAACTGATCGTTTTTACAATGAATAATGGATAATTGCTTTTGCTTCTTTTGCAAAAGGAATAAATTGATGAAAAAATATGATTTATAGAGTTTTGAGTATGATGTACCGAATTCAATAAAAAACAGTTGAACTATGAGGATTCTTAAAACAAAATAGATAATTTTAAAGTTTTCAATAATAGCCTTTGCTTTTTAGATATAGTTAATGAAAGGAGACTACTTGTATAGTTTAAGATTTTTAAATTGAGAGTCTGATATGTAGGTGATTTATTACTAAGAAGATATAGAGAATGATTTACTTTCCTGTTTTTCAAGACGGCGACGGGTGCCGCTTGAATTCCGAAGCTAGAGAGAATCCCCCGGTCATGAACTCAACCGAGTAAAAGGATGATGGGAGGTCAGAATCTGCTGTCACACCAAATAAACTAAAATCGAAGTCTCTTTACTGCAACTAAAATTTCATCAATTCCACTAGATACGACTAACTAAATAATCACTGAAAATGGACTTTTTGCCTATAATATACACTGATTCAGACTCTAAACTATGGCTCCATAAAACACTTATAGTTCAGAACTTCTTGGAATACAAAAGAGAACTGTACAAAAGATTGAGATTTTACAAAAAATAAATCAATCAAATTTATAGAATGGAGAAGAAGAAAATTTATTGTTTCCTTCTGAATAGGTTGTACAAATATTGGAAAATGGGGGAAATAGTATGAAATTTCAAAGTTGAAAGTTGAGAATTGAAAATTGAGAATGAAAATTGTGGATTTAACCCACACACTCCCGAGTAAACAACGAGAGTTAGGTAGAGAAAAGTGTGACGTCTCCGTGAGGCGGACCACGTTAGTATTGTTAATTTGTATTTTTGCGCTTACACTTCCGCCTAATAGCTAACGGGATGCTAATTGTTAATCTTCTATTATTACCTAGGGGAAATGTTGTTGAAAGGAAGACAACTATTTTCTGTACCGCTTAACGGAACGAGGTAAATAGTCTCTCTCTCTCTCTCTCTCTCTCTCTCTCTCTCTCTCTCTCTCTCTCTCTCTCTCTCTCTCTCTCTCTCTCTCTCTCTCTCTCTCTCTCTCTCTCTCTCTCTCTCTCTCTCTCTCTCTCTCTCTCTCTCTCTCTCTCTCTTTGAACTTGAGCACTCGAACTCGCGGATAGCGTCATCTTCTGGGGTAGGCTTGGCATCCAAGTTGATGTAGTTGAAGAGCTGGTTGCTGTAGTTATAGGCTGCTGAAATCGGACTGCTCTGAGTTTGCTGAGTTTGGTGATGCTGCAGTCGACATGCTCTAGGCTGCACCTCGACTGGGACTGATTGTTGAGAAGAAGCTTTGGAGGCTCCTGCCCTCTGAATTTTCTCTCCTTTACCCTCTACATCTAGGGTGCGTAGAAAGGATCTCTTCTTCATTGGATGGATCGATATATATCCGCCTTGCTTGGCCTTAACCTCGATGACATTGGCTAAGCGAGGAAGGCAGGAGATTCTATTTTGAGACATTTCGGCTGCACCCTCGCTCTCTGAATTTTCCGTTGAGCGTCATTGGCTCATAAGCTTTCTCCTTCTTCTTGGTCTTAACACCATGATGCAGAGAGAAAGAGAAGGAAAAGCGCGGGAGAAAGAGAGAGTAGCTTCCATACACATTATATATAATTATATACGTGTCTTAATATAAATATCGGAGTTCGTTATTGTAATAAATAATAATAATAATAACAACAATAATAATAATAACAATAATAATAATAATAACAATAATAATAATAATAACAATAATAATAATAATAATAATAATAATAATAATGATATAATCATAAGGATAACGATAATAATATAATAATAATTCTAATGATGGTTATACGGTCATTTATACTAACAATGATTATAATAAATAGTAAATTTAAACATAGGTATTTTATGCTAAACGTTAACATAATAAAATAATGTTAATAATATTACTAATGATACATGATAAGGTTCTCATAAGTATATTATAGCAAAAATTATAATTTTAAATGAAATATAAAGATATAAAATGTAAAAAGATTCTTAAAAACATATGTTATAAACATAATAAATGGACAAAATAATCAAATATTGAAATTTCATTAAAAATAATATCCCATGCACAAAAACATATATCGTCGCATGTGTGCATCGTGGGAATTCAAACATAGAGGGTCCAGAAGTCTGGCTTATCTAACAACGGGGCCTACAGTCGCTTCGCTCTATCGCAGCCCTCTTGAGGCGCTTTTCCAACATTTGTTTCTTTTAATGTGCGCACGTACAGTGTTATTGCTTCCAGGCCTAAGGTTTCCAATTGCTTATCGGAACCGTTGGCATTTTTGAAGTTTATCCCTTCATTTAGATATAGAAAGCAAGGTGTTTTTTGACTCTCAAAGAGCAACAAAATGGCTTCTCGATGAGTTAAAAATTCACCATTACCCACAAAAAGAGATTGAAGGACGATTAAATACTGTAGATGATGGTGTATAGATTAGATGACTTTATCCAATGCATAATCTATTCTATAGGAATCGTTCATATATTGATATTTAGAAATAAGATAACGAGATTAACAAGATTGGATATGATGTCGAAATTCAACGACATACAGTACGCCAATCCCAGGTGAATTCGAAGAGCATTACAATTTGAACCCCGACTTGGAAATTGAAATAGCTATAGATGTTAAGATAATTGACTATATGAACGACAGTTATATGAGATTATCATTAATACATATGACTAAGAACACAGACTTGTGCAGGTTCTACATACAACGCAGTGAAAATCAAATTGTAGCAAGTATTGTCAACAAGATGATAAATATGAAATGATTATACGTACAAGAATGTACGTGGCAACAGACAAGTTCGTCGTTGCCGAAGATATAAAACAAAACAAAGACTACAGGCTACAGGTTAGAATGGTAGCCGTATAGGGTCAAATCTGATAAACATCAGGTCGAATAACAACGAGCAATACGAAGAATTAGACTCAAGGTATGACAAGCCGGGGTCTAATTTTAAATTATAACGTTTGCGAAGTAATAAAAGATTTCCACAAGATGTAATGCAAAAAATATTTATATAATATTTAAAAAATTTTATATAGTAAAAGGGTATTAGAAATTGAGCTTTTATGAAGAAACATAATATTTGATTAATAGACGGACACATCTGATGTATGACAGTGTATTTATGACAATTTTTAAAAACAAAGTACACCAATAACAATTTTCTTTTTTTTTTTTAAATTAAAATTAGTAGAAATGATAAATATATAAGATTTGAAAAGTGGAGAGTTTTGAGTTGAGAATTAGAGATGTGAACCAATATTGTTCAGAAAAAAAAGAAAATGTTTACTTTCCTGTTTGTTCGACCTTGACTGGGTGCCGCTAAGATAGAAGCCTAAATAGTCCTCCCGGTCGTGACGTCCACTGAGTCAAAAGGATGGGAGGTCGAAATCTGCCGACACATAAAACAAACCAGACCAATCTAATAAAACCAAATTTTGACGTTATCTATCCGAATACAGCGTAATAGCTTTTTACTGTAGATGAGTTTTCCTGGCACTGGATTTATACACACTAAAATCTCGAAACTTGAAACTTGTGACTCTAAAACAATGTTACAAGGATAACTTGAAGAACACGAAAGTGAAAATTAAGTGTGAATTGATTGTGTGAAGTGAGAAAATCACGAAAATAAATTGAAATCGTGGATTCAATCCACACACTCCCGAGCGAGAAGTTTACAAGCTTCCACACTTTAGAAGTTAACACTTCCCATCTTGACTAAGAAACGATTGCTCAACTAGTACCCAGTAAAATATTTATAAATGAATATTTAATCAAAGAAATTTTCTTACGCTATAAAAATCTTAAAAAATCAGCCTCTAATATGGGTTTCAAATATATTTGACACAGGGAGACGTTACTGAATTCGTCAGGCAACTAGCATGTAGCCTCAATCTTAAACTAGTTGACCACGACGCGACTCATCATATCCATGATTCTCACACCTGGATTGATGTAATCTTTGTAGACGACAATGACGTAATACTTGACTCGAGCAAGACGGTACTGACTTTTCCTAGTCACCACGAAGCTATAGATGTTATGATTGATATTCAAGTAGGGAAGAACCCTGCTTCTAAGGGTTTTACATATAGGGATTTTAAAGCACTTAAGCAGGAGAGTCTGTTAGCCGTGGACAGCAGACTTCAGAGTCGGACCAACAATCTTATGGAGGCAATCGAACAGCTTGCCCCACTCAAAGTGTTAAGACAAAAATTTATGGGGCATCCTCCGTGGATTTGTACAGAGCTGAAACATCTACTTGACAAACGTGACGCTGTACGCAGAAGGTCCCGACAATCGAAACACAGCAGACTATGGCAGGAGTACCACTCTCTCTCTCTTCTGCAGCAGAACAGCGCTCTCAAGAAGCTCGAAATGCTTTCCTTCAGGCAAAAATCTTTGAGGTCCTCGAAAATAAGAAGAATATCTGGAAAGAACTTAGAGGCCTCGGGCTCCTGCTAAAAGCGCGAGAGGACTTGCACGGATTTTCCCCTGATGTGCTGAACTCTTATTTTGCGGGAGTGTCTATCTCTCGAACTGAGTCTGAGGGTGAATCGAGTGACATGATATCATTAGCCAGTGATGAAGGCTTTACCTTCAAAGAAGTTTCTTTTTCGGATGTTGTCCGGGCAGTTGCTCATTTCTCCTCCCAGGCGAAGGGTGTGGATGGCATTCCTCAAAGTGTGATTGCTAAAGCACTTCCTCTCATTGGGCACCATCTAGCCGCAATCTTCTAAACCCGTCTCTATCTAGTGGGATATTCCCTAGTTCCTGGAAGAAAGCTCATCTGGTGCCCTTGAAGAAGACAGCAATACCATCTGCTACCACGGAATTCCGCCCTATTGCCCTTCTGAGCTTTCTCTCTATAGGCCAGTCAAATTAGGTTTATTCGCAGCAAAAATTTCTGGTAGCAATTTTATTTTTGGAAATGGTCAGGAACAGTATGTAGAACAATAATATTTGCAATAAAGCCACCAATTTTGTAGGCTAACTTTTTTAAAAACAATTAAAGTTCGATTTCGGCACTTTTTTTCACATTTCCCTCTGCGGTTTGAAAAGTATTGATTTTAGCGGGAAAAGTTTCAAGTAAAAGTTGTTCATTATTCAATTATCTACATAAAAGTCAGCGAGAGCACCCCTCTAAGTCTATTAGTTTACTTGCAAATTGGAAAAAACACAAAATTCGTCAAAATCGAAAATTGTTAATAACTTTCGAAAAAATTACTTTATTACATTGATACTTTAGGAAAATGTACTACTCTATAGTCCAAAATATCATGCCAAATTTCAAGCTTCTATCAATTACAGTTTTTGTTTCATAAATTTTTATATATCGAAATTTTTTTTTTCACAATACGATTTCGATGTGAAAAAATTATTCAGATTAGGCGCCGTGGCTTGAGATTAAAGTGAAAGAGTTATATTTCAATAAACTTTTTAGAAAACCACGAAATTTTAATTAGAAGAGACCCTGGATGCTAATGTTTATAAGGTGCCTAATTAACTTTTTTCTCGAAGACAAGATTTAAGTTCAATCAAAATCGAATAAAGTCCATTGAAATGTACTTATTTTTATCTAATTTTTTAAAAAAAAAGACGTTTGTCTACGAGCATTAGGAGCCAAGTTACGTTTTTTTTTATAGCAAGCCATTGTTCCGTAAATAAACAAGATATCGTCATTTTTGAAATCGGAAAATGCAGTTAAAGACTTGTAATTTATGCATAATTATCAGTTGTTGCTCTCATATGGATTTTCAATTGTGAAAACTATAACGGAAAAAAGTGATCGGACAGTTACGCGGGACGGCGCCGTGGGAGACGGAGTGGGGGTGGGCTCGCGCGTTCACAGCTCGAAACTGAAAAGTAAGTTTCAAATCAGGACGTTCGGAAAAAAATGGCGTAATTTAGCCAAAAATGCTTCTTACTTGCTCTTTCTTTTTTTTTATTTGGGGTAGCGTAACTAAAAAATAACTTTAGCGTCGACAGATATTAGATTTGAATTTATTTAAACAATCAAAAATTAGTACTTTTCAATTTTTCATGTTTACGTGCAATTTTTTTTTATTTATTGCAATTGTTAAATTTTATTAATTTACACAATATTCCATTTATACGAAAAATAATTATTATCAATATTAATGTATCTATAGATTTTTATTATGTTATTCACTGAAAATGATATACAATAGTGTTGTTATGAGGTAATACAAAATTCGCAAAATAATAATTTTTAGTCTTTAAAAATTGATAAATATAATCAAAAAGTCTTCTGTAATTTTTAAATATGCATTATTTTGATAATAGACAATCAAAATTCAATCGTGTTGATACCAACTACTTAAATAATATTATACAGAGGCAGCACTACTAAAACTAACAGAGGATTTTAGGACTAGGATTGACTGTGACAAAGAAGTGAGAAGCAACTATTGACTATCCTCTTAATGTTCGACTTTAGTAAAGCGTTTTTGACACGATTTCACCGGCTAAATTACTACGAAAGCTGATCAGGATGGAATTCTCCAGGGGAGTAGTTAGTGGCTTAAATCATACATCACAGGGCGTAACCAAAAAGTGGTTACTAAATTAAACAGAGAATCAGATTGGCTCACAACCAATATTGCGCCACTTCTGTTCAGCATTTACGTAAATGACTTACGTGATGTTCGCACTAGCAAAACTGTCAATCACCTCTTATACGCGGACGATCTGCAAACCTACATTCAAGTTACTAGAACTGATCTTCTTGAGGGCATGCGTCGTCCATCAGCTGCGGTACGTGCAGTGTCGGTGTGGGCTTCTGAGGATGGCCTGCGACTCAATGTCAGCAAGATAAAAGCAATCATTTTCGGTTCCGACTACAATATCAACATAGTCCAGAACATGTAACTTGCTGGTATTGAGGTGCAGAACAACTTTGAACTCTTCGTCGAGATTGTAACAAACCTCAGTGTTGTTATGGATTCTAAATTGACGTGTTGAAATCGCAAGTGGATGCGGTTAGCCGAAAGGTTAATAGAGCCCTATATGGTCCCAGAACTTTTAGATCCTGCATCACCGTGGCGCTTCGCAAACAGTTGGTGAACGCTCTTGTTCTATCCCATCTAGATTATTGCTCGTTGGTGTATCTCGATGTGTCAGACGAGCTCTAGACAAGACTGCAGAGATCGCAAAATTCATGTTTGAGATATATCTGCGGTGCCAGAAGGGATGAAAGTATCACACCCTACAGGAATGGACTGGTCTGGCTAAATATAGAAGGGAAAATGGCGTACTTTGCGGCGATGTTGTTGTACAAAATAGTCAATATACGGCCACTGCCGGATCTTGCGGTCCTTTTTCCGAAAAACCAGTAGAGGACTTCCATGAGGTTGGATGCTGGAGAGTTCTCGGTTCCAGCGTCACGCACTGATACGGGTCTGTACTCTTTCCAGACTCAAGGTGCGCGCCTCTGGAACTTGCTCCCCCGTAACCTCAAGAGCTTGCCATCTCTTTGCAAATTCAAAACAACGTTACATGGACACTTACGGTTTACTCACGGTGATCTACTTCCCATGGCATCTTAATCTATATCGGCTCGTGTCCATAATCTTGTGAATGCCAGGACTATACGTGATTATGTAGAATTATGTAATTTATGTGCAATTTTATTTACAGGTTTTAAATGGACATGCTGTAACCACTTTGTACCAGTAGACTGATTTTTAAACTCTAAAATCAGTTTAGTCTTAAGTATTATGACTATTGCACGTACTGTACGATATTCTGTTATTTTATGTACGTATATATACCATTGTATTTTAATTGATCTCTTGAAAATAAAGCCTAATCTAATCTAATCTTGTCTTATCTAATAATCTAATCATTTGCAATTTAGTATGCATCCATGTATAGTCATATGTAATCGTATATGTTTATATATCATCATATATGGCTATATATGATTATATATGGACATATTTATATGAAATGGGACATTCAGACACTGGGTTATGCTGACACTTTCATATATGCAAAAGTAGTTATGCAGACTTTGGCAGACTTATGCAGACTGACTATAAATAAATATATATATCAGTACTTATGCGGAAAGTACTATAGTAACTTCTCCCAGAGTTTAACCCAATAACCCACGTATGTTTTATTTATAGAAAATAATAATAAATTTTAGAGAAAAACAAAATGCACACTTTTTTCTATATACTTTAAAGAATATATCCTACAATTTCATCTGCGTTCAAAAATTAGATGTGCGCCAGGATGACTTTCGTTGTAACCCAATTTTTATTCAAATTTAACACATTTCCTAGGATAACTCTAAATCTAAGAGAGGTAAATGGCAGAAAACTTTTATATACAATAATTTCATAATATCAGTACAAATATAATATGCAAGTATTAATTCATAAAAATCGAAACTGTAGAAAAATTTGATTTCACTAGAGAGCCACCTTAATACATTCATAATTGGGGGGGGGGGGCGGCACATAATTCGGATCGTTATCAATCGGTCTTAATTGGACATCTTTTTTCATAATTAAATTGATTTTAATGGTTAAACATCAACCGCAATCAATCAGTCTGCTCTGTCTTACTGAATTTAACTTTTCTTATATAGTAAAAACCAAGATACTCGATTACTTGCGAGTTTTGAAGCGCCACCAAGCGGTTATATTCTACATTAATGTAAATCGATTCCAATCGGTATAAATTGCTTATCTTTTTTCAATAAATTAAATCAATTCCAATCGGGATGAAGTGGTTTTTTCTCTCCCAATATATTCAATCGATTCCAATCGGGATGAATTGCTTTTCTTTTTTCAATGAATTAAATCGATTCTAATCCAAATAAATTGTTTCTATTTGTTAAGGAGGCACACCACCTTTAAAATGTGAAACAAAAAAATTGATTAGAAATTTTTATTTTGATTTTTATTTTAATAAGGGTTTTTTTTCCTGAAAGTATACATACCTACCAATTTGTATATTTTTTACCTTCGTTGGACCTTCTATGCCTCCATGGTAAACCAGACTGTTTTCGAAGACTTAAAGCACTGTCCGTAAGATTCCAAGTCTACGCATGGATGGATTGGGCTAAAAATTTATGGAGATACTCATTATAGTAGTATTTTTAGTATGAACGTAGGGATTTTGATTTGAGCGAGTAGAAGTATTTTTTTATATGAACATTGTCAATATAACACATATTTTTTAATAATTTTATCACTTTTATAGATAAAAAATGTTCTACTCGCTCAAATCAAAATCCCTACGTTCATACTAAAAGTACTACTATAATGAGTATCTCTATAAATTTTTAGCCCAATCCATCCATGCGTAGACTTGGAATCTTACGGTAGTGCTTTAAAGTCTTCGAAAACAGTCTGGTTTGCCATGGAGGCATAGAAGGTCCAACGAAGGTAAAAAATATACAAATTGGTAGGTTTTTATGTATGCTTTCAGGAAAAAAAACCTTATTAAAATAAATATCAAAATAAAAATTCCTAATCAATTTTTTTGTTTAACATTTTAAAGGTGGTGTGCCCCCTTAAATGATTTGAATTGGTTTGAACATTAAGGAATAATTTTTCATCAGCCCAAATTAGTCATCTTTTCACGAAGGAAATGATTTCCAATCGTTGAATCGATTGTAGTCAATATTCAGACTTCTTAAGAGATTTTTGCATCGATATTGAAATATCAACTGAATTTATAAGACGAAGTTTCCAATCGACCAAAGTTAGAAAGTCGATTGAATTTATCAAAATCGATTAAACTCGATTCAACTTTAATCGATTTCAGTTAATTTTTATCTGATATGTTTAACAGAGATATTTAAAAGAATATTTTACAGAAATAAATAAATTATTTTATGCCCATCTGAACGAAAATGGCCACTTTTTTTCCCTAAAAAGCGAGACCAAAATTACACTTTTTGCCGGCAAATCACTTTTTTCCCCAGAGAAAAAAGTGACTTGACTAGAAAATAGTCAAATTTCCTTTATTTCATGAAGTTCTACCAATAACCCTGATTTTTTATTGTCTTAAACATGATGGGAGATGGGCATAAAGTACTATATGTAACTCGAGAAAAAAGTCGATTTTTCCCGGGGGAAAAATATTCGTCTTTTTGCCCTTGTTACATAATGTACTATTAAAGACATTTTTAAATATATTTGGCGTTGGATCACTAACACGGTTTTATAAAATTTCTGGATGCGAAAGTGAGAGAGAAGAAAGTATTTTCTCTCTCGTTGTACGCAGTCAGCCGACACACGACGGCGGTTTTCCAGTCTGTTTTCGCGCCACGCTCGGCACGCATCGTCGCTTGGTCATCTTAGGTAGTGTGCACCTATCTTTTGCTTTTTCACCTTCCTTTTGTTTTTTGTTTATTAATTAATAATGCGTCTCGTTAAAAAATTGCATGGGTCCTCTGACGAGCCCTTCAAGCCATTCCTGGGCGCAATGCATTGTTTAAAAATTCACATTTTCCTTTAATTATTTATAACTGTTTTTTTATAATAGTTCCCCATCTCTCACTTTCTTATGTACTTTTCGTCTTTTATTCCATTTGAAAATAAGCTATTACGTGAATAGAAATTTAAATGATACCTAAGAACACATGTTTTAAGTACTTATCATCATGTAGAACTGTATAAAAAATTAGAAAAACAAGAAAAATTTTCCAAAAATCGGTATACTCTTTCTTTAACTTTCGTTTCAGTACCCCGAAATGGAACGAAAGTCGATTTTCCTTTTATTTCAGTTTTGGAACGGAACGAAATTCGATTTTACTTTTGTTCCGGTACATATAAACTGACCTCCCAAACTTGGCATTAACATTTTCTGTTTAGGTTATATAAACTAATAGATAATTTGCCGTAATTTATCCGTAAATTATCCGTGAAGTCGAAAAATTTACCGCGGCATTATTTTTAAAAATAATATTTTTCTAAAGTTAGCAGGGTACCCCCTTAAAACTACCAAGGAAGTACTCCACGTCATTGGGACAGCGCTTAAAATTTGCCGCTTTTTTGACGTAAAACAACCCTGCACTCAGATTTACTCGAAAACTTTTTTAAGCGCTTATAAGCGCCAGAATTTTCTAACTCAAGATGAAGTTGGCAGGGTACCCCCGTAAAATCCACTAGACTAGATCCTACACTATTGGGCAAGGGCTCAAAATTTACCGTAAATTATCCGTAAATTATCCGTACAGGCCAAGAAATTGCCGCAGATTTATTTTTAAAAATAACCGGGTACCTTGCTAACTTAGGGTTAAGTTAGCAGGGTACCCCCTTAAAACTACCAAGGAAGCATTTCACATCATTGGGACAGGCTTTGAAATTTGCCGCGTTTTTACCGTAAACCAACCCGGCATTGAGATTTCCTCGAAAAAATTTATACCGCTCATAAGCGCCATAATTTTCCAGCTCCAGATGAAATTGGCAGGGTACCCCCATAAAATACACTAAACTGTGTTCTAAACTATTGTGTAGCGGCTCAAAATTTGCTGTAAATAATTCGTAAATTATCCGTCGACGCGAAAAATTTGCTGCGGAATTATTTTAAAAAATAACCGGGTCCCTGCTAACTTTGGAAAAAGTTAGCAGGGTACCTCTCTTTATACTATCAAGGAAGTATTCACGTCATTGGGACAGAGCTTACATTTTCCCACTTTTTCGCCGACTAACAACCCTGCTCTCAAATGTACTCGAAAAATTTTGTACCGTTAATGATCGCTAGAATTTTTGAACTCAAGATAAAGTTGGCATGGTACCCCCGTAAAATCCACTAGACTAGATCCTACACTATTGGGTAAGGGCTAAAAATTTGCCGTAAATTATCCGTAAATTATCCGTACAGGCGAAGAAATTGCCGCAGATTTGTTTTTAAAAATAACCGAGTACTCTGCTAACTTAGGGTTAAGTTAGCAGGGTACCCCCTTAAAACTACCAAGGAAGCATTTCACATCATTGGGACAGGGTTTTAAATATGCCACTTTTTTGCCGTAAAACAACCCGTCTCTGAGATTTCTTCGAAAAATTTTGTCCGTTCATAAGCGCCAGAATTTTCCAACTCAAAATGTAGTTGGTAGGAAACCCCCGTAAAATCCACTAAACTATATCCTAGACAGGGTTTGAAATTTGCCGCTTTTTTGCCGTAAAGCCACCCTGCACTCAGATTTACTTGAAACATATTTTACCGCGCATAAGCACCAGAATTTTCCAACTTTAGAGCAAGTCGGCAGGGTACCCCCGTAAAATCCATTAAACTTCATCCTAAAATCTTGGGTGAGGGCTCAAAATTTGCCGTTAATTATGCGTAAAATATCCGTAGACGCAAAAAAATTGCAGCGGATTTATTTTTAAAAATTACCGCAACTCGGCTAACTTTGGAAAAAGTTAGCAAGGTACTCTTCTTAAAACTGTCAAGGAAGTATTCCACGTCATTGGGACAGGGCTTAAATTTTGCTGCTTTTTGGCCGTAAAAGAATACTGCAAAGGCTTTGAAATTACTAAGATTTACTCGAAACTTTATTTTACGGATAATTTTCGGCGAATTTTCAGCCCTTACCAAATAGTTTAAGATGCAGTTTTGTGGACTCTACGGGGGTACCCTGCCAACTTTATCTTGAGTTAGAAAATTCTGGCGCTGATGAGCGCTTAAAAAAGTTTTCGAGTAAATCTGAGTGCAGGGTTGTTTTACGGTAAAAAAGTGGCAAATTTTAAGGCCTGTCCCAATTACGTGGAATACTTCTTTGGTAGTTTTAAAGGGATACCCTGCTAACTTTTTCTAAAGTTAGCAGGGTACCGGATTATTTTTAAAAATAAATCCGCGGTAAATTTTTCGTCTTCACGGATAATTTACGGATAAATTACGGCAAAACAGTGAGATATTTTTTTTTTATATTTAGATGTACATAATTATCTTAAACCCAAAATTCAATAGTATATTAAATATTATTAAATAAAAGAAAACGCTGCTAATTGCTATGGCACGATGCTTTCTCAAAAAGAATTTAATTATTCTAAAGTTATTATTTTTGTAAGGATAATGAAAGTGTATCAACCATTATGCAAAATTTGGGAAATATTACCAGAAATTTTACGTTTACGTCAAAATAATAATATTTTTCACATAATAGAATATTTGCGATTTTTTGCGCTATATAATACATAAAATTCTCTAGAAATGTAGAATACTAAATACCATATACAATAAAACTTAACTTACAAAAAATAACACAGCGATGGAGCTTATAGATATTGCGACATACAGGGTGAGAAAATATTGTTTAAAATGAATAATCTCTAATATCTCAAAAGATTATGAACCGACTCAAAAACATTTAGCCAACAACCTGACACTTAACAAATATTACGAGGGTAGTTCAATAAGTCTTCAGAATGACCAACAGATGGCGCGCGAATCGCTCCAAATCATCTGTTTTCAGTCAGCACCACTCCCGACTAGATATATGGTGCAGTCACAGTCCACATCTTCTGAGTTTACGTGTTTTTATAACCAATTGAAAAAAAAATTGCTTGTTAAGAAAAATGGAAAAAAAACGAGTTCAGAGCGGTAATTAAACATTTTCATTTAAAGGGTTTAACTCCATATGAGATAAAAAATGAATTGGACTCAGTTCATGGCACATCTGCCCCTGCCTTAGCAACGGTTTATAACTGGGTAAATGAATTTAAGCGTGGTCGTACATCAATAAGTGACGAACCACGTTCAGGAAGGCCCGTAGAAGCAACTACTCCCGAAATCATCAATAAAATCCACGATATGGTGTTGAAGGATAGAAGATTAAAAGTGCGTGAGTTAGCTGAGGCCACAAGGATATCTATAGGTGCAGTTGTTTCAATTCTACATGAAAAATTAGGCATGAAAAAGCTATCGGCAAGATGGGTGCCGCGTTTGCTCTCAGCTGAGAATAAACGCAATAGAGTGGTCGCCTCTGAGGCTCTTTTGGCGCGCATAAGTCGGAATCCTGAGGAATTTTTTCGTCGATTTGTGACTGTGGTTGAAACATGGATACACCACTACACTCCTGAGACAAAGGAACAATCCAAACAGTGGATTTCCACAGGCGAACCAGCTCTAAAGAAGGCAAAGACCGTAAAGTCAGCTGGTAAGGTTATGGCTACAGTTTTTTGGGATGCACGTGGAATTATACTTATTGACTACTTGGAAAAGGGTAAAACAATTACTGGTGAGTATTATGCATCATTATTAGAGCAGCTGAAAGAAGAAATTAAAAAAAAAAGACCACATTTGGCGAGAAAAAAAATTCTCTTTCATCACGACAACGCCCGAGTTCACACATGCTTCGTTTCAATGGCTAAAATTGAAGAACTAAAATTCGAATTGGTCGAACACCCACCGTATTCACCAGATTTAGCCCCCAGTGACTTTTTCTTATTTCCAAACTTGAAAAAATGGATCGGTGGACAGAGATTTACGGACAACGAAGACGTCATTGCCTCTGTAAGTGCTTATTTTGAGGAACTTCCGAAAACGCACTTTTCTGAAGGATTAAAAAAACTTAAAAAGCGATTGACCAAGTGTATAGAGCTCCAAGGAGATTATGTTGAAAAATAAAAAAAAATTTACCCAAAAAAATTTGTTTTTATACTTTATTCTAAAGACTTATTGAACTACCCTCGTACTTAAATAATTAACTTAAAAAATTACAGAAATATACCCCTATATGAAACTAATATTCACATATCAAATTGTTTCAGGTCCAAAAATGAAAATTTTTAATTTTCGAAGAATGTCTATCAAATTTTTTTATCGGTCATTTTCGCTGAAACTTTTAAGTGCACACCGGGTAATGATAGGAATCATCTGTGCAAAATTTGGGGAAGGTATACCACGGACTGATCGAATGGTTATTTGCCACATACTAATACACGCACATACACACACGCACACGCACATACACACACACACACACACACACACACATACACACACACACATTGGGGTGGATCGAAAATTAACTTTTTTCGAATTTCGAATTCTAATAGGGCGGAAAAGTTGTGTTGCTCTATAATTAGAATATGGTATTAGTAGTATTTTTTTTAAGATGGTTTGGTCTGCCAACCTTGGCTTGAATATTGTACATTTTATTTATAAAAAGTCATTTTTTGTATAATAGTAATCGAATAATATCAAAATCTTCCTAGTCGCTCTAAAATTTTTTCATGGATAATAATACTTTCTTCTTAATTATTTTATACAGACATATGTTTTAAATAGCCTTAGATGATTAGAACGATATTTGCATTTCTCAAAATCATAATAAAAACTAATGAAATTATAAGTTTTTGCGTATGCGCTGATGCAGCTTTTAGTTCATTTCCGCACATGTCAGAAATTATCCAGGATTCACCGCATGGAGGTAGCTGCACATCGAATCCCACCTGTTCCCACCCAACCACCCAGCCATACGTAGGAACGAGATTATTTCGATTTATAGTCAGATATTTTGTCTAAATTTGAATTTTTGTCTGGAATTTCCAAACTTTCATTTAATACGGCACTTTTGAGATCATCAGTCGAGGTATGTCTCAATGCGGGTGGATCAGATATTAATATCTTTGTCCAATTAATCACTTTATAATATTGATCGGCTGCAATATTAATAGCATTAGGAACTTTAAAAACTCTTACAGGATTCAACTTACGCTCTCTTGCTTGCAGAATATGCTCCAAGCTTAGTTTTCGTACTTCGTTTTAGTAGTATGTTTTCAGGATGTGCCCAGAAAGCATTTCTTTTTATGACAGGATCAATTATAGCCTTAATTGTCTGAGCCAACCACCTTGTATACGACATGTTTCCAGAGTATTTATCGGTAAGATCTGCGTCACAATCACCTTTGCTGATTGCAAGGCAAATTTGATAGAAGTATTCTTGATCTGGACTTAATGTAGAATCAATTTCAGGAAGTTTCATTTGAATTTCTTTGAATGTTACTACGAGTAGTTTATCACAGTTTTCCAAACTTTTTCCAATAGGTCCAGAATATAGATTAGGGCCACTTGTATTTATATTACCATGTAGATGTCTAAAAAGGTACCGTAACGGTAATTCATTCATATGCAACAGACAAGTGCACCACTGCAACGACCACCCAAGCTCTTTCCCAAGTCTTGCGATAATTCCACCTTTATAGCCTCAATTTTTTACTTCACTATCGCAACCGATCGCTTGTATATAATCTGTACATAAACTATTTTCTTTTAAATAAAGAAGGATACTATTTGCCACATTGAATGTGCCTTTACCAGGAGGAGCGATATGACCAAGAGAAGAAGATGTGGGTTTCTGTATAAGAGATATATGTTCCTCCTGTGTAGTTCTTCGATGAAATTTGTTTCCAATTTTGACTTGCGAAATAGTTTCAGTCTTCGTGCCATAAAAGTAAAGATCTCAAATTTTGCTGGAGTGACTTGTACTGCGTAGTTTGATTTCCAATTTTGCTCTTTCGATGAATTTTACTTTTATCAAATACCAAAGCTGTATTCTCTGGAGTTATCATACCGACGTCCTCTAAGACTGCATTTGCAATGGCAGTAGTGCTTCGAGCGGATAGACGATATCTTCGTGACATTGATGCAGTAGTAGGCAGAGTATCTCTCATTTGATGAATAGAGTCAACAGAGGTTTGTAGAGACATCGACGCTGCAGCATGTGGCAGATTGTTTTTATTTTGATCATTAGGTGTATTCGAGATTTACTTCTAAATTCTTTGAGCGGAGTCTATAAGACTTTTTGCCAATTTTTTGTAAATCTAATTTACCAAATTCATATACAAAGCTATTTTGAGATTCACTAATAAACTACTCTGGATTGTCAGTAAGCGGCGAATTATTATCAATATTATTAGCAATACTCTTATCTGCTTCTTTTAAAGAAAAGCGCCTTGATACCTTTTCTTTCCTTTCTAGTCGTTTTTGAAGAACCCGTGAATATCGCAAATTTATTTCTCCAATAGCCATTCGACGCTGTGCTTTTTGATCATAAAGGAATTCAAGAGCTTTTTTTATCAATATTTTTTGTTTTTGAGCATATATCAAACAAAAAATGAATTATTTTCTCATTTGTTGTAGCGTACAAGGATTGGGCGGGGGGGGGGGGGGGGGGGCACTGAGTGCGGGTCACAGATTTTGATGAACTTTTAGGGATCGTTTTCTGATACCTAACAAAGACACCCAAAACTCGTGGTTTTATCCTATGGGCATTTTGTACAGTAGATACGGCGAATTCCATTAACTTTAATAGTATATATATATATATATATATATATATATATAATAACATTACTAATATGGGCAATGCTAAAAATCAGATATATATATATATATATATCCTATGGGCATTTTGTACAGTAGATACGGCGAATTCCATTAACTTTAATAGTATATATATATATATATATATATATATATATATATATATATATATATATATATATATATATATATATATATATATATGTATATATATATATATATATATATATATATATATATATATATATATATATATATATATATGTGTATATATATATATATATCTCTGATTTTTAGCATTGCCCATATGAGTAATGTTTCTCGACTCTATCTCAGATTTAAATACTCATTGGATAGAAATACGAGTTCTGAGCTTGAATTTTAGGTTCCAAAAGTCGATCGCCAGGGTTTCATCAAACTCCGATACCCGGACTCCATGGTCTCCCCGTATTAGTATTAAAAGTTAAACTTATTTTCTTTTTCGGGGTCTTCATAAATGCTCTCCACTTTTTATGATAACTGTCCATTTTCTGAACTGTCGGTATTTCAGCTTTTTCCCATATTATCTCTATTTTCTTAGCAACGACTCAAGCAATATCTCTTACTGATGAATGGGTTTTATTTTCAACAAGCAATGAGTGGTGCGTGTAATTAAACAGTTTCATCACTTCTTCCAACACGCTGGAAATTCGCGATTTTCTACACTATTCTTAGGCATGAAGAAAGGCCTATTTCATGCCTGAGCTTTTTCTTATTTTCAATTTTTTTTTAAATATGATAATTTTATCAAAAAACGTCCTGATTATTATCCATTAAGGTATAAAATCGAATCAGTTCTAGGTTCGTAAGTAACTAATATATCTGCAAAATTTCAGCGCGTAGCGTCAGCATGCTTCCCTGCAAGAGTTCGGTGGACACAAATGTTGGTTTCATACATACATATACTCACATGTACACAAACATACACACACACGCGCGTATACATACCCATCCACCAACCGAAGCTCCTATCTCGGCTCGTGCAAAGAACCTGTTAACTCGCTGTGGCGGAGAACATCCTATCTCAGCTCGCGCGAAGAAGCTCTTTGCGCGGGCCGAGATAGGATCTTCTTCACCGCTGCGAGTTAGGAGCTTCTTCGCGTAAACCGAGATAGGATGTTCTTCGCCGCGGCGAGTTAAGAGGTTCTTCGCGCGAGCCAACATAGGAGCGTCTTCACGCGCCGACCGAGATAAGAAGTTCTTCACGTGCAGTCCGGGATAGGAAGTTCTTCCGCTCAGGTGTCGAAATACTTAATAATATCCTTAAGGGGCAGTTTGGCCCAGCCGATCGAAAAAATCAACTTTTTTTGCCTTAAAACCTTCCTATATATATAAAGAATACATTCCCAAAGTTATAGCTTCAAATTCGACCGTCAATCGTAGTTAGGAGCGGTGCGCGCCAAGCAGGTAGAACGGAGAACGGAGTGCAAGCGAAACCTTTAAACGCTTTTTTCTCAAAACCACATTTTTCGAATCGGCGGCAATCGTAGCTCATAGAGTTTTCAACTGATTGACTTCATCGACGGCTTAAATAAAAGATAATTGAATTTCTGTGCGGACGAATCTCGTCTTATAAAATAATTATTAGTCGTGAAAAAAGTTATTGCTAATTTAATGCCAATTCTTTTCGTCCATTTTCGTATCTTGGCCCCCATTTTGAAAAAAAAATTTTTTTTCTGCAAACTGTGGTTCATGCGCATTCTACATTCATACTGTAACGGAATTTTCCCGAATCGTATGTTTCAGATTTTTTCCAAGGACTGGCGAATTGCCGCCGATTTTGTCGGACCCTCCACTTGCGGCCACTATATATATATATATATATATATGAATATTAAAATCGCATTATCGACATTGAATTTTCTTTTTTAGATGTACTTTTACATGTACCAAAAGTTCTGTAATTTTAAAACAAAAATTCATTATAAAGTTATACTTTATAATAAAACACTTGAATTTTTGTTTTCAGATCCTTCAAAGTGGAGATATCATGTCGGTAATCAACAAGGAGGGCTCACTTCAGATGGCCAGATCACAGACTTAAATCATCGAAAAATGAAATTAATTTTTTTTCTTTATAATTCCCTATCTCTACTTTTATGTTTTAAATAACTGATATGTAACAATAAATTCTTGTATGAGAAAAAAATTCTTGATAATATGTCCTATAGAACCCTATTGTCGCCTTTATTTGACCGTTGCAAAACCTCAAAATCTTGATCCAACACGTCACTATAAATTACCATTGTTAATACCTTTTTTATTAAAGGAACTTTGGGGCGTGCACGAATGCACATCTTGCGATAAGTAGAATTTTGTTTCTAATGGTAAAATGACGCTTTTTCATATGTATCAAAACTTTAATCGTTCATTGGATCCTAGCCCTAGAAAAAAAGTAAAATAGAAAGTTTTACGTAAATGTGCAAGGTTAAAGTTTTAATATCTATGTAAAGGTGTTATAAAAGTTTTTTTGTAATTTTAAATAATTACATACCAGAAAATTGTTAATTAAACAATGTTTATACTTTCACCGATTTTCGCAAATCTCGACCGGGCTACATACCCTTTATACCCTTAACTAAATAAAATAACTTATCTTATTCTGTTGTTTAGAAATGTTACAGATAAATAAAATAATGAATACAATTATCTAGTTTTAAAAATGGCGTATTATTATACATTATTCTCTTACCTCAAATTTCATTAAATTGAATATTCATGTTAAAAATTAAATCAGCTTATAACTTGGAAAAAGGAGCAGATCCGATTTCCATTCACGTTTTTTGAAGCTTTTTGAGTGTACAAATCGAATGCCGAAATCTGTTTTTGTCGTAAGCTCAGTTCAACCTATTCCTGATCACCGTGCATACTATACATAAATACCCTCTCTTTATCTTTATTCTCATTATATATTTTTTCGATTTATTGAGTTAAATTTGAGTTTCGATAGTCTTACAAATTACTCATTATATCTACACATACATACACATATATAAACGGTTAAAAACGACTTCGTGATATGTTCTTTTTCTCTCGTTTGTTAAAATTTGTTTGTTACTTTTTTCACTTACAAACAAGCATTTGTTACTGTAAATTATTCGTGTACAATATTTTCACAACAATCAGAGCGACTCCCATTGAAACACCTGATATATTTTTCTACTCGGAATTCTTAAGTAAGTGTTCATTGCATAGTATGAATATTTTTAGGTTAGAGTTATTGATACGGTGAACCAACTACGAATATTATGTTTATAAAAGTAACATACAAATTGTATGTTATTCTTCTCTAACAAACAATGTATTTTACTTTCTTTGAACCGTGTATGTATTTATGCATATATACTATACATAAATGCCCTCTCTTTCAATTTCATTACCCCCCCCCCCCTTCCCACTCCCTCTCTCAGCTTCTTTCTCTCTCTTTATTCTCATTATATATTTTTCCAATTTATTACATTACATTTGAATTTCGATAGTCTTACAATTCACGCATTATAATTACACATACATACACATATATATGTATTTATAGGGGTGCGACGGCGTGGTCCCTCGTGTCTTTTCATCTACAGATAATCTTCAAGCAATTCATTTATTATACGAGAACAGATCAGCATTTCCCTCCATAAATCAAGAATGTAACAACAACATGGGAAATCAAATCAATGTACCGATAGAATGTGATGTTAATTTGGACAGCATCCTGACTCAGTCAGTAACAACGGTTTTGTTTCTAAAGAACTGACTCTTTCAGACGTAGACCTGGCTGTTGCCCATTTCTCATCGCAAGCTAGAGGCGATGACGGTATTCCCCAAAGTGTAGTGACAAAGACTCTTCCATTTATAGGCCATCATACCGCGAGAGTCTTCAACTCCTCTGTGTCCAAAGGTATCTTCCCAGCTACCTGGAGGAAGGTTAATTTAGTGCCTTTAAAAATAATATCAGTCCCTTCTACGGTCTCGGATTTTCGTCTGATAGCACTATTGAGTTTTCTGTCCAAGGTGTTGGAGAAGATAGTACATGATTACAAATTTTTTGAAAGCTAAAAAGATTTTTGATCCAATTTAAACAAGTTTCCGAAAGCATCACAGCACACAAACAGCGCTAATGGAACTAACTGAGGACATTCTAACTGGCATCAATGACCAGGGAATCCTAATGTCTATACTCCTGTTGTTCGATTTTAGCAAGGCGTTCAATACTTTTTCATCATCAAAATTACTATGGAAGCTGATATGCAGAGATTTCTGAAGCGATGTTCTCCTGTGGCTCAAGTCATATATAATTGGTCGTAGACAAAAAATCATTAGAAATAATTACGAAGAATCAGACTGGCTAACCACCAATCTAGGCGTGCCGTAGGGTTCTGTCCTGGGACCTTTGCTGTTCAGCCTAGACTGGTCCCATTAGGTGTACGTTAACAATTTTTTAAATATTTTGGTAAAAATAATAATTCTTCTGTAGATTTTCTCATATACAAAATTTTTTTAACTAACACGAAGATTAGTTTTTGAAAAATTGTGTCGTAAATCCAGATGCTATACTTCAAATCTCGTCTGGGAGAAAATGTTAGATCACTAGGATAATTTAAATATAAAGAGTTAGGGCGTATGGTTTATTTGGCTTTGTAGTGCCTGAGGTACTTGATAGTTGGTTTTACATATGTCGCGTTTAAGCTTGTTTTATGAATTTTTTTTATATATAGAAGCGGAGCAAGGATTATTTATATTTGGAATGCCTGGAGTATTTGGGTTTAAGATTTCGGATTTAGAGTTTGTTAATTAATTTTTGTAATTGCTCCCTTTTTCAGGTATGGAGATTTCCCCAACCGCTGAGCCCTAGCATGGGGACAATGTACTCACATCCCCACACGCTCCGCCACCCCTGCTGTTACGGACCCCCATTATTCTAGTCCTAAATTATTGTATCGCCCTAATTTACTATTAAATTGTTGTTATTTTTATTTTAAATTTGTTAGAAAGTGCTTCGTGCACATATTGTATGTATATAGGTATAGTAGATAGATATACGCACGCGAGGTGGCGCTATGCGCACTAGACCGTAGGACGCTCTCTCTCTGGCTAGTTGGCCGCCAACCTCCTTGCCGTACGCATCGAGCTCGAACGCGCGTGGCACCTTAGATGAATAAAGTGCTATAGAAGTGTATATCTGTGAGTATTTTTATTGTGTGACCACCAACTGCCCATCGTTTTGCACAAATCCGTCAAATGTGTATAAATGAGTATAAGTGTATTTATAAGCATAAATGGTCCGTTTGCATATGTCTGATGTATGTATGCGAAATTTCAGGGAGTCTACCACAGGAAAAAATCTGTAAATTCTGGAATTTACAGGGAATTTTCTCAGTGCAAAAGTATTATATTAAATTCTAGAAAAATTTAAAAACAATTATTTTCGAAGAGTTAAAATCATCTTCGATTATAAAAAGAAGTATATAAAAATGTAATTAAAATATAAATTAATATTATAATTATTAAAACAACTTCTTACATTGAAACGACAAGGTCTTAAGGTGTGCAATCGATCTTGAATTGAAACCTGTATATGACTATTGTAGATGTGATAAATAAGCAAATCCTGGAGTTTCGGTCCCTATCTCGTTGCTGAAAAACTGCAGTTTGGGAGTGTTGAAAATAAAGCAAAAAAACCTGTTAAGGGATAACACCACACTAGAGGCTGAAAAAAGACCTAATTTTTACAATTTATTCTGGGATTATGGGAAAAGGAATAGTATTCATATTTAGATGGTTCATTTAACACATATTGATGTATGAAAAAAACATTTTTTATTATGAATTTTGTACAAAATGGCGGCGCTACAGCAGATCTGCGGAAAAGGATTTTTTTGAAGGTGCTCCGCTGGCGCACCAACTCCTCGAAAACCGTGATAGCTGGAACAAAAAACCAAAAATTTTCTGAAGCTACATACTAATAGCTATCGAAGTACGTAGGATTTTTTTTATTCCAATTTTTGTAGAAACTGTGCACTTCTGAACAAAACGTATGAATTTTTGACTAAAAAAAGAGTAGTAAATTGTTAATAAAACAAGTACTTTTCAAATTTAAATATCAAAAAACGGCTACGTACTTCGATGAAGAATATATTTGAAGTGAAGCTACTGTAAAAATTGCAAGTCGATCCATGCAATGGTGTTGAAGCTACGAGTGCGCCCAGTTTGAAAAAACCCGTTTCGAGAAAAACGCGTTTAAAGTTTTCGGAGCATTTAAATCCTTGAAATTTTTGTATACCTCTAATCTGCGATGCCTGCACCGTACATTTGGCCATCTCAATTAATGTCTGATTTTTCTCAAAATGAATGTATTTTTATCTCGAGAAATATAAGAGTTAAAGTACTTTAGTCCCTGTGTTTTGGAAAGAGAATTTGATGCTATTGATTACTGTAAATTTCTATCCAGACACTGATGAAATCTTAAGCTAAGCGCCACAAGTAACTTTATTAAAAAAAATTTCAATGACATTTTAAAATTTTTTTAAAATTTTTAAAATTTTGTAATGTATATTTTAAGATCAAAGAAGTATTAGAATAGTACTATAGCGCCGTTACGGGAAAAAAGAAAATAATTTGGCTTATTTTACAAAATTCAATTGTTTCTGATACAAACAGCAAAATTCTTTTATTTCTTTTCTCGTTACTGAGTTATAGTATCGTTCTAAAACTTCTTTTATCTCAAAATATACATCTAAAACTTTCATTGAAATTTTTCTTAACCAAATTGCTTGTGGCGCTCAATATAAAATTTCATCGGTGTCTGGCAGAAATTTGGACCAATCAAGATCATCAAATTTGGTGATGCAAAAAGTATTATTATATTCTGCATCAAATCCTCTTTCCAAAACACACGGACTAAAGTATTTTATCTTTTATATTTCTCGAGATATAAATACATTCATTTTGAGAAAAATGAAAATATGCAAAAAATCAAGTTTGGCATACATTCTGAACCAATGGAGGTAGGGGTTTGAAACTATTTTTGCATATTATGGGTATATTATACATAATTTTCTTAAAGTTTCGGAGTTTTTATATTTTTTACTTGCTGTCTTGACGTGGAATAACCATATATATATATATAGTTATTCCACGTCAAGACAGCAGACCAAAATGTTTTAATCTCAGAACGACCAGTAAACTTGTTGCAAATAATCATCAAAATATACAAAAAAAATGTAGACGGTAAGATTGAAAGTGTAAAAATTTATGTGGACACATAATAATTGAATTTTTTTAATTTTTTCGTAACTTCTAACTTTCATGTATTATTCATTTGTAATTATTGCACCTAATCATCAAAATATACAAGAAAATTATATACAAGTTATACTACTTACAAAAAGATAAAGTAATGAAAAGAATCAAAATAATGCATTATGATGATATCACAAAATTTCACTATGGGGGATTTACATTCAATTTTATTTTATCAATTTAATAATATTTCTAGAACTTTCTTTAAACCTTCAACACATACTGGAATTCACATAATTACACTAAAACACAGTTCCATAGCACTTCACTTAAAAACGGTCATTCTGTTGCACACGATACTTCCTGAGTATATATATATATATATATATATATATATATATATATATATATATATATATATATATATATATATATATATATATATATATATATATAGCAAAGCCCATTATATATGTTATTGTTTACAGTTGAAGTCTTTATTTAGTAACTTCCACAGAATACAAATTTAAAGGATGTGCACGGTTTTATCGACTATTAGATAAGTACCTTTTTTATAAAATATAATACAAATGAAAATTGATTATATTTTAAAATTGTTTGATTTGTTCTAGGTTCTGTGATGGTCGTACAAATCTATTTCACCCTACATTGGTAAGTTTAAATTTATTGCATTGTTTTCATTAGCATTTAATTAATAGACTATCGCTTGAACTTTTACTGCTGAATACCATTCATACTGCTTAGATAAGCAAAATCTATTTTGTATGAAAAAGTGTATTTATAATTAAAACTTATAATATTTGTACATAACCCTTTATTTTCATGAATATTCTGTAATAGCTTGTACAAACTACGGATGAACTTATATTATTTTTACATACATACTATCCTTATAATATTTATGAGCTATGTCCAGTTTTTTAGCATGTTCTGCATTCTTTCCAGTATAAATGAATAGAATAATATGCTTAATTTATTCGACCACCAGAAATAATATGGTAAGTTAGTGGACTTTATGGATATTTATATGGATTTGATTTATGGTAATCTTTTCTGTACAGCAGAATAGTTATTAATTGCAGATTAATAATTGAAAGCATCTGTAATCTTGGGTTTCATGCAAGAACACCACGTTAATCACCAAACATTACTTCAATCTAGTTAATAGTATCTCGAACTGGCCTCGATAACTGTATACTTAAATTTTGTTTGCCTTCGGCCGCATGTGACTTGCCTGTTCCGATGCAAGGCATGCAAAACGCTTCTCGTTCTGGATTAGAGACTCGACCGAACTCAGCTCGCTCCACGGGCTCGCCTTGCTCACGTTGCGCGTTCGCTTGATTGCCTGACACTCGCGCGAAGCGCTAAACTAAAGCTTACATTTAACGCTGACACTATTATCTGTTTATTTTTACAGAAATCAGTAAAAGAATATTGTTTTTTTATATCTCTTTCGTTTGAAGATATTAGTATTAAATTATCGAATAATTGTTTAATTTTCAATGGTACATGATGTATTTAACATTTAGAAATATAAGAATGCAATTTAAACTGATAAATGATTCAATTTTAATAAAAAAATAAAATAAAATAAAATAAATTATATGACTCCATCGATCACGCAGAACAATCCTTTATTAGTTGAATTAGAAAGTATGCGACTTTTCGGGAGTTTTTTTAAAATACTCCCCTCATCATGGCTACACAAAAAAATATAAAAAAAGTTATCAGTCACTACAAAATAAAATACAAAAGATACAAAATAACATGGAATAACATTTACCATAAACTTAAACGACTAAAAACATGAACAGCGTCGTGAACTAAGGAACAATCATAATTGTATGTTGTAATGGCACCTCTAAAAAACGAAATTTGCGAACATTAACATTACTTTTATAAAAATTAAAATTTAACTCGACGTACAAAATTATAACAACAACGTCAAAAAAAACGCAAAAACTTACTGAAACAAGTAGACACACGTTTAAGTTTATGGTAAATGTTATTCCATGTTATTTTGTATCTTTTGTATTTTATTTTGTAGTAACTGATAATTTTTATTTATATTTTTTTGTGAAGCCATGATGAGGGGATTATTTTAAAAAAATTCCCGAAAACTCGCATACTTTTTAATTCAACTAATAAAGGATTGTTCTGCGTGATCGATGGAGTCATATAAAAAAAATAAAATAAAATTAATAAATATATAATGCATATGCAATTTTATGAATTTAATGTTTGTATATTTTTGGTCTTCAAGACGTTGGTTTGAATGGAAATAGCTTGGACTTTTCAGATCTTTTTGAATTCGACCAAGAGTAGGAAAAAATTGTGTGGCAATATATCCGTTGAACTTTTAACGATGATATTCCAAACATCTGCCTTAACTGTGAGTACCGCCTTTATGCCGATGACTTCTGCGTTTACTTTCACGGCAAATTAAAAGATGCGGAACTTATCATACAGAATATAATTAACGCTGCTCTCGATAATTTAGCCCTCTGGGGTGTAGAAAACAGATTTCAGATTAACTCGATTAAAACTAAAGATATCTGGTTACACGCGGTTTTTACGGCAGGTTCCCTGACCATTATCTTCCTGACATTTTGCTAAATCGCTAAGTAATTACCCCTTGCGACTTCATCAAGCCCTTGGGGATCACACTGGACTGTACTCCTACTTGGAAGCAACACTGCATAGGTACTTCTAATAAATGCTTCGCTACTCTGTCAAAATTGAGGAAGTGTGGATATTTTATTCCTAAGAATACTAAGCTTAGGCTAATTAAGTCGCTTGTCTTCCCCTATCTTGACTACTGTCCTTCGCTTCTTCTCGACCTATCCGATGAGTTATCGGCCAAGCTCAGCAGATACAAAAATGCTGCTCTCAGGTTCGTAGAGGGTATTAATCGATTGCAGCATTTCACGCCAATTTACAAAAAATACGATGTATTATCTTATAAGTATAAAATTCGCTTCCTTATGCTTTGCCTAATGGCGACTGTACTACGGACAAATTCCCCCGCATACCTTAAGATCAAGCCAGAATTCCGGCTGGGAGATAAAACATAGTCCAAAAGGGCCAGCGAGTACGATATTTCAATTAAGCGTACTAATACCGATTGTTTTGCTCTGTCGTTCGAAAAAGGGGTCGCGCGCCTGTTGAATGATCTACCATACGATCTACGCGTTTACTTTAAGAGATCGAGTTTTTACATACTGTTGTTAAAATTTTGCGCTTCCCCTGATTTTCGTACGTAACACACAGTGTGTGTGACTTACCCTACGTCGTTATCATTACTTTTGTAACAGCGTGTGTGATTTGTACTGCTTCGTTCTCATATTTTACTTTTGTAAATAGTTCTATTTTATTTATTCTTTCGACTTATTTTTTTTGTTATATATTATTTTGTGTTTATTTACATCAGAAGTAAGCTTTATTTTATTTTTTATTTTTATTTTTATTTTATCTTAAGCTTTAAGTTATCATGCTGTAGTCAGGGCCTGTGTGCCTAACTTTATTACCTGCGGATTTTCCATGCGATGTATAAAGCCTTTTACAAAGTTGTGACTATCACGCACCATAAGTCCTGAGTCAATTAAGGGGTAACACCACTCTAACGGCCCGAAAAAATGCCTAATTTGTACTATTTTTTACAAGAGTAGGAAAGAAGGTATCTAATTTCTTTTTTGAGGGTTTACTATAGATATATTGAGGTACAAAAATATATGTTTTTTTACATTTAAATACAAAATGGCGGCTATACAGCGAATCTCGTGAGAAGCCTTTTTCTCAAACCTCCAAACGGGAGAACACTTTTTTCAGAAAGTATGAAACCTGGAACAAAAAAAACAACGAAATTCTTAATCTATATAACGTTAACTTTGGAAGTACGTAGGGTTTTTTTTATTTCAATTTTTGTAGAAATGGCGCAGTTCTGAAAAAAAGTCGATTTTTTTCGAAAAAAAAACGATGTAAATTGTTTGTAAAAAAAACATTACATTCAATCGAAAAACGGCTACGTACTTCTTTAGAGAATATATTTGTGAAGCTACAGTAAAAATTTCAATCCAATCCATGCAATCGTTTACGATTAATCTGTTCTCCCAGTTTGAGAAAACCGGTTTCGAGAAAAACGCGTTAAAGTTTTACATGCACTTAAATCATCGGTATTTTTTGTTTACCTCTAATCTGCGATGCCTGCACCATACATTTGGCCATCCAAATTAATATTTGCCTCCTCCTCTTCCTTTCTCATCGATTTTGAATCTAATCGGGCCTTCTTGGCTGCATCTGTGAGCGACTGCTCGGAAAACTTGATCCGCCGCTCATCAGTTTCAATGCAGAAATTGAAACAATTTGGTCCTATTTTAAGGCCTAATTTCTGCATAAGCTTCATGATGCTTGACAGACCATCGTTGTAAATGCCTGCGGCAATGTATATTGCAGTGTCAAGAACGTGCTTGCCACTGGAGACTGATTTTGGAGTCATACACCACACGATTGAGTTGAAACTCTTGTTGCTCTTTTGCGTATATCCGCCGAGGCAACGAGTCAGCAGATCGTCGCTGCTCAATTCAGTTCAAATAAGAGAAATTGCTTCAAATACCACTTGCGACATTGCTGGCTTGTATTTATAATTCAAATCTCCAGTGGCCTGGGCGCTCTGCCACGAGCACCATGAATCTTCGCCGAGCGGGCATCTCTCGTGCTTCGATTTGTCGTCCGTCGATAATTTATGGTCTAGCGTTGCGTAAATTTCATTGCGCATATTTTTTATAGAATCATAATTTCTACGTATTGTTAGACCATAATAAATTGACAATTCGTCGATTAATTTAGCAGTGAGCTTGCCCTTTCCTCCGAGACCTTTAGTTTTCTTTTTTAAATTTCGAAGGCGATGACCCATCCGTTTCTGCACGTAGTCAATGCACTCTTTCTTCGTTACTGACAAATTTTCATAAGGCTGTGAGTCTACGATACCTTTAAAAGTTTTTGAATCACCGTCCCCGACGTAATTAGCATATTCATACTCTGTTCACAAACCTCCTTTGCATCGACAGCAATCTTCTGCAAAACTTTAGCGTAAAATCATTGAAAATTTGGCCGTGGGAGCTCCACGAACGCGCAAAATTTTATTATTCCATTCAATCCTATTCCTAGTAGTCGCATAGCAAGAATCATTGTACGATTAATGTCGTATGCTTTTTCAATGAATGGTGAAGAAGGGATAGAAATGTTGTCTCAGTTTGGCATGAAATAACAATTTTGAAACCCAAGCCACGCTTTCCACACTCGGTGAATGTCACATCTGACTTGCACTTTTTGCACACAACAGGTTGCGATGTAGCGGTAAATACGGTTAAAAAATTCAGAATTCAATAAGCCGATGTGCCAACCGCCTCGACGCTTGGCTTCTCCATTTCATAACGGTTACTTGGCCGCCGCTTTGAAATTTTCGGTCTCTTCAAATTGCTCTTTTTCCCTTTCGTCGATTTCTTGCCATTATACACTGGTCTTTCACTACTCATATTGTTTATAATTTTCACATTGTTTACTTAAAATTAACGAAATATGTAATATATAAATATATAAAAACGAAAAATCAGCAGAAATACAAATCGAGTGTGTGCACGGCGTCGCTTTGCAGCTGTACTAACTAACACATATACACACTGATACAAGCTAATTTCAGTATTAGCGCACCCTGCAGGATGCCTGAGGAACCTCAAGGACCTTTGGCTCTGTAAGTAACAAGGTCTCCTATTACTCCGATAGATAAAATCAATACAAAAGCGATGAATCAGAACGCGCCGCGCGCTCTCATTTAGCAAGCGGTCCGAGGCGCTGTCGTAAAATCTATATTTGAACCTTTTAAAAATTATTTGACACTATAGGACCAATTGCATATTATTTTTATGACGCTAAAGTATTGTTTAAGCTGAAAAAAATCGATTTTTTTTAAATCCTGGAGTGGTGTTACCCCTTAATAAATTATACAATCAATCAATTTCTCTCTCTCTCTCGCTCTCTCTCTCGCTCTCTCTCTCTCGCTCTCTCTCTCTCGCTCTCTCGCTCTTAATAAGTTTTTAATTCAGGAATTCAAAAAAGCAAAATAAATATACATAAAAACAAAAGTAATAAAAATATGAAGAACACTGTTGACAAAAGTCTCGCTTCAGCTAGTGTTAGCACCGCAAATGAATCAGCAAATGATAAAAAATCTAATAATGATCCACTAATGGAGCCACTCACTGCGTCAACCCCTACTACAAAACTCTTAGAAACCTCCACTGAAGAGAAGAGAACCGATGACATTGCCTCAACCACTCTAATCTGTTCGCGTTACTGTAATATGCCATCGACCATGCTGGACCTATTTAATAACCAGTTCGATATTCTTCTAACATCAATGGACTCTATTCATTACTCTATTCATTATCTCGATGCTGCCAGTAATACGTCTATTGCCGTACCAGCAACTTAGGTATTGACTAGCAAACTGACAGCTCAGATGTCGTCACTAGAGAAGAAAATTGACAAGCAGTCATTCAATCTGGAGGATCTGCAGAAAGATCGTCTATTGTTACTACAAGACAACACACTCCTAAAAGAACATATTCAACAATTACAGTCTAAGATTGATGGTATGGTCGATGGCATAAACTGTAATCATAAGCAAAACAATAATAAAAATCAAAATGACCAAGTCATCTGTGATGAACTTGAAGCTAACGAGACGCGTGTGATCGTCTCCCATAGAGATGTACTAGTTGACTCGTCGAATCACGCGACTACGAAAGAACCTACTTTCAACAGGATTCGAACGCGGAGTCATGAGCCTAGAATGCCTGGTTCGCGCCATAAAAATGACTCTGCATCGAATCATGTCCCGGTACTTGCTCATGGAGGAAAGGGCTCTAGCCATGCAACGAGAGAAGACAGTAGCGGCGATGAGGGCGCTGAGTTTATTGTCACGGGCATCGTCGACTGCTGTCGTGCTGAGACTCACCCCGCTAAAGTCGCTTACATGGTTCTCAACACTGCTCTGTTTTCTCTCAATAAAGATGATATTATTATTGTCAGGGAAGTCGCTCACCCTTCGATGAGGGGCAAAATCTCCAGGACAGATGCCGGGGGTATCAGCACTGCCCCATCTACTAGGGCAGATGCACAGCCGCCTTTAATCGTCCGTCTCGTGAGCATGACCAAGTGAAATGAAGTGATGCGTGCGAAGGCGGCCATTACGCGCTTCAATACCAGTGATATCGGCCCTTCTAGGTTGAGCGAGAAACTGACAAAATATCTTTGTCACACGAATATTTTTATTAATGAGGTTTCGAGTAAATGTGCGTATGTAGATTTTAAAAGTTTAAAAGCTATTGCCAAGAATCTTGGTTTCAAATTCGTGTGGCATAGATGCGGCAAGTTTCTCGCTCAACGAGAAGAGGGCATGCAAGCTGACGTGTTCGTATCTGCTTCCGACCTTCGCACAATAGCAGACTCATACAATGACATTAATACCAACCACAATAATAACAATAGTAACAATAATATCGAAATAGTTAAAGAGACACATCATACACACAATACAGTAGCAGCAATGCCAAAAGCAAGAATTACGATAACAATAAGCAGCCTATTCAAGCAGAAAAATATTGACTAGATGCAGTGAAAGTTCGTGAAACGGACGAGGGAGTGAAAAGGAGAGCAGTTTTTTTAATGCAAATTCCATTAGGCATTACATTAAACACATCCGTCAACTTCTTAGCGATAAATCATATCATCTATTCGGCGTGGCCAAAACGTGGTTGGAGGAAAAGAAAATAGACAACGAGCCCATTCATATCGAGGGATACACACTTGTGCGACATAATAGAAATGGAAATGGAGGTGGGGTTGTACTTTACATTCATGACAAATACAGGGTCAAAATACTAGCTGCATCAAACACTGATGGACGGGACAAGCCGAAAATGCCCGAGTACATTATATGTGAGATACAGCATCGTAAACAGGAACCTATATTTGTCGCTGTTATTTATAGACGTCTCACCATTGCCTTTTTTTAAGTATTCGGATTTTGTGGATAAGCTGAGGGAATTTTGCAATTTATATAGTCACAAAATCATAATGGGCGATTTGAATGCGGATCTTTTGAAAGATAGTGATATCGCGAATTTTGTTCGCAAGCTTGCAGCTGAACTATCATCTGACATGGCCCAGCAAACATAACATCCTTGACGTAGCTATCAGCGTAAAGGCACCATCCTTATTTTATGATTCATTTACGTATAGGGATTATAAGAACATTGAACCGAAAGAACTACAATCCCTTTTGTCGGAATACGATTGGTCAGTCTTTAACGAACTAAACAAAAAACGTGACGCGACTTACAGGCGGTACAAAAGGACTGGTGATGTGCGGTTTCATACCGAGTTTGTAGCGTTACGTAACAAATCCTTAGCCAAAACAGAACAGGCTTACATCGCTTATTATCAAGGAAGACTACTGGGTAAGCAGCAAAGTGATGTTTGTAAAGAATTGCCCAACCTTGGACTCCGTCCCAAAGCTATTTTAACGCAAATGCATTCCATTTTGCTAAACTATTCAGTAACAATCAGCTATCGGATTTTCTTTACAAGGAGAATATCAACTGTGCAGGACTCGAATATTAATCAGGCTTTAGACGTTTTCTGGCATTTAATAAAAAATTGAGTTTAGCATCCATAGTTCTACGTAATAGACCACTGTTGACTTAGAATATCAGCTGTGGTACTTCAAATATGTACTATTTTAGTAAAAAATTGTACTTAAAGTAAGTCATACTCGACAGAAAAAATTGAAAAAATCACCCCTGCCCCTCTCACTCCCCTATTGACAATTCCATTACGCAGTATGAATGTATTTATAAGCGTGTATGGATGCAATTAAAGTTTGTATGTATGTTTATAATAATGACGCGGTAGATTTATTGTCAGTAATGCGTATGCTATTTTTAGTTTTTATTTTTATATATTGACTATATCCTGTTGATAATAGCTGATAAGCAAGATTTTAAGAAGACCACTGTGACATTTTTATATATAAACAAGTACGTTATTTTGTATATTACTGTATTCCTTTTTGATGATAATCAGAATAAAAAGTATATCTATCTATCCCCTTCTTTCTCCCTTTTTATTCTCGTTATACACTTTTATACAATATAAATCTCCCCAGATTATTATGCCGTAAATGACAATACTATAAAAGAATGCGTTATATATTACCAGTAGTTTCAATTTGCATCACTTTGGAGATTTTAGTAGAAATGAATGTTTGATACTTTGTTTTATTTATTACATATTTGATTCGACCCATTTCATGTTATAATCAAATATTATTGCAAAATATTTACATTTTTCAACTCTGTTTATATTCTGATTACCTATTTGTAAACACAAGGTACGTGGCATACTATCACAATAATTACCAAAGTCATATAAAAGGGTTTTTTGATGCTCAGAGATAGCTTGTTTGAAGCTAACCAAGTTGATACTTGTTTAAGATAATTATTCATTTTATCTTGGGCAGAAATCCATGTGTTATCAATAGATATTATTATTACTATATCATTAGCGTATGATACAATAGAATGTGAGGGCATGGCACTTAGTAAATCATTAACATATAATACAAACAGTAAGGGTTCCAGAATAGATTCTTGAGGAACGCCAGTAGCAATAGTTTTGTATTCACTCAGATTATCTTTTATTCTTACTTTTTGTTGTCTATTAGATAGGTAACTTCTTAATAAGTTCAAAGCATTGCCTCTAATCCCGTGACATTCTAATCGCAGTAAAAGTTTTTCATGGTTTACTGTGTCAAAAGCCTTAACCAAATCTAAACATGTGGCTATAATAGGTTTACTCTTATCTAAATTTTTGTAGATCAAATTTGTAATGTATTTAAAAGAATCTGTGGTACCTTTATTTTTTAGGAATCCAAATTGTTTATTTAATAGTTTGTTTTTGCTTATGAAGTCATATAATCTGTTGTATATGACTTTTTCAAATATTTTTGCTAAGTTTGGTGTTAGAGAGATTGGCCTGTAGTAAGACATTTCATGTCTGTTCCCACTTTTGAAGTTAAGAACCAATTCTGCATTTTGAGAGCTGTAGGATATATTGATTTTTCGATGAATACGTTAAATATGTGCACCGATGGAAGTAGTATACTGTTTGAATTTGTTTATAAAGTTTTAACATTAATCCGATCAACTCCGTCTAATTATTCTTTCATATTATCTATTATACCTTTTATTTCCATGTAGTTCGTAGGAGTAAAAAATATTGTTTTGTTATACAATGGTGGAAGTTTTAGTTTCGAATTATCTGGTGTTATAATCTTTTGGCTTAATCTTGTACTAATATTACAAAAATAGTTGTTCGTGGCATTCGCTTTTTCTTTTGAATTTTCAATTATCTTATTATTATTACATAGGCATTTCACATCAATTATCAATAATGGTTTTCATAGGTTTTTTTACGAACTTTTTGATGTTGATAACCATTTTTCAAAATTTTCATAATTTTACCTTGAAAAATCAAAAAGAAAACTAAATTAGCAATTTTCTCAAGAAACATCATTTTTTTATTTTTTAAATATTTTTAAATGAAAGATCAGTTTTTTTTTACAAAAAATCATCTTTGTCTGAAAAGGGTTTTTTTTTGTATTTTCGAATAACAGAGCTTCGAAGAACGCCCGACCTCTGCCGCGTCGGAAATACCGCAAGCGTAACCACAAAGTCGCGATTTGATTTATTTTTCGTCGGTAGGTGGCGAAATCTACTTTGTTTTCTATGCACAAATGAATAGTGCAAGGAAATGTATAATATAAGTAAGAGTGAACAAAGTTGATATTTTTAGTTTGTTTTTTAAATTAAATATTGAACCTTCAGTATTTAAGGTAAACGTATTCTAATTGATTCAATATTTCTGTATAGTTCAGTAATTAGAATATTGTATGTATATTAAATTTGTACATTATAAATTAAATACATTGTATTTTATTAAAGATATGATTCATATTCATTTTATTTAATTTCCTCTATCCATTTATATTCTTTTAATTTAGTTTAAAAAATTATTTTACATAATGCCACCGCAAAAAATGAAGTATCGTGGAAATTTAAATGTTTCATCCATTTCAAAAGGATAATCATAATGAAAAAAATAATTTATTTCATTTAACTGGTAAATTAAAAAATAACTATTCTTCACTCTAAGTAGAAACTAAAATTTGTATAAAATGTAAAGCTAATTTTTATAAATCTCTTCGAGATTCTGATATAACCCCTCCAGTAGATAATAATTATTTTGTTCAATGTGATAATGAATATCAGAAAGCCGGTATTGCTACCCTTGATCAAACCAAAGAAAAGTTCAAACAATCTAATGATAAAAACGAAAAAATATTATTGCTTGCTCTCGCTCCAAAATATTGGTCGCGCGCAGAATTAATGTTAGAATTAAAATCGACTGAGCCTAGAAGCAAGAACTGCGAAAGAATTGGTCTCAAAACATGGTAATTTAGCAACTCCAATTCCAAAAAAGGAAAGTTACTATCTACTGAAACAAGTACGTTAGTACGTAAATTTTATGAACGAGATGATATAAGTCGATTAATGCCTGGAATAAAGGATTTTGTATCAGTGAAACAAGATGATGGAACTTGAGTTCACATACAAAACGACTATTACTTTGTAATCTTAACAAATTATATGCTCAATACAAAATTGAGCATGAAGACGTAAAGATACGTTTCACAAAATTTACACAATTTAGACCCCTTCACTGTGTTTTAGCAAGATCCAGCGGAACTCGTACAGTTTGCGTTTATACACATCATGATAATGTAAAATTAATGTTTAATGCTATTGATTTAATGAATGTGACAATAACTTTCAAAAAACCTTTGGAAAATTATCATGATTACATAAATGTAATTGTATGTTCAGTTCCTAACGATACTTGTTTTCTAGGGGAGTGTCAAAATTGTCCTGGTGTAGCAGAAATTAAAAAATATTTAACAAAAGTTTTCGATGATAAAGATATTGAAGAAATTAGGTTTGATACATGGACACAAACTTATTGACATTGAAGGCACATTGAAGACTCAAGTAATGAAAGTTGACGAATTCGTAGACGAATTTTATGAACGATTGTCTAAATTAAAATTAGATCATTTCATTACTAACCAGCAAGCACTATTTTTGAAAGATCTTAAAGAAAATTTAAACGAAGGAGAGTTTATGGTTTGCTTTGATTTTGCTGAAAACTACGCGTCTGTCGTTCAAAATTCATCGCAATCTTTTCATTGGAATAATAAACAAGTTACTGTATTTACAGAAGTTGTTCACTATATAGATACTGGTAAACTTAAACATAAAAGTATGGTTATTTTATTTGATAATTTAAATCATGACGCTATTGCTGTTTATGAATATCAAAAAATAATCATTGATTATTTAAACTCAAACTTTATGGCTACAAAAATTTATTACGTCACAGATAGAGCGGGTCAGCATTTTAAGAACAAAAGTAGTTTCGCTAGTCTTCTTGCTCATGAACAAGATTTCGGAATCACTGCTGAGTGGTATTTTCATGCTACAGCTCACGGTAAAGGTGCATGTGACGGTATAAGGGCTAATTTGAAAAGAGGTGCGAAACGGGCTAGCTTACAATGTTCTACAGGAAATCATATTCTTGATGCTACAGCCTTATATTAATGGGCAAAAAATTACTGTAAAGAAACAGAGGTATTTTTTAGTACCAAACAAAGTTATGCTTTAACAGAAAGATTCGATAACGCAGTGACGATTCCAAGCACATTGCAGTATCATGTATTTATACCTTTCGAAAGTGTTAAACTAAAAATAAAGAAATTTTTACAGTCTACAAAGTACGACATTTTTGTTAAAAGAGTGAAAGAGACAAAGCTAATTAAAACCAAGAAAGCAATTTTGAGTGAAAAAAAATTAAGAAACAATAAAACAGACAAAGCAAACCAAAACTAAGAAAAATAATAAATTTAAATGAAGTTACGAAAGTAGTAAAGAATTCTAATTTAAACAAATAGAAAACTTTAAAAAAATATAAGAAACGTGTATGTATTATACATAGTACATTTTAACTACACTTTTTTATGAGGTAGAAGCTGCGCTGCCCCAGCGCTGGCGCGGTGGAGGGTCACGTATTCTTCGAAGGTCTGTTATTCGAAAATACCAAAAAAACCCTTTTCAGACAAAGATTATTTTTATGTAATGATCTTTCATTTAAAAATATATAAAAAAAATTAAAAAATGCAAAGTTAGTTTTCTTTTTGATTTTTCAAGGTCAAATTACGAAAATTTTGAAAAATGGTTATCACCATCAAAAAGCTAGTGAAAAAAAACTATAAAAACCATTATTGATAATTTTTTTAAAAACTAATCTTATAATATTTATATCGAATACAAAAGGCGCTGATTTTGCCGTTTATTTTCGGCTCAGGACACTTGACGTGAAATGCGTCATATATAAGAAATTTCATTATCTGTGCTTTGTTTTTTACCTATTTTGGTTTTTATAATTTTCCATAGCTGTTTAGAATTACTACTATTAGTCTTAACTAGGTCTCTGTTATATTTGGCATCTTTTATTACTTTATTCAGAGTATTTTCATATTTCTTGTATGTACTCTTCTTTTGTTTGAATGTTTGCAGGTTCATTTTTGCAATTGTTGTATAGGTTTTCTTTGGTTTACATGATATCATAATTGCATTGTAATCCATGCATTTCTAGTCCTTGTATTTGTTTTAATCATATTTAATTTTTTAGTACCTGTTGCCTTTTCTACGCATTTTTTAATTTCTAGTATAAAGGTGTCTATTACGACATTAGAGGGTTCCAGTTTGTTTAATTGACTATACTTTTTAATTTTTTGTAGTTCAGAATATTATTGAATTTATTATTATTCTGTCTCTCCAGTATTGTAGTGTCTAGTGTTATAAGTAGTGGATAGTGGTCAGTAAATGTATTAGTAAGTTTGTATGAATTTACTTTAATTGAGTTGCTTTTTACGTAAATGTTGTCAATACAATATTCATTTCAACTGTTATCTGAAGTTCTTGTTATACTTAGGAAGCATGAGCTATACTCCAATTCCGAAAAGTTATGTAAAAATTCCTGACTGATATTATTTATATCTAATAGATCAATATTGTAATCTCCTATCACGTAATGACTGTTATAATTTTTAGTTATATTCAGAAATATAAATTCGGTTTTGGGATCATGTGATCCGTGTATACACATACGCAGAGACCACAAAACTGTTATTATTGTTTATTTTTATGGTAGAATTTATAATTCTCCGTCTTCAATGTGAACTACTTCAGTGTTTTCAATTACGTCATTCTTGATGTACACGACCACTCCGACATCTGTTAGTATTGCTGTTGTTGTAGTATATTTTATAACCAGGTTGTTTATAGTACTTATTATATTCCAGATTCCGTGTTTCCGAACATATGGCTTTTTTTCATTCAATAATTAATTCTAAGTTAGATAAATTTGTATTTAGACTTTCTATATTTAAGTATAGGACAATTTTTCAATCTCGTTACTGAGTGTTTGAATATTTTCGATGATACTTTCTTTATCTATTAATTCTTGAAAGTCTGTATTTTGATCCATTTTTGCTAAGTTTTCTTATATCTATTTTTCAGTATTGAAGAGGACTGCTGTTTTGCGTTGATATAGATGCAAGTGAGGCAATAGACAGACTATTTACCATATTTTTCTTTTGTAAATCCTCTGCCTTGTCATTATTTATTGGCAATGTAGATGTACTATTTGCTTTTTGGTTTATTTGAAAGTAGTCTACCTTACCGAAGTATATTGGCAAGGTAGGTTTGTAACGAGGCATTTGGCTCGTTAAAGATTCTCGATGCGAGAATAGTATGAGTGCCACGAGATACGTACTCGCACACACGAATGAGTCATCAGGAGCGGGCCCGCACACTTATACACATTACATCACACAGTTAGCACACGAGACAAGAGATAGATAGAGAGAGAAGGGTGAGCGCGCCAGCTGAGACAGCTAGCCACGACGAGCAGTAGGGTGGGCGGGGGGGGGGGGGGTATACAGTACCTTCACGACATCCTGGGCTGCGTCGACACTAACGTCAACCGGAATGGAAGTATGAGTGAGTAACTTAGACTCCTAATCACGTGGAGTGCAGCTACAATAGCCGCCGTGAAGGCTATCTACGCGCACCCTAATCTCGAATCTTATCTCTCACACGAATAATAATAAAGAGCTCACGATGAAAAGCGCATAAACAAATACACACAAAGAGTTAGTTAAGTTACCGTGGGAGACGATTAGTCTCAATCTCAGTGCGACTGATAAATCAATAGTGTGCGTACGCGATTTAGTTTATCATCCGAAGTATAAATATCATATTCATGCGTGCGTGAGCCCATATAATTATGGCGAATATTTGTGCTGACTAAGAGCGCGAACGTAAAAATAGTTATGGCAAAACATTGGTACCAAAGGTAAATTGTCTTATAATAATTGTATGATGTCAAAGTTAGTGTAAGAAATAACCTAAAAAAAGGTAGTATGTTTCTAATCGCAATTCGCAAGATAGGTCTTTTCTCATCGTAACGCGTGAGATAGGTATTTTCTAATCATAACGCATAAGATAAGTCTTTTCTCTTAGGACCCATCAATTTTTCGCTTTTTTGTCACACATTTGTGTACAACTAGATCTTATCTAACGAACCTTAAAGAATTTTCATTTCTCTCATTTTGTTTAATGCGGGCGAAGTCGCCGGTATAGCTAGTTTTTTATAAGTCAAAAGTTTAGAATATAAATTATTAAAAATGTGGATATAATAACAAAATACTATCGTGTTATACTTTTGTAAAATTTAGGTTGAATCAGCGTATAATATTAAATTTTGTAACCTTTCTGACCATATTGTATTTTTGTACATAGACCAATTTATTTAAACTTTTTACATTAAAAATTAAAAAATCTCACTTTATTGCTCCCAGCATTCACATGAAGATGTAAATAAGTAGGTTTGATCCAAAAATTACATACAGTAATTTACATCAATGTTTGTTATTTTTCATGAAAAATGTAAGCTGGAAGATTATTCATCGCAGATAAAAAAAGTAAATATCCTGTACAAAACTTCTGAATGTCTTTCTACTTCATAAAAACTATCCTTCCTGAATATTTGAGCTAAAAAGGTTCTGGCAGAATAGTTACAAGGATACCAACTTAGCGTATTTAGGAAAAAGGTATAAGTTCAAACAACCATGTCTCCGGTCCATTCGACGATTTTGATCGAATCAAAAAAGAAGTTAAAGGTCTTTCAAGACGACAAGAATGAGTTTTGTTTTGATTAAAATTACTGAAACCCGTAGGAATGGTACGGGATCAAACGTAACCTAAAAATCGGAAAAATGTGCGAATGAGTTGTATGAAATGACCCATGCAATATTTTTAGACCGGAAACCTTTTTGTCTAAAAGTTGGCCGAAAGGCAAAGAAATTTTTTTTTGATTCGTTCAAAATAATTGAAATATACGCTCCGTGGAATTGTTTAAAAATGGCTAGTTTTTGGTCAACATTGAAAATTCAAAAAAATTTTAGGGAGTACCATAGTGTTTAAAATTAGCTGAAAATGTTTTATAAAATGTTTTCAGGGTCTTCTGAAAAATCATTTTATAAAAAAAATCAATTTTCTTTGGCAAATGATAACTGAAGTAAAACGGCATTATTCCTTCTGAAAATTTCCAAAATGGTAGCTTTTTACTATCTCTTGGCTAACAAGGAAAGTCCACGACCTGCGAGAAGCGGTTATACTTTTTCATAGGTTCAAAAATGTTTTATTTATTTCAGACCATAAATTGAGTTTTGTTCGCTCGAAATTCCTCTGTGATTTCGTCGATCCAACAGAGATGGGTAAGGAATGAGAAAATCGACTCTCAAAGGCTCGTTATTATAGTAACTTTGTTTTATTTATACAGGCAATTTTACTTTTTTATATCGAGTATCAGTCGCACAATGCCCGAAACTAGGACAATTCTTAAATGCTATAATCTAGTACACGGCTCGGAGCTGCAGCCGGAATGGTGCATCCTCACGGTGCGTTGGTCGAGTACCACCTGAGCCGAGGCGATAGCGCTTAGGAGGTCAGATGCGCGCTCCGTCCTGCGACGACTGTATGCACTCCGACGATTGCTTCCTTTTCTCTCCGTAAAAAATGTATTTTATCCTACAGATATAAACAGAGTCTAAAATATTATCTATTGTTTATTTATATTTGAAAATTTTCTTGAATTTTTTTAAATAGATTTTGTCTAATAAGTGTGCGTAAAAAGCTTTTTTAAAACCCCTTGTTATAATCAGAAAATGTATGCGTTTTACTTCAATAACTTGTAAGAAAAAAATTTTCTTAAATAGTTTCAAAGTAAGATAAGACTGTAGAGCACTGTTTAGTTAATAGATATATTGTTTATGTTTTATTTTCCAATCCAATTTGTAAGGAATAAAATTTAATTGAGTTAAAATTTGGATTCACAGTTAAAATGAGATTGAATGAACTATTTTGAATAACTATCTCGAATAATTACACTTCATGAACATTTTTAAGATTTTCTTAGTTATATATTATCATTTTATCTTAAATTTATTTGTAAGAATGGTATGCATTATATACATTAAAAAATATTTCAATCAACAATATTGTTTCATAATATATGCTTTACTTTTGCATAAGTTTAAATGTAAATATATACATATATCTCGACATATTAAAAAGCAATAGACTTGTAATTTTTATTTTTCACCACAGTATTAAATAGAATAAATAATTTCATATTGGAACAATTTATAAAGTTTGAGGAAGCTAAGTGCCAATGAATTGGCATCGGATTTTTTTAATAGTGTCAAAAATGCTTTAGATTTTTACCAATTTCTTTCTTATTTATATGTTTTATGTTTTTTGTGGTTAAATATAACCTTATTTTCATTTCTTGCATTTTAAAGGTCACCAACCTTTATTTATTAGAGAAAGGGTTAAAGAACAAAAATGGCCTAAATAGATCATTGAAGCACGCATTTTTTTAACCATTGGGTATTTATGAAAATTGATATATAAAGGTTTTTGGGGTCGCTGATTACTAATCCCTTATCAGATTTTACAAATTCAAAATGGTGTGTACAATCTGGTGTACAGAAGTGCTCTTTCTAAAAAACGACTAGACCGATTATTTTCATTGGTTGGTAAATAATCGAGAATCAGTGCATATTCGTATCCAGAGAGAAAATTTACTGTGCAAACACCTTTGGCTTAAATCATGTTAAGTCTAACCGTGGACCCTTAAGGGGATAGCTACATCTTTAAATTTTAAATTAATTGATAGTACATTTTGAGTTAAAAATATGACATTCATCTGTGTATTACTTGATTGCTTTCAGTATATTTGAACATTTTATCAAGACTAAATACTTTTCTTTATTTTTATTGAAAGTAATTAAGTCCCTTTGATTGGCTATAATGAAAGCCTCTATATTTCTTGGGCTACCGCAAGGTTTAGAGAGCTAATGTGATCAAATTGATGCTTTCAAGGTTTCATTATATTCAAAATATATGTAGTTATAATATGAGTGTGGGAATTTGCATATACAAATTATTGACCAAAGTTATAGTCTATTTAAGCGAAAATTCTTAGATTTTTTAAAATTTTATTATGAAATATGGCTTAAATAGAGTATAACTTTGGTCAATAAATTTCATATACAAACTCCCATATTTTATTACATTAAGGTGGCTTCAGCGACTTTTTATAAAAACACTGACGTTTCTGAAATTTTTCACAAATATTCTTTCAAAATTATACTTTTGATCTAAGTAAAGAAAATCTGGGGTCAACGACAAAATTATTGAAAAACTAAGCTTCTACAAAGTCACTTTTAACACATAACCTTATGGGATGAGACCGTTTATCAATTCCAGAATCAATCAATTCAGAATATGTAATTGAACATTTTTTTATGCAGAAACTAATGACAACATCATAATTATGTGTTAACGACCAAAAAAATATTGATGATAAACACTGTAAACGTGCTTCTGCGCATGCGCACCAGAGCTAAGTCGACAAAGTAGCATTTTTTATGTATTATGCACAATGCTTTATAATTAAATTTGTATAATATAATTGAACCAAAATTAAAATCAAAAGTAACCCTCCCCCCCCACCTCATTGGGGCCCTCGCTTGATATGGCACTCAACACTGAAACCACCTTAACTCGCTAAACCTTGACCTTTTCATTATAGACAATCAAAGAGACCTAACGATCTTAAAAAAAAAAGTTAGTTGTATTTTGATAAAATGTTCAAATTTACCGAAAAAGAAACAGGTAATATATGATGAGTAACTTACACGAGGGGACCACGGAGTTCGGGTCACCGATTTTGATGAAACTTTAGGGATCGTTTTCTGGTACCTAAAAACGAAGCCCAATACTTGTAGTTTTATCCCATGGGCTTTTGTATGGTAGATACGGCGTATTTCATTAACGTTGATAGGATATATATATATATATATATATATATATATATATATATATATATATATATATATATATATATATATATATATATATATTTGTTTTTTGGCATTACCTCAGATTTAAAGTCTCATGGGATAAAACTACGGATACTAGGCTCCATTTTTAGGTTCCAAAAGTTGATCCCCAAAGTATCATAAAAATCCAAGACCCGGAGTTCATGCTCTCTCCTTATTAGCTTTACCTTAAAATGTATTATCAATTAATTTAAAATTCGAACGTGTATCTGTCCTCTTAAGGATGGGGCCTAGTCGAGAATCTATTTTCTATTCATTAACACTAAACTTTTTGGAAATGTAGCAGCATATATGCATATATGTCCATTTAAATAGTTTTTTAATCAATATTCACGTTATTTTCATTTTTTTATATAAATATTGCTCTTTGCCCATTTCGCGACTACATTAGTCACTTTTGTACTCAAAAAATCTATCTTCATGATTGTTGCTGTAATGACTCGAGTGATCAAAACCACTTTTTCAAGGATTTTAAGGTTTTGAATGGGCATAAATAATTGAAAACTACCTTAAAATACGTAAAAAAAAACATTTTTGTTGAAAACTTTAGAAGATTTGAAAAAACAGCTTGTTTGCTATTTTGTATTGCCGCTGTAAGCTCCCCTGTGCGACATAGTAGAGTGTTCTGAATTTTTAGACATGACCAAAAACGGTCATTTTCCATAAATTCTACGGAGTTCCCATTTTCATCAATGTGAACGCACCATAAAGCAATTTCTTCGTCTTATTACGAACTTTAGACAAAAAATATGACACCCCCTTGGCAGATTAACGGGTCACCTTTACAGAGATGAATCTAAACCTGAAATTTTGTATTTTTTAGGCTGTATCTGATCGTTTGCCATTTTATATAATCGACACACTTAGATCTTTCACTTTTTGAAAAGACTTTAATTTCTTATAACCAAAGATACAGACTCTGGAAGATAGGTACTTTTCGACAATCGTCTAGTTGGCACCCCTGTAACTTTTTCCTATTATAACCCTTTGAGTTTTAACTGTCAAAAACATAGTTAAAACATCCTAGAAATGGACTAGGTCTGGTTTTGTCTTTTGAACATATAGCATGACTGAATTTTTTTCCAGTTTGCTTTTTCCACCTACAATACACGATGTTGTGACATTCCCTTGTCATCATGTATTATAAAATTAAATAAAAATATTAACAAAGGCGTATATACGTACATCTATAGCCACTTGTATACGTATATACGACTTTACGTGTTTAAGGGGTTATATCCCCCAAATTTTTTTGTCTTTTTCCATTTTTTTTTATTGGCTTAAATCTTGCCAAAACAATCCTAGAATCAAAATCTACAACGCCCAAGTACCGATTTAAACTCAAAATTTTTTTAAATCAATTTTTTCCAAACAGCTATGATGCTCCAAAATCACAATTTTCGCTTATTTTAGCGATGCTCGCTTTTTTGAATTTCGCGGCTTTGGAAATTAGTAGAAGTTACCTACGATCGATATCGTGTTTTAAATTTGAATTATAGAGGTCGCTACATGACATTACGACGGTTACAGCGTCTTTACAGCACGTGTTTACTCACACTTGCCCTGTGTTTAGTCGATCAGCCGTTCTCGTTGTTTACGTTGTTATTTTGAGTTTTGCTTTACTTTTTAACTGTGAATTATATTTAAAAGTACTTAATTATGAGTGAAAAGGTGTACAGTGGCCGCAAAGGCAGAAAAACAAGAAGTACAAGTACTAAACGGAGTAAAATTAGTAATAGACGCCCGCCTAACCGCCATTTGTTCGAAGGCGATTTGGAGCACGTTAGTACCTCGGCTAAGAAATTGAAAACTACTAATTTAGACCGTGACCACGATGTTGATAATAATTTCGGCTACTGTTTCATCAATTTTTTCGCTGTATTTACTGCTCTTTCTGAATTAGTAGTATGCAAAAAATGTAATGGTGACGTGCGGTTTTTAGAGTCGAACAAGCGTGGACTAGGCTTCAAAATTATTGTGTCTTGTTCGAACTGTGGTGATGCTGATATTAACAGCTGTCCTGTAATAAATGGTCGTGCTTATGAGATCAACTGCCGTATTATTTTAGCTATGCGCATCATAGGCATAGGCATCAACGGTATAAAAAAGTTCTGCTCTATGATGGATCTTGCAAAGCCTGTTTTTCAAACAACTTACAGTAAGATCATATCTAATATCGCCACTGCTACTTTATATGTTCGAATTATATCTATGAAAAAATCAGCGATTAAAGAAAAAGAAATTTCTATCGAACCAGGTGAAAAAGAAGGTCTCACGGTGTTAGGCGATGGATCTTGGCGAAAGAGAGGGTTTACGTCTTTGTTCGGATTGGCGACTTTGATTGGTTGGTACACTGGCAAGGTATTGAATGTGTATGTAAAATCTAAGTATTGTAAAGTGTGTGAATATTTGCAAAAAAAAAGAAGGTACTGCTGAATACGAAGAGGTATACCCTTCATACAAACAGAACTGTGATGCCAACCATGAAGGTAGTGCTGGGAAAATGGAGATCAACGCAGTTATAGAAATGTTCAAACGCGCAGAAAAACTTCATAATATCAAATATTTTAAATATATCGGCGACGGCGATTTAAAAACATATAAAGGTATAGTCAACTCAAAAGCTTATAAAGATTTCATCGTCGAAAAAAAAGAATGTGTCGGACACGTTCAGAAGCGCATGGGAACGCGTCTGCGCAATTTGAAAAAAACAACGAAAGGTCTTGGCGGCCGAGGAAAGTTGACCGGAAAGTTAATTGATGAACTTTCTATTTATTACGGACTTGCTCTTAGGAGAAACTACGATTCAGTCGAAAAAATGCGGAATGAAATTTGGGCAACGTTACTTCATAAAATGTCGACGAAGGAGAATACACAGCACGAGAAGTGTCCCGTCGGAGTAGACTCTTGGTGTTCTTGGCAGCGCAGTGCAGCGCTTGGTACATTTGCAACGTACGAGCACAAGAGTCCAATGCATGAGGATGTTTTTAACGCAATAAAACCCATTTATAATGAACTCAGCTCCGACAACCTTCTGTCACGCTGCTTGGGTGCGTATACTCAGAACAATAACGAGTCGTTTAATGTTGTAGTGTGGTCAATTGCTCCAAAGACGGTGTCAAGCGGTAAGACTATACGGTTGACATTGCGACTGACGTAGCCGTTATTATCTTCAATGACGGCTTCTCGGGTCTGTTTGCCGTTTACGATGCTCTTGGGTTGACTGTTGGACCAAACATGTACGAGTTTTGCGTGGAAACGGACGCCAATTGCGTCAAAACCGCTGAGCATCGTATGTCCGATATAGCGAAAGAGGCCAGGCGCAGCATTACATCAGGCAAAAAAAAAGAGGAAGAGGAAATGAAGGCCCTGGAAGGACAATTATATGGTGCAGGGATAGCAGACTGAAGGTAAAAAAATTATTATGGACTATATTTTTGCGATTGTTAAGATTTATAGCATTTTGAAACTTCAAACGCGTTTTTCTCATAACCATGTTTTCAAAATCGGCAAGCAGTAGAACTCAAAAAGTTTACATCCGATTGACTTAAAATTTTAACAGTAGCTTCATTGTTTGAATATCTAGTGAAGTACAGACGATTTTAGCGATTAATTAACAAGAAAAAAAGTTATAAACAATTTAAGTCGATTTTTTTCGTCGAATACACGATTTTTTGTTTAAACAATCGCCGGTTTGCGAAAAAAAATTCTAAAAATATAATCATGTGTACTTCACTAGCAAAACTCATGTAGATAATAGAAATTTTTTTGTTATAGGTGGAGTTGGGCGAGACTTGTACTGCTCGCCGCGGAAGACAAAAAAAATATCAATAAAATTTTTTTTCTCTTCTTCAAGAGTTGCTTAATCCAATGTTATATTATTTGTATACCTTTAATCTCAAATGTCCTTTAAAAAAAATAATTAACAAAGCCTTGTTTGTTAGAGTATAAGGGGGATATAACCCCTTAAGCGAGCGAATACCGAATTATGTCGAAATATTCGTCAATGCCTCGCGGGAGATATTGCGCGAGGGCGAGGCGTGGGCTCAGGCACTCTCTCCTTCTCGGCCAGGTCAGAGACATCGAAATTTGTCGAGATCTCGTTGGACGAGAGGGACTGACGTATACCACCTTCACGCTTGATACGCGAGGTTATAAATACCTCTCGCACCACTTTTTAGAGGTATTTTGTTGACTGCAAGAGTATAGGTGACCGTCAGCCCCTCTGTTGAACGAGAGACGAGGAGACCTCGAACCTGTGCATCGTCCTCGACAGCCCGCTGAAGTCTCCGGCGTCAAGGTTTTAACCGAGTGACAAAATGAGCGCGCGATCATAAATACATAACCCTGCACAATAGTTAAATAAAACGAAAATAATAGTTAGTGAAAGTTACCGGACAAAGATTAGTTTTCTCGCGTAAATTAAATATATTTGTTACGTGAAGAAAAATTAGAACCCGCTCAACCGAACTTAATTCGGCTGTAACAATGTACTATTAAAGTCTGACGTAATTTACGTGAGCTATTATACATTAGGGACAATTTTATGTATGTCTAAAAGAAAGCTGACATTAAGACCCTTAATTTGAGTGGTCGGAGCATCTTTGAGGATATTTGGATAAAAAGTTACGCTTACTTCAAAAATACGAAAAAATTTAAGTGACAAAATGGGAGACCGCAATATGCCAGAAATTTAGGAGCGCAATTCGTAAGAGCTCAAAAGGTTTTCATAGAAAATGTTACAGGGGTGCCAACTTCACGAGTTTCGAAAAAGTACCTATCTTCCAGAGGCTGTATCTTTGGTAATATGTAACGGATTTGTACGCGCCAAAAAAGAGATTAGAGGTATTTTCAGCACGAATAATTTGAGATGTGATAGATCTAAATCCTTCTCGATTACGTAAAATACATTCATTTATATTAAGTTGACCCATGAAGCTGCCAAGGGTGTCTAATATTCTTCTTCTTAAAGTTCGTAAAAAGGCGAAGAAATGCTTTTTTGGTACGTTCAACTCAATAAAAACGGGAGCTTCGTAAATTTTTTTGAAAACAGCTGTTTTTGGCCCTTGCCTATAAATTCAAAACACTCTTCTGGGTCTTGCAGGGGAGCTTAGGGGCTCAAAATTTTTTGAGTGCTTCTTTTCATAGGTACTTTCATATAAAAAATCGTCGGCGAATTTGGTGTACCCCCTACGCACGATTTCGGCGAAATCTTTTGAAATAAGGCATGCCTTTAGAAGTTTATAAATGATATAATAACAATCGTTAAAAAGTTAAAAAAAATAAGACTTGTGTTTTATAAAATTTTTGCTATTTTTTGATTTTTGAAACTTAGATTTTCGGATCTTTTGGTATGTTAAAAAAATTATGATTAATTTAGTGTAAATGCATTAACCCTTTCAGGGGCAGTGGTACGTATACGTACCACCTTTTTGCTTTCAGTTTTTTCTGTATTTCGGACGTATTTTTCAGTGCTCCTATGCGTGTGAGTACTTTTTGGACTCTTGAGATGATAAGTTATAAGTTTTGTATAGAAAAGTATGCAAATTTATTTATTTATAAATAGTTATAAACAATTGAATCACAAAAATCTCGTTTTTCTTCGTAAAAGATCGTTTATTCTTGAACGAAAAACTCTAGAGCTTTGAAACATTTTGTTATCTATAGTCCGTGTCCAGCTCTGTAATATATTTTTTTTTTAATTTTTTCGCACGCTAGTTTTTTTGATAAAATTTTTGAAAATTTCAACAAAAAAAAAATGTGCCCTTGAAAGGGTTAAAAAAGGCATAAAATTATCTACCATTTACAACCGCAAATTTTGGATAGGTTGTTTCTCTTCTTTTGTTATACACGAAAACGTAATTTTTAGTTTAAACGGTTATATTTTGAAAATATATAGCAATTTAAATTAATTTATAACAAAAGAAATCTAATATTGGAGCAATTAATTTAGTTTGAGGAAGCTCAGTACCAATGAATTGGCAGCGGTTTTTATGATTTTAAAAATATTAAATTATCTTCTGAATAATATTAAATAATTTGTCAACGAAAACGTAATCAAGAAAAGTATTAGTATATTTTAAAAGCAGTTAAATTACCGCCAAAAACATTTTTATGTTGATTGTGTAACCTACAAACCCGCCGCAAAGTTTTACCAACGGTAAAATTACAGACATTATCAAGCATTTATAGTAAAAAAAATTTCAGAATGGTTGTTCTTAAAGGAAAAATTCTTATTGGCATATAGAAAAGTTCTTTTTTCGGGTTGAATTCAGGCCTGCTCCCTTACGGAGACGAGACACTTTTATAGGTTATTTAACCTATCGGTTAAAATAAGTTCGTCCGACCTATGTGTGGCTGCACGCGCTCAGTGGCCTGTGGCCCATTGCGATGCCCTTTGTGTTCAGTGTGGAGATAAGTTTTATCCATTTTCTTTGTTCAAGCATTTTATGCCTCGCATAAAGCTCAGAAGTTCCCTAATTTCCACTTCCGCCGCCTCCTCCACGCATTGTAGATCTACCCCAACATTGTGAACCTTCTGCCCTCCAGAGCCGGATAATGACACATTAGATGTGTTATTATTTCTTCTTCCCAATTGTATATTCTACAAAAGCTGTCAGTAGTTTTGCCCCATTTCTGAAACATTATCAACATAATTTAAGTGACAAAATGGGAGACCGCAATATGCCAGAAATTTAGGAGTCGTCAACACGGCACAGTGTCGTGTGAGTATAAAGAATTCGCCCAAGATGGCGGGAGGTCGGAAGCCTCCCGACAAGAGTGGTTATTTTGCTTGTCATAAACAAAAAGTTTCATCAACAGTGATTTGTATTATACGTGACGAAACTTATCATTATAGTTGCCTGACACAAAATCACAGGAATTATAAATTCATAAGTGATAGTATCATAATTTGTCCAGAGCATAGCCAGACTAACATAACCTCTAAAATTGATAATGAAAAATTAAGTGAGTCAACTAGATTGTTGATTGCACAGGTAAAATTAAAAAAATCAGAATAAATAAGGAATGAGTTATTGGCTGAAACAGCAAATAATACCCATGATTTACATGAATCAACTATTAATGAAGATGAAAGTGAATTTCAATTTATGAAAACCGAAAACATGTTATTGAAACAACTTGTCAGTGAATTAAAAGAAAAAACGATTTATTATAGGAAAAACTACAAGGAAATCAGAAAGAACGTGATATCAAGAGGTTTTCATATGCTGATATGGTAAATTTACCAAAACCACAACAAAAGAAAGTGCCTAAAATAACGGTTATAAAAAACAGTGACAGTGATATAGACATAAAGAAAAGTGTAATTGAATGTTTAACAACAGAAAAAAATATACTAACGAAAAACATCTACTTAAACAAAAAAGAAGAATTAGTAATAAGCTGTTTAAATAATGATAGTGTTGAGTTGACAGAAATCATGTTAAAAGAAATAACCCTAAAATAAAAATTGTGGGAATTGATAACTACACTAATATGGAATTAGATGATATTGAGAATGACATAAATTCAAGAAATTTTAGCAGTTTTGCAAGTAAAGGGCAAGTTTTGCACATGTACAAAAATAAATTCAAGAACATGAGTACGGTTCTAATGGAAGTGCCTGCTGACATATATAAACATGTCAAGGAAAACAAGAGTAAAATTTGTGTTGGCTTTCAAGTTTGCAAAGTCTATGACTTAACTAATATTAGACCCTGTAGTAACTGTAGTAGGAATGGTCACAGTGTAAAAAAGTGTACTTTTGATTCTATGTGTCTTAAATGTGCTGGAATACACAAGACTAATGATTGTAGTAATAATATCAAAAAGTGCATTAATTGTGATTATAGCAATACAAAATACAATACAAATTTAGACAGCAATCATTTTGCTAATGATTTTAATCTGTGCACTATCTTGAAGAGAAAAATCGATAAATACATTGAGTCCACTGATTACCCGATGAGACCTTCTTTACCATCGTTTAATACAGTTTATCATACGCAGAAGGTAACAAACAGGCAGATTGATACGACAGATGCAAAGGCAACAAGGAACCATACAAACCGGCAACAACACCAAGAACAACCGACTACTGCAAATCATCGACAACTAGAGCAACAGATTTCTACAAACCAACAACAACAAGTATTACTGCAACAAAAGTCTCAACAACAAATTTCTGTACCGCAGGCAGAAAGGAGAAGTCAAAGAACAAAGAATGAAAAAGTAAAAGAACAAAAAACGTTAAATAGTTAAAAATGGATTCTTTTGATTTCTTGGATACATTACAAAAAAATTCAATACAGAAAGAGAAAACATGCAATAATATTGATAATTTTAACAAAGTTATAAACAATAAAAATGATATAATTATGCATATAAACGTTAGGAGTATGTATGCTAATTTTGATAAAGTTAAAATATTATTTGAAAGTTTAATTAAAAAGCCATCTGTCATTATATGTACTGAAGCTTTTCAGCAAGTTACGAGTAATTATAATTTATATGAGTTAAAAGAGTCAAACTGTGAATATAAGTGTTATTATAATGATAGTAGGATAAATAAAAATGATGGGGTTTTTGTTTTTGTTGATAATAATTTAGTACAAAATACTGAAGTTGTTGAATCTGGAAGGATCAAAATCATAAATACACGTATTAAACTTAATGATGATAGTAGTCTCGAAATTTCAGCTATTTATAGATCTCATGGTATACGAAAGAGTGAGTTCATTTTAGATCTAAACAATTACTTAATTAATAAGAGAAATGTTAAAAATCATTAAGTAATAGAGAATTTAATATAGATTTACTAGAATGTAATAATTTGAGTCAAGAATTTCTATGTAATTTCTTGGAGAAAGGATATATCCCTGGTTTGGTTGGCATTACTAAGCCTCCTGTAGGCATATTTAAAGGATCTTGTATCGACAACATATTCATTAAAACTAATAGATTAAGTACAGTTACATACAAACTTAAACATTCTTTAACAGACCATTATCCTATTTTTATTGCTGTAGATAAGATGAAAACAGAATATAGTGAACCAACAGTATTTTTAAACTATAAAAAATTAATAAACATTGCTAAGACAAAAATCTGGAGTAAATTTATGTCGATAAATGATCCTAATTTAGCTACTGATAATTTGCTGAGCAAAGTTAAACAATGCATAGAATTAGCAAAAACAAAAAAAAATGATAAACTGAATAGAAGGAAAAATTGGATTACAGATGCTATAATAAAATCGTGCGAAACAAAAGAATTATTATATAATTTATGGCAAATGGATGTAAATAATGAGCAACTTAAATCACAATACAAAACCTATGCTAAAATTTTAGATAAGGTAATTAAGGATGCTAAAATCAAATATGATAAAAACCTAGTAAAAAATAATGCAAATAACCCCGAAAAACTGTGGGAAATTATTAACTCAAAAATAGGAAATAAAACAAAATATAAAGATACTATAAGTTATATAGAAGTTGATAATAACAAGATTACAGACAAAGTTAAAATAGCTAAAAATATGAATAAATTTTTTTGTGAAATAGGTCAAAATTTGAGCGAAAATATTGTTAAACCTTCAAATGCTGAACTCAAATTACCTGATATGAATGCTAATTCCATTTTTCTTATGTTAACAAGTGCGAGCGAAATAATAAATATAATTAATACATTGAAATTGAAAAGTGGTGGTGTTGACAAAATTAATGCTAGAACCTTGAAAGTATTATGTAATCATATTGCCGAACCTGTAACACATATTTTTAATTCTTGTATTGAGAAAGCCATCTGGCCTGATGCACTAAAAAAGGCGGTTATTGTACCAATATATAAAACAGGTGATAAACATAATATCACTAATTATAGACCTATTTCACTAATATCTAATGTTGCGAAAATTTTTGAGAGAATTATTTATAATAGAATATATGATTTTGTTAAAAAGGATAATATAATATCTGAACATCAATTTGGATTCAGGAAGAAAATAGGTACAAAGAATGCTTTGAATTATATAACGAATATATTGTATAGTAATTTGGATAACAGTAAACCTATAATAGTAACTTTCCTTGATCTAGCAAAGGCGTTTGATACAGTGGACCATAAAATATTATTGGATAAACTATTCTGTATTGGAATTAGGGGACAGGCGCTTGATTTACTCTCAAGTTATCTTAATAACAGATATCAAGCAGTTAAAATAGATGGTCATGAAAGTGATAACCTATTAATAAATACGGGAGTTCCTCAAGGTACGATTTTACGACCTCTGCTTTTTATACTGTATATTAATGATATCTTGAAGGAAATCCCCCTGGAATCGATAATATCATATGCAGATGACACTGCAATAATAGCCACTGGAAATAATTGGAATGAAGCGCAAGAAAATATGAATACGTTTTTACAAGTAATATATAAGTGGTTAGCGGTAAATAAATTATCATTAAATGCTGATAAGACTGTATGCATGACGTATGGTAGCTATATCGATAGTGTACCTACACAAATAAATGTAAAGGTACAGGATAGAAATATAAACAGAGTGGAAAACTACAAATATTTGGGAGTAGTTTTTGACTGCAATTTAAAGTGGGACAAACACATTCAATACATAATAAAGAAAACAAAATATCTAATATATATTTTTTATAAAATTGGTAAATCAATGTCTACAGAAACGCTTAGATTGATTTATTACGCATTCTTTCATAGTTTAATAAACTATGGTATCATATCCTGGGGTGGAGCATATAAAAATGCTCGTGATTTAGTGCAATATTAAAAAAAAATTCTAAAAATCATCAATAAAAATAACTTTGTTATACAAGACATTCCTTTTAACTTAGAACAATGGTTTACATTCAAAGCACTTAGATTTCACTACTATGACCTTAAAATGAAATACCTCACTTCGTCTAATATTACGAGAAACAAAAACCTAAATATACCTACAAATAAGAAAAGAATTAGTGATAAGAATTGTTATAATAAATCAATTAGAACTTTTAACGTTCTATCAAATGAGCTGAAGGTTTTAAATATTAATAATGTCTCACAAAAAAAAATTATTAAAAATTGGGTTACAGCAAACTGTTAAATATATTGAAACAAACCAAATTATAGTGGTTAAGAAACCTGATATAGTTTTTTAAGATGAAAAGTTTTATATGCTGTTAAAGGTAAAGTTTTAGTATTAAGCTTTTTTATCTAGTTATATCTAGTTTATTTAAGTTTTCTTGTAAGGCCAGTGTCTGCGAATAGATAACTTTGTTTATCTCTGCGGAGTTTCAGGTGTATGTAAATACACTCTGTAAATTATTCTGGTGTAAATAAATAAATAAATAAATATACCTGTCATTATGTTTGTTGAGAAATTCTTGTACTTTAGCAGTTCTTTTGACCTGCTTCCATCTAATTTGGGCCACAGTGCTCGGGAGATACTACAGTCCTCGCGATTGCATCATTGCTCATTATGAATTTCATCGATTATTTCATCTATGACATTCGTTGACGAGTTGACCGGTTGCAGGGGATGGTCGATTGCTTCTGCACTGTCTTTCTCCGCATATAGCTTTGCCAGTTCATCCGTTTTGTTGTTCTTTTCAACATTGCTGTGTCAGGGTACCCATCAGATGTCTTTGCCGTTACGCATTCATGACATTGCTTCGCAACAACTCCTCACTGTCTTTGACCTTATCGGTTTTCAAGTCAAAATTTTAGAAACAGCTTGACTACCCGTGCAGATAGTGTCGTCACTTATGGCTTTGTCTCTTATCTGAAGAATTCTGGCTGCTTTTTCAAATACCAGGATTTCTGCTTGCAGAATGTTGCAGTCATTCTTGAGTCTAGAAGACTCAATATGTGATGATTGGTCTTACTACCGCGGTATACATCCAGTGTATGATGTATGGTTGTAAGCCCCATCTTCTTCCAAAAATCTTTCTGCATATGTAGTATGCATATATTCCATTCTTCATCCGTTCCTCCACGTTCCGTTTCCATGAAAGTTTGGAGTCGAGGATGATTCCAAGATACTTTGCCTCCTTTGAGAGTTCGAGTGTTCGCCCTTCCAGTGTTGGCAGTTTGAATCTTGGTATGTAATGTTATCTTGTGAACAGGACTAATTCGGGCTTACTTGGGTTTACCCCCAGACCATTTTCTCCTGCCCACTTGGAAAGCTCTTTCAGGGCGGATTCCATAATTTCACTGATCGTTATCGAGGCTTTACCAGTGATCAGTATTACCACGTCATCTGCGTAAGCTACTATCTTCATATTTTTGTCCTTGAAGGTTTTTAAGATCTTGTTGATTACGATCAACTACAATAGAGGAGAGATGACTCCTCCTTGAGACGTACTTCTGGTGGTCTTCTATTTAATGAAGCTGTTACCTATATCTGAGCTGATAATCCTGCTCTCCAGCATCCTCATCACCCATTCTATGATGGTTTATTCAGTTCCTAATTCTACTATTGCTTCCCTTATAGATGTCTAGGAATGTCCCTAATATGTATTCCTTTTTATTATAGGGATTTTTCTAGTGTTCCTAATTCAACATTTCTAATGTTGCGATGGATCTAAAGTATTTTGGCGTTGTTTGGCTTGGTTTTTCCGCTTTAGGTATAAAAGCCTCTTTTATTTCTCTCCATTTTCTCTATATATCCCGTCATTAGGCACTCCGAAAAAATTTTTACCAAGAGTCCAGTTACAGTGCTCAAGGGTTTTTGTAGCATGATCAGTATTATCCAGTCCCGGTGATTTATACGGACTAAACGTGTTTACCGCCCAGGCCACCGTTTCCTTTGTTATTATCTTTACCACAATTTCCCTGTTTGTTTTTCCGAGGAGATCCGATTGCTCGGTCGAGCTTTCGGGCGTTTCCTCCAAGCAACCAGGGAAGTGTGTGTTCATTAGGAGTTCTAGGATCTCCTTGCTGGTTTCAGTCCACGAGTCGTCTTGTCTTGTCTTGTCTTGACTTCGGAAACTTCTTGGGACCATAGGATACTTTAAAAGTATCTTTCTAAGTCTGACAGGTTCGTTTGTATCTTTTAAAGACTCCCTGAACCTTTTCAACGATTCCCACTTTACCTCTCTTATAGGTTTCCCACCTTTCTTCTGTACTCTCTCTTCTTCCGATTTCTTAAAGCTGTCTAGATTTTGCCCTAAGTTGCCTCAGATCCGCGTTCCACCAAGATTTTGGTAGTCTTACGGCTATGATTAATAGGACATGATTTCACGAATGCTATTTCTAATGTCTTTTAACGCGTTGACAGAATTCTCAATTTCTTCTGTCGGAGATATCTTTGAAATCTGGACTTGTGCCCTTGATCTCAGTTACCGTCGGGAATATCGCGATTTATTATGAAGAGAATTCTCATATGGTCCGAATAGGAGTTATTATGGGAAACCCGCCAATTTTCTACCGGGATTACCTCCACCCTCACCTTATTTACAAAAGTAGATACATTACCCCTATATCATATTATAAGGTTAGATGTTAGTATAAAATCCCAGACTGAAGGTTAGATGTTAGTATAAAATCCCAGACTGAAGGTTAGATGTTAGTATAAAATCCCAGACTGAAGGCTAGATGTTAGTATAAAATCCCAGACTGAAGGTTAGATGTTAATATAAAATCCCAGACTGAAGGTTAGATGTTAGTATAAAATCCCAGACTGATTCACCTCATTCGTTGATATCTTTGCTGCCCCACTGGACGTGATAGCAATTGACGTCACTTCCTATCACCAACTGCCTCTTCTTTGCCTTTGGGTCGTGCACCAAGCTTTGGAGTGGTGGTTCTCTTTCCTCATATGGCATGTATGCTGATGCTAAAACAGTGTGGGATTGCCTATTGCGCGCATACTACTACGGTCAGATCTTTTGTGCTGTGCTGTGAAAGTAAAGTGAGATGCAATACTCTCTTTGCTACTATACACGCTCTTTTCTTACCTGTTGGCTGAGTGTGGAACAGGTTGTAATTTTTTGTCCTTGACCCTTGAATTTTGTCTCGGTAAGCAGTAGAAATCAAATAATTATTTTGAAATTTTTAGCATATATTTTCTATTGTTCTAAAATACAAAAAACAATTTTTTGTTTAAGGTAAAGTTACACTGGTTTTTTTATTTTCCACAGTTCTTTAGCTATCAACTCCAAATTTTTGTTCAACATTATAATATTATAGTAAAGTTTTTCGCCAAATTTCAGATAATTGTATTTATTATTTTTAAAGTTATGACAATAATTGCATCAGTTATCAACGAAAATAGATACTTAACCAAAATGTTCCTGCATCGATGGTCTAAGCAGATCTGCTCCAAAAAATTTAAGAGTACTTTACAAGCAAAATACAAAAAATTTAGTTTTAGTTTTTATTCAAACATTACTTGTTTCAGTACAAAAAAAATAATATTCAAAAATTTTTTAAAAATTGATTGAAATGTCTATTTTTTTTAGTAAATAAATTAGATAAATCATATTTTATGCGTGGATTTTGCAATTATCTAAGTTAACTTTTCTTCCAAATATCTCTAAGAATGTCTCCTGTAAGTTTCATCTAGATTCGTAACAAACTTCGATGCAAGGACACTTTTTAATAATAAAAATATGTATTTTGAAAAAAAAATTTATATACTAACATATAATGTATAAAGATTGTTTCTCAAAAACTATTTTTTTTCAACTTTCTCATAAAAAATCTGTGTAACCTTACCTTAAAAGCATTAATGGTAATAGGATGTTAAGAGTTGAACTCCACTATCCCAGCGCACAGATAGCTTATCTACGGGACGTCTGGAGGCTTCTAAACATATTCTGAAAACGTAAATTTTCCAGAGAGGAATTAAAAGTTTTTTCAAGATGAAGAAAGTGAGACGTCGCAGGTTTCATAAGACTGAAATGTATAGAAACGACTGAAAAATTTTAACTTAATCTAAAAATTAGAAAAATACGCATGCACATTGCTGCTTTCACGTATTTACGAGCAATGAGCTTTAAAGTATTTACTGGATGAGCAAATTATTGCCTGAAAGTTGTCCGAAAGACGAAGAAATCCTTTTTTGAAACGATCAAAATGATTAGGATTAGAGCTCTGTGGAATTATTTAAAAATGTCATATTTTTGGCCAATTTTAAAAATTCATTACATTCTAGAGGGTACCATAGTGAATGAAAAAGGCTGAAATTTTTTTTGGGAGCTTCTTTTAACGTGTACTTTCATATAAAAATTGGCGAAAATTTTCGGGAACCCACTGCACAGCTTTTTTAATAATCCGCTAGATTGACATATATATATATATATATATATATATATATATATATATATATATATATATATATATATATATATATATATATATATATATATATATATATATATGGGTGTGTTACTACAGTCCCTTCTGAATGATATGATTTATAATTTGTTATGTCCTTAATTTTATATTGATGATAATTATAATATTTTTTGCAGACTATAGATGGAGTTGCACTGTCACAAATGTACTCTCAACTGCTTGCTATTTATCTATTTCAAAATCAATTGTAAGTATAAATGATCCTTTTTTGAAGAATAAAAATATTTGAACTTTATACAGTAGGCTCGCGTTAAGTTCCTGCGCCAGGGGCTTTGGGGCCGAACCTTTCCGAGAAACTAGAAATCTCACCTATTGACGCGACTCGCTTACGCGTACAAAAATGTAGAAACAAATTTTTTTCGATTACCAAAATTCAAACTGGTGGACCAATGTAGCAGACTGAAATTTCGGAAACTTGATCTTTTTCGCTGGAACTTCGTATAAAGGGTTTATTTACGTCGCTGATTGCGAATCAAATCGCAGGTTTTCAAAATTCGCCATGGCTGATCCAATAACAGCTTAAAAAAGCAAAAAATTAGGGTATTTTTGTTAGTTGGAAGACATCGAAACAAAAATGAATTTCAACACGATGAAACTAGTGAATTTAGAATCATAACGTTATAGTTGACAAGGGCAAAACTGTTTTCGGTCTTCAAAATTTAAAATGACGGACCAAAATTTTGGTAACTTGATTTTTTTCGATAAAACTTTGTATATGGAGTTTCTTTATTTGGCTGATTACGTATCCGAACTCAGTCTTGGAAAGTTCTCCATGGCTAATCCAATATGGCTACCTAAATATGTTAAAAATTGGGGTATGTTCGTCATTCGGAGGAAATTGAAACAGAATGAAGTTCAACTTGACAAAACTAGAGTATTTGGGACAAATCATTAAAACATTATGGATGACAAGAGAAAACCTGTTTTTCGACTCCAAAATTCAAATTGGCAGACCAGTATGGGGTCCAAAAATGTGAAAGTTTGATCTTTTTTGAAGATAATTTATTACATGGGTGTTTTGGGTCGCTAATTATGAATCCGTACTCACATTTTTTTAAATTCATCATCGCGGATCCAATATGGCCACCAAAAACGCAAAATATTGAAGTGCTTCCGATTTTTCGAGAAAAATCAAACAAAAATGAATTTTAACTCGACAAAAATGGTGCATTCGGGGCAAACAACAAAAGGTAATGACTAAAAAAGAAAAAGTTGGTTTTGGACTGTAAAATTCAAACCAAAAATATATACTATTAGCTCTTTTTAGCGGCCATATTGCATCCGTAGGGTTCGTACATTGCCCCTATTCCCCTTTTTTTGTTCTCGTCCCCTATTTTCCCCTTTTTTCAAACATCGTCGTCTACTCCCCTATAATCGATCATATCATTATTAACTTATTGCGCGAAGGTACTCTCAGCTTGACTTTAGGGTGATCAGGCCAAGTTAAAAAAAATTGACTACTTTACTTCATTGCCGATAAATTTTTTTCTGAATAAAATAAATTTGCATAGAAATGAAACTATTTGCAGTCTATTAATATATACAGTTGAAAAGTATGAAAACATTTTTGAAGTGATTTATATTTATTTTATTTATAATAATTCGCAGCTCATATAATTCATCTTGTAAAAGGTAGGCTTTGTAAAACACATCACAGATAACGCCCAAGAAAAAGGTTAAAATCACGAAATAAATTGAAACATAATCAAAAATTAGTGTGTAGGATAGATAGCAGTGTCACATTAAAAACCAACGTAATGGTACAAATAAATAATAAATAAAATAAATAAGATGAGATAGGCGATAGAGTATTAGAAAAAAGCAAAAATATTAGAATCAAATCAAATGAATAAGAAATGGCGTGCAGGCAAGCGCATAAGGAAAGATAAGAAATTGGAGCGTTTAAATAAAAAAGTATATCGTGAAAAATAAGTGTACGTGTCATTGCAAATATAAAATACGAAATCGACTTAGAGCATTGAGAATATTCACGAAATTATATTTGAATGAATATATAACCACGTTAGGTGGTGGAGGTATCCTATAAAAACCCGAAAACGTATACAGGTCGGAAAGAAAAAGATTTAAAAAAATGTTTTTTTTTTATAAAATACAATTAGAGTTTACAAATTAACAATAAATAAATGGAACAATAAATGAACTAATACCAATTTCGAAAAACAGTTATTTTACGTATGCATTAAAAGTAATATTGCATATAAATAAAATAAACTATACGCAATAAGTAACAAACTATCAATTACTTAAAATTATATTGGGGACACAAAACAATTAAGATAATTAGCAGTATATAATAAACGCCATCAGCGTACTAACAATTAAAAATATACAAAATGCGTAACTTAGCAAACGACATTCGAAGAAAATAAGAAAACGCGTAAGAGTCATATCTAAGGAAAAGCGCGTGGACACTATGCGTAAAATACAACTAGATCACGTAATCTCGAGGCGTACAAGCAAGCGAGCAAGAAGAAACATGCACGAGCACACGTACACCCATTTGGCGAAAGTAACGCACATATGTAGTCGAAGTTGATATTATATGAAATTACAGATCGTTTTAATTTATAGAACAAAGTGGCCTTAGTTATTAAAAGCACAATAAGAAACCGTTTTTTTTTAATATTTAATAATGCAATATAATGGCGTAAAAGATTAGGAATTTTTTTTCTCGTTCGCGAAATAAGTCACATAAAGGCGAATATATAGACAAGGTTTGCGACGCGTATTTCGCGTCAAAAATTATTATTATTTAAATACCGGGGCAGTCAATCACGGCCGAAACATTACCATCACCAGAGTTGAGTAACTAATTGTTTTATTAAATTGTTTATTAACAGGGGGGAAATTATTATTTAATTTGTTGAGGAAAAGGGGAAAGGAGAGATCGCGACCCAGGGGAAAGTACACGGGCACTTACATATGAGGCATTTCACGTCAAGTATCCTAAGCCGAAAATAAACGGCAAAATCAGCGACTTTTGCGTTTGATATAAATAATATAAGACTTGATCTTTTTATGGTGATAACCATTTTTCAAAATTTTCATAATTTCACCTTGAAAAATCAAAACGAAAATTAAATTTGCATTTTTTTCAAGAAACGTAATTTTTGTAATTTTTTAAATATATTTAAATGAAAGATATGTTTTTTTGCATGAAAATCATCTTTGTCTCAAAAGGGTTTAAAGGTATTTTCAAATAACAGAGCTTCGAAGAACGCGTGACCCTCCACCGTGCCAGCGCTGGAGCAGCGCAGCTTCTACATCATAAAAAAGTGTAGTTAAAATGTACTATGTATGATACATACGTTTCTTATATTTTTCTTAAGTTTTCCGGTTGTTTACATTAGAATTTTTTACTACTTTCCTAACTTTCTTTTAATCGTATTGTTTTTCTTAGTTTTGGTTTGCTTCGACTGCTTTATTGTTTTCTTAATTTTTTATAAGATGATTGTTGTTTAAGTGAATACATTGAGTAAGTGAAAATTTGTTTTCCTCTTATTTCACTGTCAAAGTAAAAATACGCCTTGTTCGATCCTAGGTAGTTGATATCTCCGTATGTCATTATGTGACTTGCTGATTTGTTAATCTTCTGTCCAGGTGCAGCCGTTGCTTCCATTTTTCCAGCTTTCTTGTTGTTCTTTTCAGCCATTTCATCAATCTTGGTGAAGACCGTTTCTACTGGTTTATATTTTTCTATATTTGGATCTTTATTAACATCTAAATTATTATTTTCTCCTTTAACAAACTTTATGTATTTGATATTCGCTTTTCCGTTTTTTGTTTTGTGTATCCATATATTTATTATTTCGTCTGTTATATTATATAGACTATTGCTGATTTTTGAATATGAGTTAATCATTTTATTGTAATTATAGTTGGAGATACGCCGATGGTTGCGATTATTGTATGATTTACATTTGCCCTTAGAACAAATGTATGTTCTAAAATCAAGCATTATACTACTAGCCAATACTGAGTCTTCTCTGGATCCATACATACTAACGTCAAGTTTGTTTTCAATGACAGCTGCTTTTCTCTGCTGCCGTAAAAACTGTAATTTAGAGGATATTTGGCACTGGTATACACATTCATCTCGTTTGCACAGCGATAAGAGCCATAATTTAAATTGTTGGCAATCTATTGTCGTTGCAGAGTTTATTTCATTCATTATTTCTCAACCAATCCTGTATCTTTTTTATATTTGTTTTTTTTTGTATATCTAACATTTTTAGTTCATTTGGCAATTTATTAAAGATACTGATTGCTTTAATATAGCTATTGTTAGTACTAACAGTTTTGTAATATTTTGGTAAAATTAATAGTTAATTTCTTGTTTTACTCGTCGAGTTAATATACTGATCTTTAAAATTTTCATAGTTATACCGAAGACTCTCATTTGCAAATAATTGCTGTAGGTTAAGTGGAATTATTTTTTTAAAGTATTTTTATTTATAATCTTTTAAATTTTTGTTTGAACTGTTTGCAATAAGTGTAGTTTGTTTTGATATGCACCACCCCACGCAGTTATGCCATAAATAATAAGGCAGTGGTAGAAAGCATAGTATATAATTTTTAAAGTATTAGTTTCCATGAATTTAGAAATTTTACTAAAGATGAAAATCAGGTATCTTGTCTTATTTATAAGAAATTCAATATGTTTGGTCCATCTCATATTCTTATCGAAAATTGTACCCAAATATTTTCCTTCATTCACTCTCTTTAGTTTTTTATTATTGATTTTGATTTCAATTTTCTGTGGTACACCGTCGCAATAGTTTCCAAAAGTTATATAAACAGTTTTTTATATATTTAATGTTAATTTATTTAGTCTAAGCCATGTTGAGATATCTTCTAAGTATTTGTTCATTTTGTTTTCAACTTCAGACGAAAGTTTTTCCATTTGCTATCACAGCAGTGTAATCTGCATAAAACAGGATGGAATTATCTGGCATGTTTGTTAGCAAGTCATTCACATAAAGTATAAAAAGTAGAGGCCCAAGTATAGTCCGTTCAGTATTAACGTTTTCAAATTCACTTACATGTGAACCTATTCTTACTTTTTGTTTTCTATTGGTTAAATAACTTGTAATTAGTTTATGCGTCTTTCCTCTTATACCATATGTGTAAAGTTTATCTAACAGTATTTTATGATTTACTGTGTCAAAAGCTTTTGCCAAATCTAGGAATATAATAGCTATGGGTTTACTTTGATCTAAATTTTCATAAATTGTTTTAGATACAAGGCTTTAGTGCCAATATTTTTAATAAATCCAAATTGTTTTTTACTTAATATATTACTATGGCTTATAAAGTCTATAATTCTATTGTGTATGATTTTTTAAAAAATTTTTGCTATATTTGATATTAACGATATAGGTCTATAGTTTCCCATATAATTTTTCCCCCTGCTTTATATATTGGTATGACTTCAGCCTCCTTTGCCATATCTGGCCAAATTGATGTTTCGATACAGCGATTAATTACATAAGCCAAAGTGTCTGCTATAGTTGTAGCTATAGTTTTCAATGCCTTTGCATTAATATTATCTACACCACCTTTTTCCGGTTTTAAATTATTTATTATCTTTATAATTTCAAATTCGTTTGTAGGCTTTATAAAGATTGTTTTTGGATTACTTTTAGGTAGTTCTAATTTTCTATCTTTTGCTATCTTTATTTTCTTACTCAGTGTTTCTCTAAGTTTGCAATAGTACTTATTCATTTCGTTTGCAATTTCTTTCCTACTTTTAATTATTCTATTATCTTCAGTTTCCAACTGAGTAATAGTAGTATCGTTTCTGATGTTATTTTTCCCAATTTTATTATTTATACAAGCCCAGAGTTTTCTTGACTCATTTCTATTAATCTCTATTGTTTTTTCTATATTTGCTGCTTTAATTACCTTATCTAGAGTTTTAACAAATTTTTTGTAATTGTCTTTGAGTTCATCATTAGCTGAATTATGTTTTAGTCGTTTGTATAGTATTTCTTTTGTATTACAAGAGTTCAATATTTCTCTTGTTATCCAGTCTTTCCTGGGGGTTTTCTTGGAGTTGCGCAAATTTGGTTTTTTGTATTTTGATTTTTCCATGCAAATTTATTTTCTTTTATTATTTCCTTAATAGTTTCATTTGGATCTTTTGTAATTTTAAATTTTGACAAATTTATTTTCATAGCATTATTGAATAATTTTTTGTAATTTTAATAATTCCTGTCAATTTTTGTCTCTTTGTTTGAGTCAGGTCTACCATTTTTTATTTCTAAAAATAATGGATAATGATCAGTTATGGGTATAAAAATGTTATTAATACACGTTCCTTTATCCGTACTTATAATTGATGGCCTTGTGGTATTTGTAAATCCTGGGAGAAAATCTTTTTCCAATATGTTGTTTAGGAAATCTACGCTGATAGCATTATAATCCTATATATTTATATTAAAATCGCCAATTATAATATGATTCTTTGCTTTTCTTTTTTGTTCTAAATAAGTTTTGAAATACAGATTCAATTCAGTATAATTCAGTCCGTGTGATCTATATAGATATGAAATTTCTAGTTGTTTATTATCATTTAATGTAATTATAGTGTTTGATATTTTTAGTTTGCCTATTTATATCGTTACATTAGTGTGTATAATATTTTCTTTTACGTATACCACTACACCATCATTTTTATTAATTTTCCCGAAGTTATAATATAATTCGTAGCCCTTAATTCTATAATACTGATAATGAGTTAAATTCCATACCTCTGTACATACAATAACATATGGTTTTATCTTAAGCCTTTAATAAAGATTTGAAGCTTTTCAAAATTGGCATTTAGGCTTCTAATATTTAAGTATAAAATCAAACTATTGTTACTATTTCTTTCTTTATTAAAAGTATCAAGATCCCTATATAATCTCTCGTGTTTGTGAATGCTATTTTGTATTTCTTCAATTAAGTTTATTTGTGCTTCCATTATGTAGTTGTTGTTGGTTCTGGTGTAGGTTCTGGACTTGTTGATAATGTCAGTTGTTCTTTGTTTTGTTGTTGTGCAGGGGAATTGGCTGCGCTTAGTTTATTTACTATACTCTTCACTGATTTTACCTGCCTTTGGTAAAGTAGTTTATTAGTTTGTATATTACGTATTTGTTGTAGTGCACTTGATTCATCCTATGCCGGTAATGTAGGTGCGACCGGGTAATCAATAGAGTTAATATATTTTTTTATTTTATTTTTAAGTATACTACACTTGAGTTTGTCTGTTGGTAAGTGATCCGTTGGTAAACTTGTTCTGTATTTAGAATTGGTATAATTACAGTTAACATATTCCTTTTTGGTACTTTTACATTGACTCACATTGTGTGTGTCAGAGCACTTAATGCATGCAGAATCAGATCATAAGCTTTGCACAATTAATGACCTACAAAGATCTTGTTATTGTTTTCACGTATAAACTTGTAAATTTCTGGTGATACTTCCATTAGAACTGTACTGGTTTTGTTTCTTTTATTAGTGTACATGTGCAGTACTGAGCCATTGTTATTAAATTGCTTGAAATTTCTTTCGTTGATATAATTTTCTATATCCTGTTCTTCCATATTTGTAGTATTGTTTATACCGATAATTTTTATTTTTGGATTACCTTGTTCTATCTTGATTTCACAATTTATTAGGTTATCGTTTAGAACAGTCTCCGCTGTTACTAGACTTTTCATATTCATACAACTAATTTCAATTTCTTTATCATTCTTCTTGCGAATGAACTTAGTTTGGATATTCTTTTCTGAAACCAAGCAGTTCGTGAGTAATTGCAATGTATTTTCCTGGTTGGGATCATTGGCCTTAATCGTTATTCTAGGAACTCGCTTCGGTTTCGTCCTAATATCACTTATCACTAATCTGCATATGTTTTATTACTTATCGGTATCTCAGTATTTTTTTGTTTTTGCAGTTATATAAAGTCTTTCTGCAATTGGTTTTTATCTTGCAATTCTGTCGTTAGTTGCTTGAGTAAGGTATTCTCAGCTATTAAATTGTCCATTTCACTTTCATCTTCTTTGATTGTTGCATTATGTTTTTCCACTGTTTTGTTGCGTAGTTCTTGCAGCAATTCTTATCTGATTTCTTCAAACTTTTTCAGTTTTATTAGTGCAATAATTTTTTTTGCCACATCACTTAGCATATGTTCATCAGATTTATAGGTTATGTCTCTTAGAATATGGTCTGGGCAAATTATCAAATGTTCAGCTACGTATTTGGGATGTTTTGTTTTATTGTAATCACTCTTATGGTATGCATTTTCACAGATTATGCAAATCACTGTTTTAACTGTTTTAGTAGGGTGACACTTATAATATTTACGATCAGACTTATCCGGAGGTTCTTTCGCGTTCGACGCCATGATTTATATATATATATATATATAAATAATAAATTTTATCTCAAATTTATACTAACTGTTTAGCAAGATTATTATATTACAGTATATTTTATATTTTACATTATATATTACGAAATTATTATTATATTTTTAATTATTCAGAATCTTTATACATTTTCGTTTATTCTAATTAATTAATCAAATAAAATAAGACATTTTTATTGTTTTCGACTGTTATTAATTTCAGAGAGATATTCATATAAATAAATTATATTGTTTTTCCTTGTTTTATAAACAATACGTTACCTCTAATATATAATAACCTTTCCTTCCCAATCACCTTGTTTATCCATAGGTAAGCATTGTAACTAAGTAGAGTTAAGAGTAGCCCATACTTAACCAGTGTTGTGGCTCCGCTTTTCTGACACGAATTGCGAACACTCGGCGGCCCTTACGTCCGCTGAGACCATTCCCTCTATCAGCTCAACAAGGTGCAAAGGCTGCCAAACGTAAATATATAAGGACCCAGCGGACCTAATCTTTACGACCCGTGTTCGGATCGGGGATGTAGCCCTCGACGTGCAGCTAGACCGTCCGAACCAGATTATCCAAGTCGTATTAACGCTCGTATTTAGACGGGTACACCTGACCGACTTATCCTTCTATAATTCCTATTTTCTGTTATTGAGTAAAGTCTTGCGAAAGAGAAAAGGAAATATAATAAAAGGTTGAGAAACCCAATTTAATGAATAACACCTTTGATAACAAAGTGCATAAACATGAAATTAGAAAGTTGAATAAATATAAAAGTAGAAAGTTAAATAAACTACAATTGAAAAATTTGAAAAATTTAAGTTCCGAGTTAATTTAAGAGGACAAAAAACAACCATACGAGGAAAAACGGGCAATCGCGGAAAAACGTAGGAGAACCCGTACGTTCATAGCAAATAAATTAAAGTGTCTTCCCGGGGAATTTCGTAACAAACCATATCTTAGATTGAGAGCGATATTTCTTTTTGATAAAAATTAAAATCTATTAACCTTTGTTCGTTTCTCTACTCTATATATTTTATAATTAAAAATAACTCATACCCTTATATAAAATACACCTTATACTTTGCATAAATAACCATAAATATAATTTACTTTTAATAACCTGACATATTACAATATCTACATTTTAGACGTTCATTTTGAGCTGCGTAAACTAAAAATACATTTCACGTTTTTTGTGTAAAAATCATACTGAATATTTTTTAGAAAAGTCGAGAACTTACCTATTAAATACTTGTCAATTTATAAATTTGTATCGCCTTTGAACTGTATACATTCTTTAAATTTTATAATTCTCTGAATAAATGTAAAATTTACCAAACCTTTCTTTTACTTAGCAAATACTTTTTTATATTTGGAATTTTCACATTTTATTGTAACTATTTGTAAATTACGCAATAACCATATATTATATATTTCTTTAATATTGTAGTAAACAATTAAGTATTATCTCTTTATACCTTGGAATATATTTCGTATACCTACTTTTACCATCAACAACTTATATTTCTATATCTAATTTTCAGAATACAATGTGTTAAGAAACGTATTGTTTTTTAACGGAATAATTTTATTAAAGCCGGGGTGGGGGAGGTCTAGTCCAGTCGTCCTGTACAGGCCCGGGCCTTTCGCACACGTAGGGCGATTAAACCTTTTGCTTAACTCCTTAATATTGTTATTAAATAAATTCTTCAGGGAATTAAATGGGAAATAAAAGAATTCTTACCTTATACTTGTTTGATTCTTTTCCTTAATATATTTTATTTATGCTTATTTTAACTTGGTTGAATGGTTTGTTATAAATATCCGTATTGGTAAGGCGTGTGGCTAATCTAAATTGGCTCGATCATGACTGACTAAAAACGTGGCTTAGCTGCAGCGGCCGCGCTGTTGCGTGCACCCCCGCTCCAAACCTCTCCTTTCCTCCTTGGCGTCACGGTGATTGTCGCCTCGTGTAACGCTCATGGTTCGTAAATGAGATTAGTGACTGCAGGTTTGGCACTTTGCAGCGGCATTCACCGATCGCGCGATAGGGGAGGAGAGCCTCGATGCAGCGATAAGCGAGCAACCGGAGCCGTTTGTGACCTCGACCAATACATGGGAAAAATTAAGGGGTCTACCCACTTTAGAATTTTTAAAAAATCGATTTTTTTATTGCATTTTTCGAAAGTACATATATCTGAAAATATTATACAAAAATTTCAGAAAGATCGGAATAGTGTAAGTGTACTTTTAGGCGCTGTTTGCTTAGCTACCTGAGCGCGTTAATCCGCACCGCTCGGTGATGCCTTTGTATGATCCCTTTCTTCCCTTTCTCCTCTTCTTCGAATGGAACCGTTACACACGACGTTCTCTCTTCATCAGTCGAGTCTAAAATTTTGAACCGTCAACATCTCTGTGCTCGTGATTTCCAAAATGGATAAGAAAACTAAGCAACAAAGTTCCTCATGGAGACGTCCAGGTTCGAACCCTAAGAAGCGAAAGTTTCATGGAGTGTATCCACATGCCCATGAGGATACATGAATACAAGCATGGATACACTAAATACAAGCTATGTTAGTGCATCTGCAGAGAAGCTGAAAAAATCGAAAGATACGAGTTTCGACGTTCATATAGATCAAACTTCAGGGCACAGTATTATTAACTTCTTCCTGGTTTTTTCTTCGTTGCAAGAGTTATTGAAATGTAAAGTGTGCAATAACGATGTGTCATTCAGCAAATATGGACATCGAGGATTCGGGTTTAAACTTTGTGTTACGTGTGAGTGTGGAGAACAGTTCATAAATTTGTGTCCACTAATTGCGACTGGTTATGAGATCAACCATCGTATAGTATATGTAATGCGATTGAGTGGTATCAACATGTTCTGCGGACTTATGGAACTCGGTAATAGAATAAACTCCTCTGTTTACTATAAAATAATTAATTCGATCTCCATCGCTGCGAAAAGTGTGTTCGATATAGTGACGATCAAGGCTGTAAGAGAAGAGAAACTCTTGAGTGCTGAGCACGGAGAACCTGAAGATGTTTTAACCGGTTCAGGTGTCGGTTCCTGGCAAAAAAGAGGATTTTCTTCTCTTATTGGCATTATATATTTAATTTACAAACACAGCAAAAGATTGCGAACGTCGTTATCAAATCAAGTTACTGCAAACGGTGTGACAAGAGAAAAGGAACACAGAACACAGTTGAATATGCAGCGTGGTACGAAGAACACAAGAAAAACTGCAGCGCTAACCACTCAGGTAGTTCAGGGAAAATGGAAGTTGACGGTGTATGTGAAATGTTTTGGCAATCTGTTGAAAAATTTGGTGTGCGTTACGATTATTACGTCGGAGACGGTGACTCGAAAACATTCAAGATGCTGCTCGATACATCACCGTATGGTGAAGAGTTTCTTGTTAAAAAGTTAGAATGCGTCTTACACGTTGCAAAAAGAATTTTCAAGCGTGTCAGTGAAGCTAAAAAAATTCTTACACAGGTAAGAAAAGCTGCAACGAAGGAAGCTGCAAAAAGAAAGTACAGCCAAAAAAGTTGTGAACGAGAGAAAAACCGTCACAAAAAAAGTTCCTGTTGTGAAAACACAAGATCTAACGATCAAATTAATGAAAGAACTCTCTACAAATTACGGTTTAGCAATTCGAAGACACTGCAATTCCTTAGAAGATATGCGCAAGGAGATCTGGGCCGGATATTATCATAAAATTTCAACCGATAATAACCCGCAGCATACCTACTGCTCTGAATCTTGGTGCAAGTATAAAAAAGCTGTGAGGGATGATACCGTTCGTAAATTTAAACATCCTCCTGCTCTCGCTAAAGATGTTCAAGAAGTTTTAAAACCGATATATGAAGATTTAACGAAGCAAGAACTACTTGAAAGATGTCTGGGTGGAAACACAGAATAATAACGAGTCGTTCAACAACTGTGTGTGGTCAATGGCTCCTAAATACATCTTCAGCGGGAAAAAAATTGTTGAAATCGCCTGACAAACAGCTGCTTGCATATTTAATGAAGGATTATAGCCAGTTCTGAAGATTTTAGAGGTAATAAGCGTCAAAATCGGACCGTTGGCCGCACAGTTCGTCGCTGAACGTGACAGAGAGCGAATACGAGTTGCGAATCGCCATAGACTGATGCATCTAAGGATGCCAGAACAAAGCGCAGACAGACTATTTTGGTTGAAAACGAGCATTATGAAGAAACTGAAGGCAAAATGTACGGTGCAGGCACCGCTGATTAAGCTCAGGTGAGATTTTTTTACGATTTTTCGTTAAAAAAAACTTTAAACGCGTTTTTCTCGAAACAACATTCTTGGACGGCTTGTTGATAAAATCTCTAAAACTACTTAACCGAACCGTACCAAAATTTTACCACATATTCTTTATGAGTATAACTATAGCGCATATCATACGATTTTTGAAATTTTGATTTTAACTATTTTTTTTTGCAAAAAAAGGTGAAAAAATCAGTGTTTTTTTCTTACTTTTTGAAAAATGCCATTTTGTTAATTTTGAAAAACTAAAAAATCGTATGATATGCGCTATAGCCATTCATCTACTGAATCTAAAGCCGTTTCATTTTTTGTTTTAGTCCATCCATCCCAGAGAAATCATCAACAGCGCACACCCTCCTCTTTTTTGGATTTTTTTTTAACCACCATATTAATGCATCTATAATCACTAAAATGAATAAAAAAAAAATTTAAATGTACTTCGAGAGTGTATTTATTGAATGTAACATCTTATATATCAATATTTATAATTTGAACCTACAAAAAAAATTCTTGAAAATAGCCTTATTTTTGCGCTTCTAAAGTGGGTAGACGCCTTAAGTGATCGAAGTGTATGTGTATTCAATATATTAATTTAATTAATATAGTACATCTTCTGTCACTTAACTCAATGACTTACCTAAACATTTTTTTGTTATATCCATTTTAGTTTCCTTTAAATTCAATTACTCACACAGTCCGCACTATTCTGATTTATCTGAATTTAGTTTCTTTATAAATGATACACATAAGTGTGCGAAAATATTATCTCAAAAATCTGTCTGTATATGTTTTCTTAACCTTTTTTCTCTTTCCAACCTCATAACTCAACATAATACTTTTACTAGATAATTAAAAGTACTTTACTCCTTTTTACTTAATCGCGACGTTTCTTATTATTGCTATTATACCTTTTTCATTTTTAATGTTTCTGCAATATGCTTTTCATGCTTTCGTCAAATGTAAAATAAATTACGTATTTTTAGGATTTTATTTAGTATATTATTAAACACCGTCAAAAATCAAAATAAAATATCTATATGAAATTGTTATGCCCTTGAATAAGAATAGTACAATAAATCCTTCCTAATACTCCTATAACTAGTCAATTCTAAATCGATTCGTAGAATAAATGCATGAATTCACCACTATCTTTAATTATTTTTTTGTCAATTACATAGGAATAAAAGCAGCATTTGTAAACTAATCAAATCTTTCAATTAATTTGTTTGACAAAGGATTAGTAATTTAAAAAAATAATACAAAGAAAGTTATTGGATTGTATTTCATTATAAAATATATCATAATTATCGACACTTAAGAGTGTTAAGTAAATGTTTTAGTAATTAATGTAACGTTTTTATTTTAAAATGTAAGTTAACATCTAGAAAATCACACATAATTTAACTTAGAATAATACACTTTCCATAGACTATTTCAATGAAAAGAGAAATAAGAATAAAATGAATATACATATGTACATATATCTACAAATTTATCCTTTTATAAGATAATTTTATATTTCAATTTAATCAATGTACTAATACAATTTTTTTTGTTACAGGTTTTGTCAACTGAAATAACGCCACTAATAACTGATTTTTCTTCACAGGAACATAATACTATTTTATTACTCCAGTACTCGACCATTTTTACTTTTTGAAGCAATAAACAAACAATAAGATGCATTAGTTTTCTTACCAGTTTCATAATTATATTAGGTCATTTAATATTATGGTCGAATACTGGAGAAGGAGATTTTCACTAAATTGAATTCTACTAACAAGGAAACTACCCGAGATTTACGTCACCGATTTTCTTAATATTGTGATATGTTGTATGTATATATTGTATTGTATTGTATATTGTATTGTATTGTATATTGTATTGTATTGTATATTGTATTGTATTGTATATTGTATTGTATTGTATATTGTATTGTATTGTATATTGTATTGTATTGTATATTGTATTGTATTGTATATTGTATTGTATTGTATATTGTGTTGTATATTGTATTGTATTGTATATTGTATTGTATATTGTATTGTATTGTATTGTATATTGTATTGTATTGTATATTGTATATTGTATATTGTATATTGTATTGTATTGTATATTGTATTGTATTGTATATTGTATTGTATATATTGTATTGTATATTGTATTGTATATTGTATATTGTATATTGTATTGTATATATTGTATTGTATATTGTATTGTATTGTATATATTGTATTTTATATTGTATTGTATATATTCTACTGTATATTGTATTGTATTGTATATTTTGATGTAGTACATCAAAAAGTATTAGACACGTATTTTTTTATTTGCTAATTCGGCGATTTAAGGGGTGAAAACCACCCTTAAAATTTACCCTCCAAAAACAGTTTTTTTTTTAATATCTCAAAAACGAATTGAAATTTTCCGATGAAACCAACACCAATTTGTTTCTTATCATAATGCGCTTCAGTGGTAATCGCTTTCACTCTGAAGGGTTGCATCCCTTATTTTTTATAAGGGTATATATGCCTTTTTTTTTCGTTTTTTCTTTCTTCAGAAATATCTTAATTAACCGAATCTTATAAAAAATCATTTTATTATAAACAATATAAATATTGAAAATTGATCGGCCCCGGGGTTTTAAAAGAAAAATATTTAAAGGGGTAACTACCCCCTAACACGAGTTTCCTGACATAGACCTTAATAATTTACTTAATTTTGTAATATATCGTAAAACATGAAAAAAACATAACAAATATATACATACATAGTTATACGATCATTTGAGGGATGAATAACACCCTAATAATTCACCACCAAAAATCATGTTTTTTTAATATCTTAAAATCGAATTAAAATTTTTCAATGAAACCAACGCCAATTTATTTCTCATAAATTGCGCTTCTGTGGTAATTGCTTTTACTCTGTAGGGTTGCATCCCTTGTTTTTTATAGATGTAGAGATGACTATTTTTTTTTCTTGAAATTTTTTTAGTTTGTTCAATCTTATTAAAAGTCTGTATACTATAAACGATATTGATGTTTAATATTGAAAAAGATAGAATGGTAGAAGAAAAAAAGTCAGAGGCATAACTACCGCTAAAGGTGGCATCTGACATACACTATTAAAATTTTCTTAATTTTGTGATATATTGCACAGTATAAAAAAATAATTAGAGATATTGTTACTTGCTCCTACGTTGATTTAAGAAAAGAATAGCACCCTTACAATTCGCCCCCAGAAGACACTTTTTATTTAATTTCGTAAAAACAAAGTGCAATTTCTTATTAAACATCAATTTATTTTTTAACAAAACTTATGTTGACATTGCTCATATTCTGATTGCTCGCTTTCATTTTTAGGAGTATAAATAACATTGTATAGTTGTAATTTAAATTTCGTATTATTTTAACTACACCTTTATTTTCGTTCTTGACCCGCGGGCTCTCTGTATATGGCATTTTGTCCGTTAATTGAAATAAATAAAAATAAAAATAAAATAAAATAAAATAAAATAATATTGTTAAGAGTCTTTCTACTATAAATAAATATATTGAATTTCAATAAATCAAACATAAAATTTAACGCGTATAACAGTTAAAAAAATGCATATTATTTATTAAGCATTACATAAATGCAAAATACCCTAGTGGAAATCAAACATGTGTATATAAATGTACAAGAAGTGTACTTTTTATATTAACATGAACTTTTCATAGAGAAAATATTTAGTATAATTTATCGATTTTATTTTAGATTTGCCACACTAGTTTATATTTATATACGTATATATACACTATCTTATAGAATTTCGTAAAATATATCAAGCTTTAATCTTACAAAAAACTCCAGAAACACCTCAAGAGATTAGTTTAAAAAATAGTATTGAGAATATTCTATTAAATGCTATGAAGGAATTTCACGATGTAGAGATGGTTGAATATAAAACATTAGATTTTCAAGAACCGTATTTAGATGTTGATATGAAAATTATAGAAGACGATGATAAAATATTTACAATTTATGAAGATTTACAACAATGTACAGAAGATACAGAAGAATTAGATCATGACTATAAAGCAAGAGCCGTATAATTCTGGAGAAATGGTTTGACAAAAAGTTTAGCACTAAAAACGGTACAAAATAGTTTTCGCAAGGTTCAGTCCATAACAAAATTAAAATTTTGGGCAAAAACATTAAATAAAAAAGGAACGTATAAAGAGAAAATAGGAAGAATTTGTTCTTTTGTTTTAGAAAATTTAAAAACTGCTGTTGATGCTGGTTAACCAGTTCATGATAAACATTTACAAAAATGGGCGTTACAGGCTCAAAAAGATATTGGAAACAAAGATTCTCGTTTTAAAGCATCTAATCATTGGTTATCTAATTTTAAAAAAGCTCACAGAATTGTTAGTAGAAAAATTAACAAATTTGTAACCCAAAAGACACTTGAAGGAGTAGATTATTTAGAAAGAACAGCTAATACGTTTGTTATTGAAATAAAAAACCGATTCATGATAAATGTATAGAAAATGTATTTAATTCAGATCAATCAGGCTTTGAATTAGAAATGCATTCAGGTCGTACATTAGCAGTTGAAGGACAGAATCAAGTTCAATGTTTGGTGCAATCGGTGACTTCTACAACTCATAGTTATACAATTCAGCCAACAATATCAGTCAATGGTAGACTTCTTTCACCTGTTCTTATAATTCTTAAAGAAAAAAGTGGTGAATTTGGACCCATTATAGAACGTGACTTATTTAGACCCCATAATGTATATGTTATGGCTTCTAAATCTGGAAAATTAACCTCAGGTAATTGTAAAAAATCTATTTATTTGATGTTATAAATGTGTAAATGAATGAATGTAAATGAGTAAATGATAATGTAAATGAGTAAATCAAATTTTTTAAAATTGCAAATTAAATTTTGGTATTTCAAATTTTATTTAATTTCAGCTCATTTTAAAACGTGGATAAAATAAGTATACTTTCCCAACGTTGGTTCATCAAGTGTTTTATTAATAGACTCTTAAAGTGGGCATTGTCCTGCTGTTATGCAAGATGCGACCCCCCAGAATACAGAAGTGATCTTAAAAATAATTCCAAAAGGAACTACGGGTAGAATACAACCTATTGATGCTTATGGCTTCAGAATATGGAAGAGATATGTGAGACATTTCTCTGACTATGATACTAATGAATGAGGATTTAAATCTACATTTAAGGAATCATATTATAAAGTTACAATCACTGGTACATAATCAGCTATCATCACCAAGGTATATCGATTTATTCAAATTCGCGTGGTATAAAAGTGGATACACTGATGTAGCACCTGCGAAATTTGAAGATCCAGTTAATTTTGCTTTTGGTACAAAATCTAATACAGTCTGCTAAATAGAAGGTTGCTCTAACATTGCAATAGTTAGATGTTCTTGGTGTAAAAAGTCTCTATGTTTGAAACATTTTTTTTGTGACTACCATTATTGTTCATTGTATAAACACTAATTAACATTAATTCAGAACATATAACTATTAAATAATTCACTAATTTATATTTAATAAAGATTATATCAAATTATTAGAAATATAGAAATTTTAAAAATTATATTGATATGTAGAATAAAAAATCAACATCAATATACAATATACAATGTATCGTTTGTATGATAATTTATACATATTAAAAAGAAAATCAAATTTATTTTTTGATAAAATAAGGTATCTACCCTTTCGTATAAAAGCAGAAAAGCGTCCTTTACAAAGAAAAAAAATTGAAGATTTTTCAGGGGTAAAGTATAAGGGTGATTTTCAAAATTAAGTAAATTAGTAAGGCCTATGTAAGAAAACTCGTGTTAAGGGATAGTTCCCATTTAAATAATTCTTTTTTTAAAAAACCCGGGATTGGTCAACATTAAATTTCAATATTGTTTATAACAGAAAGATTTTTTATAAGATTCAGTTAATTAAGAAAATTCTGGATAGAAAAACGAAAAAAAGTCATATTTACCCTTATAAGAAAAGGGATGCAACCCTTCAGAGTGAAAGCGATTTCCGCAGAAGCGCATTTTGATAATAAACAAATTGGCGTTGGTTTCATCGCAAAATTTCAATTCGTTTTTGAGATATTAAAAAAAACTGTTTTTGGGGGTAAATTTTAAGGGTGGTTTTCACTCCTTAAATCGCCGAATTAGCACGTAAAAAATACGTGTCTAATACTTTTTGATGTACTACAACGTATTATAATATCAAGAAAATCGGTGAGGTACACCTTGGGTAGTTTCTTTGTAAGTCACTGTGTCCAATATTAAAGTCATATACATATTTCGACTCAAATTCTTGAAATTTAGAGTTATATAAAATTAATTTTATTAATTAACATTTTGACAAATTTACAACTACCCATTATTAAAGGTTTAAAGAAATAAAATAAAGCTTAACCGGGTTTGAACAACAGAAGCTATAATTGGGGTTGATACATCAAATACGCGACGCTTGGAAATTTACGTTACAATATATAAAACTATCAACTGTATATATATTCACACCTGGTGATGGAACTTTTATGACGAACCAGTGGTATAAATATAAATTAATATTAATCACTAACCGCTTTATATATACAAAAAAAATAATAAATAAAAATTTTTAAACAAAATACAAAACAATAGAACAAAGCTATAACTTATTGGAGAATTCCAAATCGTTGCCTTAACTGTATGTCAGATATTTGGGCTCTTCAGAAAAACGCTCTGTACTCTAACGCACGAGGGAGGTAAATGTACAACAAAGAAAATTGTACGAATAATCTTGTAAGAAAATATCAAAGTTTGACCATAACAGCTATCATCAAGTTAATCGGATCACGAGTTTCGCTTGAAAATATTACTTTTACGAGAAAAGGACAACATTACGTAAGTCCTCATCTTCATATTATCTGACTATATACTTTGAAAGTCTCTACTTGAACAACAGCTACATCAAGTAATAGAAATACGATAAAAATACCCTATTCCTGAACCTTTTATAAATCTCTGAAACCTCCTTCAAATGCCTAATACCTCTTCTAAAACCCAAAGTACTAAATCCTAACCATTTAGAAGATCTTAGAGACAAAGTTATCTATGAAGTTATTTTTTATGATAATTTTAAAAATGTGAAACTTCACTACTCATACGAAATGACTACAAGATTTGGGTTACCATAAAGAAGAAGTCCTTCAGAAGAATCACGAAGAAAAAGAATGAAACATTCCACTAGACCCAAAGAATAGTCCGTCACCATTACCAACAGCTTCAATCAACACATCTCTCCCAGCGAAGCACAACTACGCTCCCGTATGCGAGGTGAATACCCTGCATTGCACATCTGTTTCTGAATTTGTTAGAGAATCATAGAACATCAGATTAACCGACAGCAAATAACCACCGAACAGACATCGTCTAAATTCATCGAAAACCTGGAACCCTGCAAACCAGCCCATAATAATACCTACAACCAAGAATCTTCCAGTACAATCGACTATTTACATATGCGTACGCCGTGTATTATATAGGTAAACTACTGTAACAATATATTAAACGCAAAACTTTCATTATAACTATTTAACTCTGTAAGCATTTCAACTTAACATTGTTACTTTATAAATTACCAACATTCTTAAAATTAACTTCATATGCTACAAAATTACGTTACAAAAATATTTTCTATATAGTTGACAATTTAGTTTTAACAATAAAACCCGGAATATGATAGTTTTTCTCGCTGAATCTATAAACAATAGCAATATTTATTTTGCTTTTGAAAATATTGGTTAGTAGACAAATAGTACATTGATTTCTTGTAACGTGCGATATTTTAGAAATTATAATACCATCGATCAAATATATAATGTGTGAAATTTCGAAAGCGAACATAACCAAATTTTACAGAACAACACCCCTTATAGTAAATAATTTTTACGTTGATCAAAGATGACATTCCTCCAAAGGCATCGCGTAAATTCATCGAGGACGATGAACACTTCGGTAAGGGAGGTGTAACGAAATTACTTAATTCCTTTTTTTTTAATTCTTTTATTTCAGCGAAGCCTTTTGAGAAATATAATCCCCATCGAATAATATTATTCAGCTAGGCAACATTCCAAAATGCTTGTCTCGCAGAATAATGTCTCCCAACATTAGTTTTCTAACGCGCTATCTTTAAAACTTGATAAGCGAACCGCACGTGCGCGTCCTTCAACGAAAATCTGCTTAAATGTATTTTCCCCAAAATGTAGGAACATTGTGCGATGATTGCATCAGTATTTACCCAGCCGGCTGATAACGCTCGATCATTCAATGGTATTGAACATTATGTATACTTCTAACAAAATCTCGTCTTTTAGTATAAATACAGCCGTGCCAGGCCGTCGCGAGTCAGCCTCCTCCTGCATGAGTTTAGACGCCCGCTACATCGCCGCGAAGCTCTCTCAGTTTTCCATTATAATAAGTTATAACTATTGTATGCCATCGTGGGCACAACGTGCACAATTATAAAAATAAATTCTTGTAAAAGGTGTACTCTAAAACGTTATTTTCTTGTGTGATAAAATCTTTCTATTCTATAAAAAATTCTATAGAAACATTAAACTAATAAAATTCTATGTTTTTAAATAAATAAAGTCCGGGCGTCACAGTCTCTTTCACTCTTTTAACAAAAATGTCGTACTTTATAGACTGTGGAAATTTCTTAATTTTTAGTTTAACACTCGAAAGGTATAATGCGTGATACTGCAAAGTGCCTGGAATCGTCACTGCGTTATCGAAGCTTTTTTTAGAGCATTCGCAGTTAAATCATAACTTTGTTTAGTACTAAAAGATATCTCTGTTTCTTTACAGTAATTTATGGCCCATGAATATAAGGATATAGCATCAAGAATATGATTTCCTGCAGAACATTGTAAGCTAGTCCGTTTTGCACCTCTTTTCAAATTAGCCCCTATACCGCCACATGAACCTTTACCGTGAGCTGTAGCATGAAAATGCCACTCAGCAGTAATTTTGAAATCTTGTTCACGAGCAAGAAGATTAGCGAAACTACTTTTGTTCTTAAAATTCTGACCCGCTCTATCTGTGACGTAATAAATTTTTATAACCATAAAGTTTGAGTTTCAAAAATCAATGATTATTTTTTGATACTCATAAACAGGAATACCGTCATGATTTATATTATCAGATAAAATAACCATACTTTTATGTTTAAATTTACCAGAGTCTATATAGTAAACAACTAGTGTACATACAGTAGCTTCATTATTATTCCTATGAAAAGATTGCGCTAAATTTTGAACGACAAACGCGTAGTTTTCCGCAAAATTTGAGACAAAGATGATTTTTATGTAAAAAAAACTGACCTTTTATTTAAAAATATTAAAAAAATAAAAGACATGACGTTTCTTGAGAAAAATGCAAATTTAGTTTATTTTTTATTTTTCAAGGTCAAATTATAAAAATGTTGAAAAATGGTTATCACCATGAAAAAGCTCGTAAAACAACTATAAAAACCATTATTGATAAATTTTTTAAAAACAAGTCTTATATTATTTATATCGAACGCAAAAGTCGCTGATTCTTCCGTTTATTTTCGGCTCAAAACACTTGACGTGAAATGCTCCATATACAGATCATCATCGACCACAGCTGACTCCGCGCAGCAGCCAAGAAGATTACCCCCCTCCTCCCCTCACACACATACTCACACTAAATCTCACGAGGATGACGACCAATAGACGAAAATGCCGCGAGCCGAAACTTACGTTCTAGCGGAGACACGCAGGCGTGAAGCGAATGTCCGCATAAAGAAGAATCGCGGAGAGTAGGGATGTGTGCCTACATCTATGTGAGTTGAGAATGATAGAGGGAGTGAGAAGAGTAGAAACTTGGTTGCTTAGCGACGCCCGCGCCGGCGGCGCAGTTCCAACCGCTGTCGAATTTGCGGGCTGACCGTCGTTGTTCAAATCGAAAGTCAGGACACAGTCGCAGGACACAGCGAGCAGGATCTGACTCCTCTCGCTCTTATAAAACGATTTGGACAGCTAACTTAAATACTCGCTAGTTTACTTATTACTGTTAGAGAATATATGAGTGAGCGCAAATTGTTTTTATGGTATGAAACTGTGATATTAAATAAATGCAATACATTCGACTTGCGTAACATAAAATTCTAATAATATTTCTGTTATATACACATATATGAATAATTTCAGTTTTCCTATTTCTTTCTTTCATTTAGGTACCTCGGTGAAAAAATAATAAATTGAATAAAAATATAAATATCTGTTATTTAAATAGTAAGTAATATACAAATCAAGAACTCTTATAATATATATATATGGGACGTTTCACGTCAACCGGATCATCAGTGCACCCAAAATTTGGGTTAACCTATCAAAACGTTTGAGGTCTCAAAATGTTCGTCTGGTCAAGAGCTTTCAAAAAAATGCTGGCGTTTTTTAAAATCCAATATGGCGCATCAAATATGGCGCATGAAAGCCACATTTTCATAGCACATTTAACAAAAACAATAGTAAAAATGTTCTAATTTATAAAATATACCTCCCGAAAGCACGTAAAACGTATGCTCGGACTTATAATTGAGAATGCTTATAGAATTCCGAATTTTCAAATTGTGGATCCAAAATGGCAGACAATATACCACCACCAAACCATTTTACCGCATAAAATGATTTCAGATTAGTTGAAAGTATCAACATAGGGGTTTTCGGAGATACTGAATCTTATTTTAACATTAGAATTCCGAAATTCAAAATGGCGGATCCAAAATGGCGGACATTATACCACCACCAACCCATTTTACCGCAAAAAATGATTTCAGATTAGTTGAAAGTATCAACATAGGGGTTTTCGGAGATACTGAATCTTATTTTAACATTAGAATTCCGAAATTCAAAATGGCGGATCCAAAATGGCGGACATTATACCACCACCAAACCTATTTTACCGCAACAAATAATTTTGGATCAGTTGAGAGTATCGATATTGGGGTTTCTGAGGTAAATGGTACTAAGTATATCATCGGAATCAGTATTTGTGCTCAGAAATCTTATATTTGTCCGGTTTATTAGATTCAGAATCATCTGTCTGCGGTTTTTGTCCGTACATTTTTCTATTGTTCCGTGTATATATGTCTGCGTGGATGAAAGAAAAAATAGAATTTAGCCAATTGAATCAATATTTCATGACATTTTGAGCAGTCTTAATTATTTTGGCTCCTCGTTCGTGGTGCTTTTACTGGTGATAAATGGCTTTCGACGATATCATAAATTACTTTGTTTCTAGGTTCATTGGCATTTGAGTAATGCATGACTTTCAATGTTTCATTATTTTCTGGGATAAATCCATGCGCCGTCTGTATATTTGTGACAGGCGGACAGCTTTTGAATCTCTTTGTTAGGAATTTATGAGTTTGTTCGTGATCTTTTTTGGTGTACAAGAAAAATTTTATATTAAATGATCGCCTAGTAGCCCATGAATAAAGAGCTTTAACATCTAAAATCGCTTCATTGTTTGTAGATTGTAAGCTTGCTCCTGTAGCTTCTCTCTTCACTATCGCTCCAACTCCATCGCAACTACCTTTTTCGCGTGCTGTTGCAAAACAGTGCCATTCAGCATCAAAGCCAAAATCTCTCTTATGGCTCATTAAACTGCTCATTTGATAACGATTTTTAAAATGCTGTTTAGCACCATCCGTAGCATATATAACCTTTTTTACTCTAGGACAAACCTTGCGAATTTCAGGTATAAGCTTTTGCTGCATTATGTATACTGCAGTGGCATCATGAGTAGTGCAGTCAGACATAGCTACAGTACTAAAATGCTTTAGCTTACCTTCAGATTTATAATAAACAACCGCAGGAAATATCGTACTCTGATCATTATTGAAATGAAATGCCTGTGCAGCATCTTGGGCCATAAAAGGATAGTTTTCAGAAAAATCCAATTGAGCAAGAACCTCTTCATCTGAAAGGTTATTTTTCTTTTCAGAAATGAACTTTGATTGTTCCATAGCGATAAAGTGATGAGGTATCAACTTTTCTAGTCTAGAACATAAAGTTTCAATAAATTCTTGCGATGTTAGGCATTGTTTTATCAAAGTGCATTTATCGGTTGATTGCCACGTGCTGAAGATGACTTGATCAATATTGTGCTCATTCATGATGTTCTCAACGTAATTAGAGAATTTTTGAATGTCTGGACAAAATTTGCATTCATTCAAATAACAACATGGTTTGGGATCCTCACATAGAACAAAATTCAAACAATCTTTATAATTCTTGAGAACATTGTTTGAGATTTTTTAGATATTCACTGCGTTAAGCATTGTCTTAAAATTTTGGTGTATCGTACATACACATACGTTGTGTGTACCAGGAGATCCTACAAAGACACAACATTTTGGTCTTAGCTCCGCAAACTTGGTTAGCCCGATCGGATTTTCAGGAAACTGCTCTATAAATTGACTATGAATGTTCTTAATATCAGTAAGTAATAATCTTTTTTGCACTTTTCTTTTTTTACCATCTACATAAATACTGACGGTATCTTTTTTATTTGGCATAATTCTGCTATTAAGATCATCTTCGTAAAAATCTTTAACTTTCTGAGTAGTTTCAGTAGGTAAAGTTTTTCCACTTCTTGCAACAGGAGAAGACAAAACTCCATCTAATTCTCTTAACTTTTTGGCTTTACGAGCCATTCTGTAGGACACACCAAATTGGTCCATAAGTTTACGTATAGCCCAGTGTTCGGGCAAAATAGTAAGAATACTCACACGTAATGGATCGTTCTCCCTCAGAGATTGAAATTTGTTTTTGAGACCAGTTAAAATATCTGTAAGATCATCTTGCGTAAGTACATCGGGGTTTGAAACAGAAGGTGAGTCAATATCTGATTCAAAATCAGCACTAATACTGACGTTTGGTGTCGACAAATCATGTAGTTCGTCAAAAGATTTTCTACATGAATCACAAATCACTGAAAAGTTCGGATAATCAGGATAGACATCTCGAATTGCTTTGGAGATCTTCCTAAGAGATTTGCTGTGTCCTTATGTAATATTAAATGGATTTACGCATCTATCGGCACGGTATATCTTCACAGGGGAAGACATTGTTGTGGGATCTGAAAGTCCAAAAGAAATGTGGACTCTTGGCGAAAAAGTTGCTGATGAAGGAAGCCGCTGATTGACTTGCTCACCAACTATCCTAAAAAGGACTGTTGGGGAAAAAGTCGCCAATAAAGAAAGCCGCTGATAAACTCGCTCACCAACTATCCTGAAAAGGACTGTTGGAGAAGAAGTCGCTGATGAAGAAAGCCGCTGAATGACTTGCTCACTTACTATCCTGAAAAGGACTGTTAGAGAAAAAGTCGCTGATTAAAAAAGCCGCTGATTGACTTTCTCACCAACTATCCTAAAAAGGACTGTTGGAGAAAAGTCGCCAATGAAGAAAGCCGCTGATAAACTTGCTCACCAACTATCCTAAAAAGGACTGTTGGAGAAAAGTCGCCAATGAAGAAAGCCGCTGATAAACTCGCTCACCAACTATCCTGAAATGAACTGTTGGAGAAGAAGTCGCTGATGAAGAAAGCCGCTGATTGACTTGCTCACCTCAACGCACGCAAGCACGTGAACATTTTGCAAATTTGCGGTGAGTGAACTGTATAAAGCCAGACAGCTTTCGGCACCTGGCTCGTAGTGGTAACGTGAAATAATTATTATTCTTTATGTATGGTTGGTGGTGTGACTATCATGTCCATAGAATCAGTGCGCGACATAGAATTTAGTTAGCATCAACCTGGTGATACGGGACTGGGTCGTTGAAAATGACGCGTATGCGGGCGTGCATAGCCATTTGGGGAAAACGATCGAATTTGCGCAATCGAACAAATTGCGACCTTAAGATTTGTAGAATTAATATTGTATAAAGGGGATGTTAATAATATATGAAGGTGATTATTATTAAATATATCTACGGTACATAATTTGTAAATGAGTGTGTAATTATTTCCAATTCCTTACTGCAATTAATTTATACCGATTAAAGTATACAAAATATGAACAGAATAAAGTATATGCTCATGCCCAGCTAGTCACCTGACGCCCTTCTACGTAGATAAGTTCGGTAAAACGAGGATTAATCCAGTAGAGTGATTAATAACTAAAGATTTATAAAATCTAGATTACTAAAAATAAATTCCGCATAAAATCCTATGTTGTAGGTTATGAAAAAGTTATCATTTATTGTTATTATCCAGCTGTTAAAATATAAGCAAATTTTGTACTCATGAAACATTAGAGTGTATAGAGATATTTTAAAATAAAAAGAATACAGTTAAAAACAAATAAACAGCTAGAAGTAGAAGCATATTATGGAAAATAATAACATATTTTCGTTTTGCGAACTGTCTTTTCACAATTCATTTTATTCCAATTTAATCATAATAATTAAAGAATCAACGGGAGGTACAAAACGCATGACAGCGCAACAAAATATATAGAAAATAGTCAACAAAATAAAATATTTGAAGAGCATATTTAGATTTTAAAGTCGATATTATTGGGATTATAGAAAAAAGCATACGTTATAGTGCAAATTAAAGAATATTTGATTTTATGATTTATTTTTAAGAAGTTTAGAAAACAATTTTTATAAAATTTGTGTACAATATAAAAAGAAAATAATGTCATAAAGACTTTCAAGTTCTAAACATTTATAGAAACGCGTGAGATTTAAAAGTAATAATATTTGTTTTAAGAACTAAATGAGATTTTAACAGTAAAATCACAACGATTTGTTTATATATGGTACTTATAAATGATATGAGCTCTTATATCAAAGTAAAAACAAACAAATAATTGAACCATGAGTTGCAAATATTACTAAATATGAGAAATTTTGTAAGATTATTTTTCTGAATTGGGTATTGTCATAGAAACGTAAAATCAAACGTAAACGTTATAAACAGATAAACCCACAAGTACATTTTGGCTAGGCGCATAGAAAAGTTAAGACTACGATTTAAAGACAGCGCATTCAACAAATAAATCTATAATTAATACAAATAAAATCGTAAAACGACCGGAAATTCTGGAATAGTTGAAAGGTCACAAAATAAAATTTACTTCACAAGATATAAATTTAAGACGCTCTATAGTAATAAAAAAAGTAAATAATTGCGATTAGCCGAATATTCTGCAATATTCTTACTAATATTTAATTTCACCTTCACGCAACTCTTCAATGATAGATTGAATCTCATTAACATAACTCTGATTGCCTGCTGATGTTTCAGCTATGAGCAATTTAAGACAATGTACAAGCTCATTCGGATCATCCCAATAAACATAATCCATATGAGTATTTTTTCGTTCAATATTATATAATAAATTAGGTAAGCCCGTACCACTTGTATATTTACTTTCAGAATTTACCAATTTACTTATATTATTACTATACATTTTACTTGATGTTTCACGAATAGACTCATGTTGTGTATAATATTTTTTATGATCAATTTGTTTTCTTCGAAATTTTATCATATACTCTCAATCTAGCAGTAATTAGATTTTCATCAGGAAATTTTTTAAATAATAATTCAGAGTCTGGGATCCTTATCATATTTTACATCACCAACAATTACATAATTTTTTCAAAGTATATGGGAGTGTTGCCAATTTTAAACGTATTATTACGCATTTACGTACGCCATATATAGTATCTAGATAATTTAAATGACCATTAGTAAGTAACTGAAGGCATTCTTCAGTATCATCCTTTTCTTATTTTTTTTTTAAGTTCATTAGAGTCGAAGTCACTTAAAACTGACTCAAATGAAGTTTCATAGTCAGTATTTTCTACCAACTGTATGTTCTCATAATCATCATTCTTTGTTTTTTTACTTTTTTTAAAATTTTTTTATACACTTTAAGAGCAGCAGGTAATATACTCATTTCTCTTTTAATCTTAAGATCAGACTCATTCATAGCTTTCTCTGCATCTAGCTTATAGGCTTTCAATAAATTATATTTACGTTTTACAGTATTACGAGCTTTCTCCACTTTCCGGAGTACGGAAATTTGTGTATAGCGACGCTAATTTATGCAAAAAAGCAGCTGCTTTAGCTGTTACTAACATCATGAAAGTAAAATCCAAGTTCGACATGGGACTCGGTAAAAGGAGAGAAAATCTTAAGAATAAAGTGATAGCTTTGAAGAATTTAATAAAGACAACGGCAAAATCTATTATTCCTAGTAATGATTCACGTCATTAAATCTGCTCTAATGACAGCTCGTAAACATATCAAGAATGTTGGTGGAAAACGTAACAAAACTATTCCGCGTATACTACCTGTTCCTAAAATATGAGTCTTCCTTCCCGCGCTTATTCCTGTTTTCGCAGGTCTTAGTGCAGTAGGTGCATTAGCAGGAGCAGCTACTGGTATCACTCAAGCTGTGAATAAAGCGAAAAGGTTACGGTATTTGTTTCAATCAAAATAAAAATGTAAAAAATCGAAATGTAAATGTACGGAAAATGGTGCGAAAAGTTTTGCGAAGAAAAGAAAACTTCGTTGAAGTGCATACTTTAGAAAAGTATGCGCTCTTACTGAAAATTCTTAATTTTAAAGGAGTATTTATGAGAAATGCATTATCTATGACTGGCAGTCGCTACCGAGAATCAGCAATTATCAACCTTGATTATGAGAGTGGATCTGGCACGCACTGGCTAGCTTATCGTAAAATTGGTAAAAATATTACGGACTTTAACAGTTTTGGAGATTTACAACCTCCTGAAGATCTCGCGAATTACTGGAAAACTGATGAAATCAAGTACAATTATCTAAGATATCAAGAATTTGAAACTTTTGTATGCGGACACCTGTGTCTCAAATTTTTGTGCCGTACGTTAAATTCAATAGAAAATTTATGTCTATATAAGAAGTCACTCTAAAATAGTATTAGTTTCTTACATTCATTCAACCTGATTGAATCAATGACTCTTAGCCTATCAGGGACTTCTTCAGTTCTTGAAACTCATTACATACTTCCAATAGAACTCAACTCTGATAAAATATACGTTCTTGGGTTACTTTCAATTCTATACCAAACGTAGACTATAAGTGTAATAAATTTTATGTTGGTCAAGAGGTCATTGATCTGCCTACAGATAGCTATGAATCAGAAGACATTCAGCATACTTTACAAGGTGTTCTTGACCAAATAAACATTAAAATTAGTATTAAACCGATAATAATACATTACGTAGTATTATTACCTGTCTCATGAAATAGATTTTCGATCAAGTGATTGTATTACTCGTCTACTAGGTTTTACTCAACGTCTTCTGAAACTCTATATAAGTCACATCTTTGGCTTTCCTGTAGTCATTCTAAAAGTAAACGCTCTACGAGTTGAATGTAATATTAGGTCCGGAGCATACATCAATCAGAAAAAAGTGCATACGACCATGAATTTTTTCCTGCTGTACCTCCAGAGTACAAAATAATCGATGTTCCTCAACAAATTATATACTTACATATATCTATCAAATGTATTGATCACTTACAATTATGTATAGTAGATCAAGAAGGTTTCTTAAGAACGGGTATTATTTTTAACGCTAAGCCGAAAAAAAGTTATATTAACAGTTCATTATGTCGTCAGACACTCAGTCAACGTCCAGTCGTCAAACAGATAACACGACAGAACATTCAGTTCCTACAAAGTCTCGGTCTCAGAGTAGTCACTACAAAAGACGTCAAGGTAAAAGGTCAAGGGTATCGTACAAAAAAGGTGCAAAAGCTAAAAAAATACCGTGTATATTTATTTGCTTTTGTCATTGGATACCTAAAAAAGATGGAGGATGTCCTTAGCGTACAAACCCCACTTGTATTTGATAAATTCATTGCGGACTACAAGATTCATGCACATCGACCTTATACCTCACTATTATTCAACAATAACGATGAGATTCGTATATCTATTCAACATCAAGATCTATGTCTGCTACCATTCAAAAGTTCTCTACATATTTGCGGTAAATTAGTAAAGACAAATGGTAAATGCAGTGTCAAACACTGAGTTTGTTAATAATGTTATCTATCATTTACTTGAAGAAATGCGTTATGAGATTAATGCTATCGAAATTGATAGATGTAAGAATGTTGGTCAAATTACCTTAATAAAAGGTTACATTTCATTTTCACCAAGTAAGAGTAAATATCTTGAAAATTCTGGATGGATTAATGTTGCTGAGACTGGAAAAATAACTGATGAAAATGGAAACTTTGATATAACCATACCTTTATCAATGATCTTCGGTTTTGCAGAGGATTATCGCAAAATTATCGTAAATGATAAACATGGACTCATTCTCATGAGATAGAGAAGCGACTGGAATGATCTTGTGCAAAGTTCAATACAACTTAATCCAAGGGCTACGTATGAAGATTTTAAAATTCTGCTCTCACGAATAGAGTAGCTTATGCCTTACGTACTACTGCCAAACAGTCTTACGATTCAACTTTTTAGTCACAACCAAAAAGATATACCCATTGTTATGAGTTTTCGCTCTTGAGATTTGTATGAGCATCCTATACACCCAATAACTACACAACATGTGTGGACAGTAAAAACATCAAACCAGCTAGAAAAGCCGCGCTTTGTCGTTTTAGCTTTTCAAACATAAAGAAAAGGACAACGTATAATTAATGTTAGTTATTTCGATCTCGTGTAATATTAGCAACGTTAAGATTTTCCTTAACTCTCAGTGTTCCGAAAACTGCCTAGTTGCCTCTACCGCCGTTGGATTCAGACATATACAAACACACACACACACACACTCTCACACCTTCCAACGACACATTTTCTTTCCGATTACAGATCGACCGCGACAGTAATTAGCGAGACCCGAACGCGACCACACCTAATACATACACGACACTATACTTTTATTTGCCTACTTAGGCCTTTGTATATTTGTAAGGTTAGAATATAATTTAAAGAGAAAATCAGTGCCTTATGATTTATTTAAACCTGCCTCCACAAGACAGCAAAAAACTCGCTCATTTTCTGGTCCTTGGAGCTGCATTTCAATCATTCACGGCAAATCTCGAGCAACAAGCTAGTGGAGTTACTGCCTACTTGTGACATCTCAGTTAAAATTCACGTGCATCTAAAAAACACTAGTGCCTCAACCAGTGAAGTGCATTCTGGTGTCTTCAATTGCCGTTTGCTGCATATCATTCAACGCTAAAATTAAACACGTCGAAAATCAGGCATCATCTTTAATTTTAGGAAAAGAAGCATCAAAAAGTGTAATTGAAAGGTGCAAGTGAAAAATCATAAATCGTGCGTGATTTTACAGCACCTCTAAATCACCGAAATTCAAAGCGAATTTCAACGACCAAAAGTCTTAGTGTGTATGTGTATAGGTCGCACCGAGCGAGTTTGTTTACATGCGCTCGCTCAACGCTTTGGCCAATTCGGGCTTTCTCGCGCGCTCGTAAGTTCACCTAAGCTCGACGCCTCGAGCCGAGCCACGCTGCCTAAACATTCGGCACCCGGCCCCGGCCGAAGCAACGCTCTCGCTTCCCTGAATTCTGTCCGCTTACGCGGCAGTCTATCTACTGCTCTCTCTCTCTCTCTCTCTCTCTCACTCTCCCCTTTTCTCGCCTCTCACTGAGCAGTGCAAGTAGCTAGCCGCGCGTCCTTCTCACGCAGGTAGTAAGCTTGCGAAAAATCTCTCTCGCTCTCCCGCTCACGTAGCAGCTGATCATTCGGTTTCTTTAGCATATTTTCTCTCGCTCTCCCATACGAGGAGCAGCATAGATTAGCGTATTTACGCATTTTCTCTCTCGCTCTCCCGTGGAGCAGCATATCAAGCCGTACACTCTTGTACTACTGTTTGCAATAGACTAAATCATCGCCATGGATCAACTTGTCGAAAAACAAGTGAAGGACGCGGACTTAATGTCTCGTGCATTTATTAACCTAAAAAAGACATAACCTCATCTTGGAGACAGCGACTGTTGTAAGAAAGTACCTAGTGCCACTCTCTCTGCTACACCTGTTGAATCAAAGCCTGCATTCCGTAAGATGCTCCCCATCAGTTTACCTCAATTTTCAGGCAATCATTCTGATTGGCCGTCGTTCAAAGATATGTTCACGGCATTTATGAAACGTGACTCAAATATTGAAGACGTTGAGCGTCTTTACTATCTAAAAAGCAGTCTATCAGGCGAAGCTGCCAACCTGATCAAAAAAATTCCTGTGACAGGTGAAGTCGTGCCTGGACGCGATTAAAAACGCATTATGACAACAAGCGTACGTTAATCCACCTGTGTCTTGAGTCACTGTTTCAGCTTAGCCCGGTAACATCAGAATCCGCTAGTGCCTTAAAAGCTCTTAGAGATGGAACAACAGAAGTAGTTGAAACGCTGCAAGAACTACAAAGGCCAGTTGACAAGATGGACGACATCCTAGTCCATATTACCGTCAGACGTCTTGACACCAGAACACGCAGAAACTGGGAGCTTTCTCTGGGCGACACCATCACACCAACGACATGGAGCTAGTTGGATGCCTTCCTCAAGTCGCGCATTCAAGCACTAGAAATGACGACATGTCAGAAACCTGACTTACCGTCCGGTGGTCAATCGCAAGCGAAGAAAGCGCCACCTGTCAACAAGAAGCCGAATTATGTTGGACTTACTGTGCACAATGCTCTTATTGCAATGGAAAGCACTACATTAGTGCATGTGACAAATTTAAAGCCTGCTCTCTCGATAACCGTCACACGTTTGTTTCAGAAAAACAGCTCTGTTTCAATTGCCTTGGAGTGCATCGCCTTCACGACTGTAAGTCAAAGGGAACCTGTGCCTCTTGTCCTAGTCGACATTACACACTGCTTCATCGAAGCTTTCGAAACTCCACTCCAGACACCACTCAATCTCAAGGTTTTCAACAAATCACTCAATCACGGGCGGCGCTGACTCCAGGCGTCCCACCTCAACATGGTCTTCACCAACCTGCAGCCGCCGAACCCTCTGTCAGTGGAAATGTGCCGCAAGCTACAAAAACCGGCATCACGTCACTCGCAACTTGCAAAATAGCCGCACCTCTTATGCTCGAGCGCTCATCGATCCCTGTGCAGAGGCATCCTTCATGGCAGAATCACTCGCCCAGCGTCTGAAGACACCTCGTCAATCTGCATTCGTGCCTGTCTCAGGCGTGGGAGCGATACCCAGCTATACAGACAGATCAAAGGCAACAGTTGTAATTTCACCTTATTTCAAAAGTGATAATCGTTTTAGGTTAACGGCACTAATTCTGCCTCGTCTTACGGATTACGTGCCTTCTCCTAGGCCGATGTCAAACACAGAAGCCTTTCTGCAAGGATTGACTGTCACCGATCCTCAAATCAAATTGACTGATCCAGTTGAATTGTTTATTGGGGCAGATCAATATCCCCAGCTAATAGAAGAAGATCTTCGTAAAAGCCCTGACGGTAACCTCATCGCACAGGCAACTGGATTGGGCTGGATTCTCACCGGCTCTTCTCCCGCTTCAATCAGCGACTCATTCACCGTCTCCAGTTTCCCTTGTCACATTGATATGGATCTAGCAGCCCTTCTCACTCGCGTTTGGCAACAAGAAGAAGTCGAGTCGGAAAAGCCTGTGCCTCTTACCAAGGATGAGCGCGATTGTGAAGATCACTTCATTAGAACGCAGAAAAGAAATGCCGATGGCAGGTATGTATTTCGTCTGCCTTTCAACTACAACCTGCCTGATCTCGGCGATTCTAGAGAAGCCGCAATCCAAGCCTTACACCGAACCGAGCAACGGTTCAAGAAACAGCCTGAATGCTGCGAGAAATATAACAATTTTATGCAAGATTATATCTCTCTTGGCCACATGGAGTTCTCAACACTCGATTCAGCCCCAAAGGGTTCGCTATCATTCCTCTTGCCTCATCATGGCGTATTTAAGACTCATGGGGACACTAATAAACTCCGCGTCGTTTTCAACGGGTCAGTCAAACTGCCTTCCAGGCACTCAGTCAACGAGTGCCTTCATATAGTCCCTAAACTCCAGCTCGCCCCATTTGATGTGATGCTGCGCTGGAGAATTTTCCGCTACGCCTTCTCAGCCGATATTGAGAAGATGTTTAGGCAAATTCTGATCGCAGAGGAAGATAGAGTGTTTCAACAAATTTTGTGGATCGTCAACTCAATCATCACAATCTTCAACCTGTGCACGGTTACATATGGTCTTGGCCCTTCTCCATATCAAGCCATTAGAACTCTTCAACAACTGGCTACAGATGAGGGTGCTAGATTTCCTCAAGCAGCTCAAATGTTACTAAAACAGTCGTACGTAGACGACATCCTTGCTGGAGCAGATACTCTGAAAGAAGCCATAAAAACTAGGCACGAACTAGTGGAACTTCTCAAGGCAGGCGGATTCCCCCTTAGCAAATGTACCGCTAATCACCCATTGTGGCTTATTGACTGATGTGCCTGAGGATCAGCAAGTCAATACTCAGCACATTTCGTGGCCTCAAGCTCAAACGATTCCAATGCTAGGTATAGCATGGCAACCTCTCCTCCATGTCTTTTGCTTTGAATTTAATTTATCTGTGTCCGAGAAGGTCACCAAAAGAAATGCCTTATCGGTTATCGCCCAGCTATACGATCCACTGGGATGGATTACACCAGTGACAACATCATTCAAAATATTTATGCAGTCTCTGTGGCTTGATAGAGTGACGTGGGACGACCTCTTGCCGTCGCCCTTGCAGAAACGTTGGAGCCTGCTTATAGAAGATTTACACTATCTTCAAAGCTTCGCAGTGCCTCGCTGGATCGCATCCTCAGGTGATCTTGAGCTTGCTGAGTTGCATGGGTTTTCGGATGCTTCAGAACGTGCCTTCGCAGCTTGTCTGTATCTACGCACCGTAGATAAAGAGGGTAATGTAAAATGTATTCTCTTAACTTCAAAATCAAAAGTTGCTCCACTCAAGCAGGTCTCATTACCTTGTCTGGAACTCTGTGGCGCCGTAACACTCGTACGTCTGGCTCATAGAGTCCGTCGCACCTTGTCTCTGGAACATGTACGGTGTTACTGCTGGTCGGATTCCACTATTACTCTTGCCTGAATAAAGGAGCCGCCCACTACTTGGAAGACGTACGTAGCGAACAGAGTTTCTGAAATTCAAACGACGCTTCCCAGTGCCGCATGGCATCATGTCTCCGGTACTGACAATCCAGCTGACTTGCCTTCAAGAGGCATGTCCGCATCAGATTTGACAAAATCATCACTTTGGCTACATGGGCCATCATTCTTAGCCAGCACTGCTTTACGCTGGAAATCATCAAGCGATTGCAACATTCACGACCTTCAAGAAGAGGCCCTCGAGCGACGACTGCTGCGTGCCTTGCAACAGGAGCACCACCATCGGACCCTGCTTTCATTGCAAGATTCAGCTCATTATTTCGACTCGTTCGTCAAGTTGCTCGGTGGCTACAGCTCTTACTGCGGGCAAGAGCTCGTATCGCAGCTCGTCTTACAAACCGTGAGATTACTGACGAGGAACTCACGCAACTTAACGTATTGACACCAGCTCGATTATTGCAAGCCCTCAAGGCGCTAATTCACTGGGTGCAACACATTTACTTTACCAATGAAATCAATTGTTTAGTAAAGCTTGAACCCTTGCCTCGTCCAAGTACTTTAATTCGCCTTTATCCTATTTTAGATGAACATGGCCATCTTCGAGTCGGCGGAAGATTGAGGCACTCATTACTACACCCAGATGAGAAGCACCCTTTAATCTTGCCTCGACAGTCGAATCTCACAAAACTGCTGGTTCTAAGCACAATAGTAATCTGTGCAACTTACTCTTTTATTTGAATCTGGTGTGGCCTCCTTCGACGATACAGGTTGGTCGGCACACACGGTAAACGGTTTATACAAATATAGAGCTATATTCGCGAGCTGAACGAGCGGTTTTTTTGTATTCGCACGGAGCTGATACCGAAAACGAAGCGTCTGTGTATGTAGCTCAATACGAAGTGGACTCGTTGTCCCTTTGTTCCCGCGGCGCTACCCTCGGGTTTCGGTAGTGCCGACCGAGCCCGCCTGAGGGCGCAGCGCATGCTTTGGCGAGGGAGAAAGAGAAGTGATAAGGAGGAAAGGGGAGCGTCTGCTCGCGGTGACGTCACGCTATGTGGCATGCAGTCGACGGCCTGCAGATGGTGTTGGAGAGGACGAGGAAGGACGAGTGGCCAGGACGAGGAAGTGCGACGAGGGATGCAGCAGGAGGGGTATCTGGGCAACGGTGCCGACGAAGGGGCACGAAGACGAGAGCTGCAGGGCCCAGGAGGGCGTACTTGCAGCTGGAGCAGTGGACACGGTTAACCTCGAAGAGGTTATGTTTACATACAGCTTCCTACTGCATTCATCTACTGCCACTATTATCAGGTGAGATTAGTGTTTAGTTTATCACTGTAATCTACCCTTACTAATGCTGCGTTGTTTCTAGGTGTCTGGCGAGTGCTTCGGAGGCTGTTGCTGCTGCTGTTATGGGGGAGCGGGCTACGAGTTCAGCTACATTGCTGTACCTGAGGGACCACCCTGCGTCTGCAAACCCTCCAGACCAGGTAAGAGAGTTCCAATTTGATGTGCATGTCTGCTGTAGATTAACTCTTCTTTATGTTTTCTAGGGTGTATGCTGCAGGCCTCCTCCATGTCTAGAGAAGCAGCCGCTCCGCCCAAGGTGGATCTATTCATGCCTTTTAAGGCATAAAATCAGGTGGGTATCATTCTAATACCATTTTACTTATATTCTCAGTTTCTAATCTCTTGTGTGTTTCCTTAGGTTGGTTCGAAGGGACAGGAGTAAGGAGAGGAGACGCCAGGACATGCACAGCGCACCCCAGCCGAGACCAGTCAGCTCCCACCTATGCGAGGCTTTATGGGATGGCAGCTGCGCGTCCTCTTCAACTGCTTCAGGGCATGAGAGCTCGCTTGCTCTGTGTCGTCCAGGGGGATAGTGTATATGTGTACGTGTATAGTGAGTGAGATGGGTAGGTAATGTGCTGTCGTTCACATTGTGTAACACACACAAAATGGGGTGTTACACTCTGTTAATCCAAAGGACCAGCTGGTCTATCAACCTTGCTGTCCATCCACCCTTGGTTATTGTTATCCAGGACCGTTGCCACGTTTCCAAGGTGCGTTCCCGTTCTTCTCTATGGACTGTTGTTCTATCCTCTCCTGTTTTCTTCTGTTCGTAGATTCGCCTGCGCTCCGCCGCGTGTAGGTCGATCGGGATGATTCCCGCAATAACGAGTACTGCGGGTCCCGAGATCGTGCGATAGGCACTGGTGTCTCTGAGAGCTCCTCTACGCTGATCAGAAGTGAGTCGAATCCGGTATGAGTCCTTCTTCAATGCATCGACCCATATTTCAGAACCGTACAATAAGATGGATATAATAAATGATATGAGAAGTCGATGATTACTCACTTTCGGTTCACTCGTGTTCGCCATGAGACGGCACAACTGTACAGTCTTTTTCGTCACTTTATCCGCTCCATACACTAGGTGACGAAAGAAAGTAAGCTTAGTGTCTAGTTTGAGTTCCAAATACATAGCCTCCCTCCTTGTCGAAACCTCCGCATCTCCCACATACATGGGGAAGACGGTCTCAATCCGTTCGCCAGTGGAAGGTACGATCTCTGTCTTAGCGGCTGCCAAGTCGAGATCGTGTTCCCCCATCCAACGCGAGATTCTGCGCATCGTCTGGTTCAGCAGATATTGTGCTTTTTCAAAGTCCCGCGCGATGATCACTAAAGCGACATCATCAGCGTAGGCTATCATGTACACAACTTCCGGTTGCCCGAGTGGAAAACAGGGCATCGTACCGGATGTTCCAAAAATCAGGGCCGAAGTTTGACCCCTGTGCCACGCCGGCGCTGAGATATTTCTCGCGTTGTCCTTTTTCTGTTTCGTAGCCGAGGATACGGTCCTTTAGGTAATCCCGTATCACCCGCATGAGGTACTCTGAGACTCTGAACTCGTTCAACGCGTCCAAGATGTCTGACCACCTGGCAGAGTTTAAGGTGTTTTTAACGTCTAGCGTAACGAGAAGCGCGATGTTCCTGAAAAAATGATTTCCAGTCCATGCTCTCCTTCCCAACTACTTCTCGTATAGCGTCCACTGTGGATCACCGTTTCCAGAAGCCGTACTGGTTGCCAGCTAAATCGCCGGCAGCCTGCATAGCTCCCTGTAGCCGTGGTTTGCGTAACTCATAGAGCTTCCGTGCGTGGTCCAACATGCACAGTGGCCTGTTAGACGACGGAAGCCGGGGATCACCTCCCTTACCTTTGCCCGTCAACACGAGACGCGCACTCCAGGGAGTGATGATCTTCAATACCTCAGCTGGCATCCCGTCGGGCCCAGGCGCCTTTCTGCTCCGCATCATTTTGGCGGTGATCCGCAACTCCTCGGTGAAGAATAGGGGAATCTCACCTACTTCAGCGGCTTCCTCCTGGTCTTGACTTGGCGGATGTGTTGGGAAAAGAGTGTCCACGATTCGAGCCACGGTGTTCTCGTCGAAATGGTGATTTGAGAGCGTGCAGAGTTTCTAAGTCACGATCTTGTATCCCTAGCCCCACAAGTCCCGATTGACTTCCTCCTCTAGGTTCTTCCAGCACTGTGGCTTGATCCCGGTTGATCTCGCGTCGGAGCCGCTTGTGCATTGCTTTTTGCTGCGCCGACAACAGTGCTGCCTCCGTTTCGTCTTTCGTTCATTGCGCCCTTCTTCTGAGCCGTTTCGCATCCGCTCTCAGTTGCGCTATGTCGTCCGACCACCAGTAAGCAGGGCGTTTTCCATCTCGTCATCCCTTGCGCGGCATGAATGCGTTGCAGGCTCTGTGAATGAGACCCTCATCTCCCTCACGAGGGCCTCTACTCCGTGCCTGTCTTCGGCGGCGTTCGTCGCTGGTAAATTTCCCTGTCCTTCGAGCAGTACCTCGACTAGTTTTTCCGTGTTCAGCCTGGCCAGATTCCATCGGGGCGGGTTTGTCGCAACTTTTCGCAATCGGGATTTATCGCGCAGATGAAACGTGATGTATTAGTGACCGCTTATGTTGTAATCCTCCATTATCCTCCAATTCGACGCTCTACGCGCTAGATTTTCGGATGCGAAAGACACGTCCGGAATCGTCCCAATATGCCCTACCCTTCTGAATGTTGACGTGTTCTCAACGTTGAGAACTATCAGATCGAGTTTAGATACCATCTTCATAATGGACTTTTCTCTGATGTTGGGAACTGGCATACCCCACTCCAATGCTCGCGCATTGAAGTCGCCGGTGACGACGATCTCGCCTTCTATTTCGCTCATCGCGTCTTCCAGCTCGTCCAGACTCCGCCTGAATTGCTCAATACGGACGTTCGAGGTAAAGTAGCAGCTCACGTAAGTTACGTCTCTGCATCTCACCCACACAAAGCCGCTTCCAGCCCCGTGTTCCTGCATTCTGATTGTTCGTGGGTCCACGTAGATTGCTGCTATGCCAAATGTATCTTTGTAGCACGTAGTAAGTTCCAATCACAGTACTGCTCGCTGATTAACAGAATATCAGCCTTTGTCTCAGATATACTCTTAGTCAGAAGACTGTTGATCATCATTAACGAATGGTTTTGGTCTACCTAAGCGTTTCGAGAAACACTCTACACTGCCCTGAGCCCGGCGTGTGTCCCTGATGTGCTTTGTCTACTTTCAGGTCAGTGCACAAGACGCACTTCGCCCTGTAGCCTCGCAGGCTGCTCTTTTGTGACCTTGCGCGCCACATTTGTAGCAGGCCTTACTTCTGTCCGGGTCACGACACTCGCGCGCTTGATGTCCGTAACCCATACATTTGAAGCACCGCCGGAGCCGCTGCCATCTTCTGAGTCTGCAGTTCATATAGTTGACTTTCAGGCGTTTCTTCTCAAGTAGTAACTCTGCCTTTACCCTCTTGATCGCCGTCTCCACTTCTTCGGTGGTAAAGCTGTCCAGGTCTCTGACTTCCACGTTTGTCTTAGGCGTCAGGGTCTTTATGGCCTCCGCGGGCCCACTACCTTCCTGATGGAGTCTCTTATATTCCCCAGCTTCTGGATGTTGCTTTTTGTGCCCAACTCTACCAGAACGTCACCTGCCCTGGTTTTCCTGATACACTTAATATCAGTCGTTGGACACTCCGCTTTGACCTTTTCGCGGACATTTGAGAGACCGTCCGCGTAGGTGACTCCATCCCTCGGTGGGATGAGAACAGCCTTGGGTCGCTTTCTAGGCGTTCTTCTCCTCCTCTTCATCTTCTTTTGAGTCTCGCTCCTCTTGTCCGCCGATGTCCTGGCTGTTGGGGTCTTTTTTTGTCGCGGCTGCTGCTGCAGTTGTTGTCTTAGCTACTGTCGCTGCTGCTGATTTCGCTGCAGCTATTGTTCTTGTGTCAGCTGTGCAGGTTGTTTCTGTAGCTGCTGCTTCTGTTTCTTAGCTGCAGCTTTCTCCTTCTTCGATAGAACCGTTTCAAAGCCGGCAATGTGGGAAGGAAGCTGCTACACTACCACCATTACTTCCTGGCAGGTTTGGGATTTACCTGCCTCCTGGTTCATCTCTTTATTGCATTGAGACATTTTCTTTCTTGATTGTTTAACCGGCGCATCGTGCGTAGGGAGGTAGGCCGAGATTGCTGGGAACGGGTATACCTTCGGATACTTGATCCTACCCCAGTTCCCTGAGGCCCAGCCTTCGTTTTCTCGGTCCCGGAATACACGGAAGGACCCGGGCTCGCCTGGAGCAACAAGGGTTCCGATCCCCTTGCTCGATACGTACTTCCTGATCAGGGTCCGAAGCGGCCAGCTTCTGATCCCGCACCGAAATTAACCGCCTCGGCAGAGCTAGTCTTACATCAGCCCTTCGCCCATGCCGATGGGAATAACCGACAGGGGTCCGGACACTCCCAGCGTGTCCCGGCGCGAGAACAGTCGGGTCGGGTGGTTTTGTGTGCATCTGCCTCACGACTAGCGTACCGCCCGAGAGAAGATGTTTGAGTATTTTGTTGAGTGTAGTGCGTGTGGTAAGTGCAGGATAATGATTGTACGAGCAAATGTGTGTATAGTGCGCTCGGTTACCATTTAGTCACCTTCCGACTTCCGGACGAACTGGCAAGTCATCCTGCTACAAGCCCTACCGGAAGGACCGCTGCGCTTCCTCATGCCAGGAAGTCTATGCCTCGACCACGCGTCAATCCAGGCAACCACGGAGGGAAATAATAACGGATAGTAATAGTAATAATGTCAATAATAAGAATATCAAATTAGTAATGATAAACTAAAACTCCTACTGGAGACGTTTTTATCTGTTGTACTTCAGAATTACATATACTTAAACTTAATGAAATCTTATTTTGTAATGGGTATTTCTTTTAAACATATAAAAATATTTTTTTAAACTAAGCGACAATTAATATGCACAGTAAATTAACTTAAGGCTAGAGTACACTTAAAGGGTCAAAAAATCAACTTTATTTGGTTCAAAAAAGGGTACCTTGCAGCTCATTTTATATATTAGAAAGCTCCAAATTGCACTTGAAGCATCCTTAAAGTTTTTTTTAATATGTCTATAGTATTTAATTACATTGGCTGATAAATTGTCGTCTATATTGTTACGACGTACACTCACCAAGAATTAGAACAAAATTAACCGTTGATGCTAGAAGTAGCAAAGTAGAAACGTACACAGAGAGGTATTATACACCTTTATACTTCAATAAACCATATTATGGCTCAACACGACACTACTACAAACTCTAAATATTGTTTCGAAAGTATGAAGAACGCAAAGAATCATGCACCTCAAATCACGAAGGTTCAGCAGGGAAAATGGAGGTGAATCCTATCGTGGAAATGTTTTCGAGATCCGAAGAAAAATTTGGCATGAAATATACAAATTACATCAACGATAGCGATTCTAAAACTTTTGCGGGTATTCTGACGATAAATCCATATGTTGACGATTACCCTGTTACAAAAAAATGAGTGCATGGGACACGTACAAAAACGCATGGATACGCGACTCCGAATTAAAAAAAAGCAAAAGAAGCTCGGAAGTAAGAAGCGCCTGACGGAAATTCTCATAAAAAGCTAACGATCTATTATGGCTTGGCAATTAGTAGAAGGATTAATTATGACAAAGAGATGAAAAAAGCTATAATAGCAATGTTGAAACATTATTATTCCACAGATATATCTCGTCGGCACGAGAATTGTCCGGCAGGCGCCGACAGCTGGTGTGAATGGCGCAAGGCTGAATTCATGAATCAACTCGAATCTTTTAAACATCCTGCTCGATTGATTTACGAAAAAGTTGAGGAACACATTCGCCCAAAACGTCCGAATTAGCTTGCTCCGATTCGCAAACCTGTACCCGCTTTCTGTACCTTGACGTTGTCGTCCCTCTCCTTGTGTGTGCCAACCAACTTGTATTTTCGAAGGAGGCCACACCGGATTTGGAAAAGAGTAAGTTGCACAGAGTATTATTGTGCTTACAAAGTATATATATATATATATATATATATATATATATATATATATATATATATATATATATATATATATATATATATTGAAGTATGTATGTATGTGTATATATATATATATATATATATATATATATATATATATATATATATATATATATATATATATATATATATATATATATATTGAAAACTTAGCGTCGCGTGCGTGTCGAGCATCGCGTCGCCCGCCGTCTATACACCGGATTATATACCGTTTCCCACCATACCGTAGTACTCACCGTAGTTAGTTTAGACTTATAACAAATTCTATGTGTGTCGATAGAACACTTTCAAAATCGTACTGCGAGTTCGCGCAGCTGGCGTTCAAGACCTTGTAATATAAAATTTAATAAACCTCAAGTGTTCATGTTTTTATACTACATTCCTGTGTCATACTTTATTGAAAGCCTCGAATAAACCTAATGTTAAAGCCTGCTTGTGCGGCGCAATAATCTTGGCTTATATAGCTAAAATTGTTGTCATAATTCTTGCATGTGCGCCGCGAGGTAGTCTCCGCAGGCAGCCATTTTTTTTCTTTGGCGTCGGGTGGTAGGCCACGCTAGCATTATTTGGCATGAATAATTTATGCTGATTATATTGTATTTTGCAAATTGGCATAAATACAATAAAATATATCCCCAAATTTATACGTATGTCCTAAATAATTAGGATTGTATAAATACAAATCTAGTGTAATAAACAGTTAGTGAGTGCGTGGTAAAATTTGAAAAAAAAATTTTTTGTGCATTAATTTTGAAAATTATTTAAATAAAATTTGTGATAATTAACAAGATTTTTTTAATTTTTTGTATAATATCAAAATGATAATTTTGGAAGGTAGTTGAAAAATAATTTTTGGTAACACGTGTTCATTAGATACAGTATATACTCTATAATCTACTTCAAAATTTTTTTTTTAAATCAGTTTAATTAAAAAATCTTTTTTGATTTAATTGTTATTCCATTGGTTTAACGATTTTAAATAATAGTATAACAAATAAAATTTTGTTTTGAACTAAAAATCTATGAGGAACTTTAAAATGATGACCATTTAACGCGTTGCTTAGGTGGTCACCCGCAATAGTCCAACGAGTTGTTCAACTAGACTGTCTGGCGCATGAATTCGAAACATCTGGATTCTGGTCAAAAGGTATGTTCAGTGAAGGGTATTCTACGGATTGAGTACCATGCAGTTGCTGAATGTGAGTATTGTCCAGCAGTGCAAAATATGTACTGATAACGGTGACGTGCAACGGCTACAGACTTCATTAAAAATGAGAATTCACCTATTAAAATTTTTATAAGGGGATCTGCAGGAGTTGTTAAAAGCAAATAAATTAATACTATATGTCAACTATTATAGAAGCATTTTAGAGAAACACCTGGAGAAGATTGACAAAAAACTTATACTTTGTGCATATTCTGGTAAAGCAGCATTTCTTATTGCAGGTGTAACATTAGATACCGTGTTCGCTTTAACAGTTACATAGTTCAAAGGGCAGATGCTACAAATTATCATCAGATGTAGCTAATACTATTAGCGAAGATTTAAATGATTTAGAGTTATTGATAATAAACGAAATTTCGTTAGTAAGAAGTAACACTTTTTCGAGAATAGACACAAGATTACGGCAACTACAAGTTTTGGAGGTATTTCAGTTATCATTGTTGAAAATCTTTATCATTTAGCACCAGGAAAAGATTCTCTAATATATTTACCTCCAAATAACTCGGATTTAAGTGTACTGGCAGAAAATGTGTTGTGGGAAGAATTCAAATTCTTTGAGTGAACTAAAATTATGAGACAAAAAAAGACAAATTATTTATTGAATCATTAAATAATTTAACAAGAGGTCAAATGACGGAAGAGCAAGTAGGATTAATAATTTGAAGAAGCGTAAATGAAATGTGTGTGCCACAAAGTGTGATTCGTTTGTACTATGAAAATAAATTATTTGATTCATATAATGGTCAAAGAATTATGCAAAAACCTGGAAAATTGTATGAATCAGAAGCAAAAGATTATATTTTTGGAAATAAAAATGGAGAACAAGTTCAAAGTTTATTGAAATATGTTAAAACCATAAAATCTAAAGATTGCGGCGGTTTTCCACTTCAACTTAAACTGAAAATAGGAATCAAATATATGATAATGTTATGTCCTGAACTCCCAAAAATATGAGAATTCGGAACATGTAGGAATGAATCTAGTGGCAGGCTTTACCATGAAATCTGGTTCTCTCACAACCAGATACCTGCTTATATTATTATAGATTTTTAAAAATGTTCTTACCTTGGTCTACTGCTGGATCTGTGAACTGCTTCCTGGTGGGTAGTCAAATTGAAAGTTGATTGAATAAATGATCTTTATAAATTCTTGTATTCACAAATAAAACTTTTATTTATTTCTTAAGTTTCACAAGTTATTATAAACTTAATAATTGAACCGCTTTATATTTGTAATATATTAATTTGTAGTGTACTTTGAAGGAAATTTAATTAAGTTGAATAAAAGAGAATATTGAATTTTGTAGCAATTTTATATTTATAAGTTTCGTTTGGTCGAGTTGCATAGGTATTTCGCACGTGTATTCTTTGCTGCCACGATGGGATTCGGATTTGTTTATATCTTACGTGTACAATCAAAAGATACGTCACACGAGGTTACACAATTGAGCGGCCATATATTGCTATCGTACGATAGCAATTGAATTGCATCAGTTACTAAACGTTACAATAAATAATGAAACTTTAACAATTTTAAATCAATAGCGAATACATAAAAGTAATCCATAACAATTTTAAACTAAAATAGAAATAGATCTTATTACTAGTTGTGTTTACACATAGTGTCGATAATTATTTAAAAATTAATTATATTCACATTATCAAACTCATAGAATATTTATAATAGTTATAATATTAATTATATTTTTATAAAATTATTTAAAAATACAATTATATGTACGTTATCAAATCCATACAATAATTATAGTAAAAATTATAATTCGTGTATATATAATTCATAAAATCTCTTACACATATATGTGAATATCTTAAATTTGAATAAATATATATTTAACAATTCGTTTAATGCCTTAAATGAATGAAATATTGAAAGGAGCGGATATAATATTTTTTATTTGTGAATATTATATTATTACGATAACATTATTTTCTTGACTTTTTTATATATAATTTGCTGATGCTTTTGGTTCGATATAAATTTTTATTTCTTTAGAATATCTTTAATTCATTTACAAAATTTTATATTTTGAAGAATACTATTCTGATATTAAAAATAGTGAATCACTATCATTCGCTGTCCTCCCCGCCAAGATCGTTGCACTTGTGTGGACGGGCAAGTACTTTTAATTTAGAAAATCTGTTAAATGTATATAAAAGTATATATAACTCATTATTTATTTATCGATTTGAATAATGATGTTTCACTTATTAATCGTCACCAGATATTATGTTGATCCTGTTTTCTTGATCAGCTGGACAATGTTGCACTTCCAAATTTAACGAATACGCTGCGTTGACGTTGACGAAGTATTTAACTTCGAGTTGATGGTTTATTGAATTTTTCAGATTAATTACTTTTTTTCCTTCGGTACTTATTGCTTTTGTCCTTAACTGACTGTAGATTGAAGAACGGATTCTTTAATGGGCTTGAGATTATTTTAGTTATATTCTTTTATATTCTGATTTTATAAAATGGGATTTTATAAAATCTGTAGTTTTATAAAATATTTTTGACTTTATGAATATTTTTCTGTTGATTATATAAACTGGCAGAGTGCTGTAGTCTCTACCAAAGATGAATAATCCGTGATACAGCCTTCTGTTGGCCTTACGAACCGACGTTTCGTTAAGTACCAATTGTCGACTCGGTATAGACGGAGCCCGATACTGTATTCGAAATTTTATAATGTTTACCAAATTTTCATAAATATAATTTTTTTTAAACGCACTTAACAACGTAATTGTGTCAGTTACAAAATATTACAAAATGCTTTCGCGAGCATTTTTGATTCATTCGATTAATAACGTATGCGTAGGTATTTTGCAAGTGTATTCTTTGCTGCCGCGGTGTGACTCGAATTTGTTTATTTCTTACGTGTACAATCAAAAGATACATCAGAATACGTAACAATAACATAAAATATTGACATTAAAGATGTTTTAGTAAATGGAGCCTGCGGAATTTTAGAAAAAATGTCATTTTGCAAAAGAACAAAAACTCCAAATTATTTATGGCTTAATTTTTATAACAATAGAGTTGGAGAAATAAATCAATGCAAATTTACAACATTTATGAAGGATAATAACATACAAAAAGATTTAATACTAATTAACAAGATATAAACTCGTATAAATACTAAAAGCCAATTCGAAATATTTAGAGAACAATTTCTAAGTGTTCCAGCTGAAGCTATCACCATTCATAAAAGTCAACGATAAACCTACAAAAGTGTTTGTATTGATCTAACAAAAAGTTACCAACTACAATCATCTTTACTTTATGTGCGTGCTACCACAAGTCCAGAACTAAACAATTTAGACATTATAGAACATTTTCAACCACCTAAAAAAGTTATGCAAGCAATTCTGTGAATAAAGAAATTGAAATTAAAACTTTTATACATAAATACTTCAAGTAATAATGTATGAAAAATTGTTTATCATAATGTTCGTTCGTTAAGAAAAAATTTAACTCATATTTTAAAGGACGAGTGGTATCATCAGTTTAATTTATTAATACTCTCTGAAACACATACCTTACATTCAGGTAAATTACAAATAGAAAATTATAAATTGATTTACAGATCTAACAGATACTTATCGGATCGATCTCAGAAAGGAGTTATTTGTTTTTCACAAAAAAATATTGAGCGTCATATTATGAACCATTTTTGGATTGATGATCGGGAAAGAAATTGTTGATTTACTACATTAAAAAATTTCCATGTATTGATTATACAATCATTTTACATTTTCTCCCCTCTTACAGTCTTTTCATCTAATGTCGCATATAATATAACATCTTATATACTAGACTTAATTTTATTTACAAACACATTTACAAGCTTTTTTACATATATTCTTATACTATTTCGCATTCACTTAAGCCGCTTATTATATAATATAATAAAATTTATCCTAACTAGGCTCTTCCCTTCCTCCTTAACTCAGTGCTTCCGAATCCCCCTGATCTCCCTCAGTGCTTGCCCTCGCTATTTCTTCAAACCTTCTACTATATTCACACATTTTAACGTTGCGTTCCCCTCTCAACAGTTCCATCATCTTACTCTTTATATTTTCCTCCTTTTCCACTAACACCATTTCTTCTATTTCCGTCCCCCACTTTTGTATAATGAACTCCTTCGCCTTCTTGCAGACCCATATCTGCTCTAACACCTCTTTCTCCTTCTTAGATATTCTGCATATAATGTACTTATAACCTTGCCCTTCCGTTTATCCCACACACCCGCATCTCAGCCTTGGCCATTGCTCCTTCATCTTTCCATCCTAACTTCTATTATTCCAAAAGCTTCCACATCCTAATCCAAGTTTCCATTCTCTATACCCTTCAAATAACTTGACTTGTCTATTCTACTCCATAGTACTAGAGTTTCCTGCTCTGCCCTTTATACCTTCTCCGTCCCCTATTTCCTCAAAGGATTTTATTATCTTTTTCCCCCACTCTGTCGGCTTCCTGTGTAATATACTTCTAATTTCACCTTTCGGACATACTTTCAGCCATCTGTTATCCTCCATCTTTAATATTTCTAACAAGTAGTTCCTCGCCCTTCTTATGGATTCTAACTTCAGGCTATCCCTTCCTGCTTTCATTTTCCAAATATAGTCCGGCCTGATTCTATTTACTCCCAGGGCCATTTTCACATACCTGCTTTGTATTCTCTCTATGTCCTCCCATCTTTGCCACCCTCAAATTTCTGTACCGTACATACCTCCCGCTTTTGCTATAGAGTCTATTAGATACAGTCTCCCTCTTAGATTATTTAGTTTCGCCCTTTGCCATATTCCCCATACTGTATTTATAGCTCTCATCACTTTCGTCTTCATTCTCTTATTGTGAGTTCCATATGTATTTTTTTAATGAAACCAGAACCGCAGGTACTTATATTCTTTAACTATATTTATTTCCTCCCCCTTATATTTCCATCTCTCTGTCCTCTATCTTCTCCCCCCATTTTACAAATCAATACCTTCGTTTTTTGCGTGTTTATCCTCATCCCGTTTTTATTGCTATACCTCTCCAAATCATTAAACATTTCCTGTAGCCGCTCCTCCGTATCCAATATCATTGCCACGTCGTCCGAAAACTTTAAACTATATATTTTAACCCCCCCCCCCCAAATTACTGAACGCCCCTCTTTTTTATTTTCCCACTGGTCCTTGAAATCTTCTGAATACAAGTTAAACAGTATGGTCTCAATGGGCATCCTTGTCTTAGCCCTTTCCTCGTTTCGAACCTCTCAGTATCCCTTCCTAATAATCTCATTCTCCGATTTTCTATATATTGCTTCAACCATTTTTAAAAATCTTCCCTGAATCCCCCTCTTTTTCATTTTTTCGATTAAAATTTCCCTATCCACCATGTCATAGGCGTCCTGAAATCTACGAATCCCACATACAATTTCCCCCATTGGTCTTTTGTTTTATTATTTATTAGACTGTTTAATACAAATATATGGTCCCTAGTCTCCTGTTCCCTTTCTAAAACCCGCTTGACTTTCCCCAATTATATTGTTTCCTTCTATCCAACTCTTCAATGTCTCCGCCATTATACTTGTTAGCACCTTACATCCCACATCCAGGAGAGCCACCCTCCTGTAGTTCTTAACTTCGCTCTCATCCCTCCCCTCTCCCCCTATGTATCGGGAAAATTCTCGCTAATTCCCACCCCCTCACTGTCGTTCAATCACTAAAATCTCATTTAAAATTTCTGCTAGCTCACTTGTCCATCTTACTGGTAAAGTTTTTAAAAATTCTGCCATCAGACCATCCTCCCCTGCTGCCTTGTTCTTTTACATCTTCCCTATGACCCTCATCATCCACACTAATCTCCTTATTCAAACCCTCTTATTCCCCATCTTTTACTTCCTTATCAATCTCTCTCCCTGTATCCACTGCAGATTCCCCCCTCTTCTCTTGTTCTTCTGAACCCCTGTTAACTTTTTCTTCCTTCTTAGTCTAAACGGTTCTATCGCTTCCCAAAAATTAGTCATCCCCTTGCTCTTTTCAAATTTTCTCCATCTCTCTTCCGTTTCTTCATCTATTTTCATTTCTACAATCTCTTTTAAAAACCTCCTTTCCTCCCTTAGTATATACATTTATCGCTTTCTTCTTTTGTTTTAACCCAATTTTTTAAATTTTTCATACTCTCTTATTCTGTTCGAATATCTCACAATCTTTCCTTCTCCCTGAACTGTTACCCCTCTTTCTCACTAAACCAATCTCCCTACTTATTTCCCAATTGATGCTATCCTCTCGCTAATTAACATTTTCTCTATCACACTTCCCACCTCATCTTACTCGTTAATAGGAGGTCAAGCACTGAGTGGTTATCACTCCCTACAGAAGTTTGTTTCCCTCCCCAGTCCCCCCCCCCTCTATGCTCCCATTCTTGAGAATCAATCCTAGTTTCTCGCAGCAATTTAATAATTTTCTACCTTCTGCATTCACGATCTCGTCGCTCGAGTTTCTGGATCTTTCTCTTTCCTCTTCTTTATATATTTGCCATTTTCTATCCTCGCATAAAAGTCTTCTACCATTATTATCTGCTCCCCTTCTTCTATTCATTTTTCTGTCATGATTTTCATTTCGTTTATCGCTGTGTCCATATTTTCATTTATATATACAACTATTACGGTTACACTCCTCTCTTCCTTTATTTGTATTCCTTTTACAAGTAACCCGCAGCTCCAGTCCTCCAGATTGTCTATTTTTACATTTTTCTTTATACCTATTATTACCCCCCCCCCCCCCTTTAGATCTTCCTTTCTTACTTTTTCTTACCGCCCCCTTCGCTTTCCAGATATACATTTTTTGTTCTATTTACCAAACCACTCCTTCTCCTTACTTTTTTCTAATCACGTTTCTTGCAATACAATTATCTGCAAATTATCCAAATATTATCTTTATCTTCTTTTCCCCTCCCGAAAAAGCTTTTCTCCTGTTTCTACTATTCTTGCCTCTTTTTCATTCCATTTATACCACGTTCCCTGCACCTTGATTTTCTGATACCCTATCTGCGTCTCTAAACCATTTCTGTCTTTTCCTCTTACTATCGATTCTAGCCAATTCTGTATTTCTTTCTCTCTCTCCGTATAATCATCTTCTTATTCAAAGATTTATCCCTTTTAACAGTATTTTCCTCCTCATGATTTCAATTTTATTTTCCATCGACTCTAACTTTACTACCAACTCCCCTTCTTAGCCTTTATATTCTTAATGCGTATTTCTACATCCAACTTATTTTTCAGTTCCTTTTTTTATCTCCTCTTTTATTTTCCCTCCTACTGTTCTTATACCCCGCACAACAATGTTTTTCCTTCTGTTCTTACTTTCCGCTATTTCTCATTAATATTCATCCTCCCCTAGCTTATCAGGTAAGTTTCTCAAATATTTCCTCTACCGTTTTCATTCTGAATTCATGAATCAACTGGAATCTTCTAAGCATCCTGCTCGATTGATTGACGAAAAAGTTGAGGAACACATTCGCCCAATCTAGAGGACCTTTTATATGATAAACTTTTAACGTGATGCTTAGGCGGTCACTCGCAAAATTCCAACGACTCTTTCAACTCGACAGTCTGGTGCATGAATCCGACACATCTGCATTCTTGTCAAAAAGTCATTGAAATTGCCGCATACATGGCTGCAGGTATGTTGAATGAAGGATATTCTGCGGTTTGAGTACCATGTAGTTGCTGAATTTGAGTATTAGCCAGCAGTGCAAATTATTTGCTGATAACGCTGACGCGCAACGGCTCGAGAGAGAAAACAGGCACCACTTACTTTCCAGCAAGGAAGCTCGTACGGCTCGTAGACTCGAGAAAATGCATTAAAATGAGTTTTTTGAGGAAGTTAAAGGTCTATTATATGGAACAGGAATAGCTGTTTAACGGATTATTAGTGTAAGTAATCGAAAATTGATACTTTTTCTTATGGAAAACTTGGAAACGTGTTTTCTCCAGTTTTCATTTTTACGTTTTCTCTAAATTGACATGCCTGATTGCAAAAAAACTAAACAACCTATTGGAACGATTCAAAACTTGTTATATTCAGTATTGTATTTTCTTCTATTTGAACTGAAAAGATGGTTAAAAACATTTTTTTAAAGGACTTTTGTAGCAAGTTGGAGTAATTTTTTTTCAAAACGCACTTTTCTTTTTAAACCTAGAAAAAGTTAGAATTTCATAGTTCATCCAGAAGAAAAATACATGAAAATTAAAATTCTTTCTAATGTTTCTGTTTCAGACAAGAATTACGAGCTGCATCTTTACCGCCAATTGGAGACTTCAGAGGCGAGATGCTCTACGAATATGCTTATAGATCGGCTGTAATTTAGTGTTACGTGTTAAAAAAATTTGTTTGTAAAATTCAAGTACACATAAAGATATCACAAAGAGATAGCTGGATTCAGTTGTTTTTTTCCCTTCCAAAAAAATTCGCAAAAAACAGCTTTTTTTAGGCCTTCTAAACACGGTCCCCCCTTAAGTAATTTTTTTCCGGGAATCAACAGACTGTCTAACATTAGTCGTAGTAGAATACTGATTTATGTTCAGTTTTAAAGAGTTGAATTTTTCTTACAACTTACATGTGTACCAATAAATGTATGAATCCAATACTTACGGTAATGTCGGATCAGATCTCTGCTGAGATGGTCCTTTTATTAGTTGCGCTGCTTTACAGGGATCACCGCGATTGAAAGCTCGTTTCTATTATAGAAGAGTCTGATACGCAGCATACAATTGCTTGTCGATGTGCGATACCCACATAGCACTCAATATTGAAGGAATGCCGTAAAAATATTTCAATGCTGCTGTGATAATGCAGATAACTTGATATATTGCAGCTACATTTCCACTATATTCCAGTATTATTTTCAAGATTGCAATATTAAAAAATATTTTCTATGATATTACATTACGATATATCACATTATAATATTTCAGTGATATTATTGTGACAGTGTGCGATGATAATCTACAACGCAAGATTGCTACAATAATTCTACAATGTTACATTATGAAATATCCTATAGTATTGCTACGTGACGTCGCCTGGAGATATTATAGTAATATTCCTTCAAGTTTACAGAAAGATATTTCTAGATGCATCTCACATTAATACTGCCGAAATATTTGTACAATATTACACTGTTATACATCACACCAAGATATACGTGAAATATCCTGTAATATTCCTATGTGCCATGTCATATTGAAATATTACAGTAATATTCGTGCAAGTTTACAGGATCATATTTCTCAATGCATCTGAGATTAATACTGCTTAATTATTTTTACTATATAAAGAATCGAGACAAACCAATTATTGTCATTGTACATTATCTGAAAATCAATTTTGCTCAAGATTGTCGCTAGATGGTGCTTTGGCGTTTTCTCGCAAGTGTTAAGATTAGTATTCAGTTACTATATAAGGACGGTTTAAACATTACGATAATGTGTGTTATTTCGAAGCTGCTGCGTATGAACGAGTATTGACATGCGCTTATTATATGTATATTACGAATACTAATAATTGTACTAGCGCTACGGTGAAATATATAATTATTAGATACTTTCGATAAAATAATAATAATAATGTGAAATGATTATTATATTCTAACAATATCACTGCAATATTTCCCACGATCGTCTGTCACTACGCTGTGCCCGACAGTTCCTGTGGGCAGAGAACGCAACGTCAGCACCTCTGTCCGCGGGGCCTCTCGCCATCGAGTCGCGTCGACGCGCGAGCGGGTAGACCACCGACGACTTTTGAGAAACGCGGAGTACCCGCAGTCTTGGAGAATACAGCCATCTGTTCAGTAACCTCGTGTTCCTTCTTTCGCCCCACCTCGTACAAAACCTTCTTTCCGTCACAGCCAGTATCACCAACATAGTTTGGATATACTATAAGGTAAATGTCCCAATTTCTGCTCACGTCCCTATTTCTAATCACTCGAAGTTTTTCTGTTATTATAGATATGAAGGTTGTTTTAATATATATTATATCCAAGCTATCTATACCTTTTTAGTATTACAACTAAAATCTGTAGTGCTGAATTAAAAATATTGTAGATTCTAATTAAAAAAACTTGATAATAGTGATAGTTTGAGGTTAGACGCAGATGCATTCTGTATGTCCCTATTTCTAATCACGAAAAAATAACGTTTTAGTTGTATTTATACAATAAGTACACTGTTTTCTGCTTATGCATCGTGAAGTATTTACGCTTATTAACATACTAATACAATAAAAAGATACAAATCATATGAATGAAGTCTATAAAATCAACGGTGATCAGAAATAGGTACAGATCGAAATCACCGCTTTTTGCTGTGAGCAGAAATAGGTGCATTTTGCATACGCCTTTTAATTGACTATTATTAATATTTAAGTTTTTAAAATGAATTTTACGCCTTTACATTGTATTGTCCTATTCATAATTAAGATAGTAATCATATCTGCTTTATAAATTAATGTTAGAATAACTTTTTAAACATTTTTGTTTGATTCAAAATGCTTATATGAGCAGAAATCGGGACATTCACCTTACCGTGTAAAAATTCTGATCGTCGGAACATTTCGATGACTGCAACCACTTCCATCTTCCCCGCTGAGCCCTCGTGATTAGCTTGACATTCACTTTCATGACTTTTAGACCATCTTTATATTCTTATGTGTCAGTTTTATTCTTTCAGAATTCACAAGCTTTGCAGTATTTAGACTTGACCAAAACATCGACCACCTTTCCAGTAAATCATCCGATCAGCGAAACAAAACCAAAGAGCGATGAAAACCTCGTTTGCGCCAAGAACCATCACCAAACACTGTTATACCTTATTTCTGTCCTTCTTTTTCACTTATTACTTTTTCTTCTTGAGCTGCCGTCTTCATACTACCTTAGCAAACTTCTTCTGCCCCAATAGCTATTCTTCTTACGACTCTATCGTAAAACTATTGAAAAATGGGACGAGGCAAATTCATGAACGCACAAAACTTTATTATACCATTCAAGCCTACACCCAAGAGTCGCATAGCAAGAACAGTTCTGCGATTAATATCATACCCTTTTTCAATAAAAGAAGAGCTAGGAATATGAACACTTTCACAATTTTTACATGAAACCAATACTTTGAATCCCAAGCCTCTCATTCCTGATTCTGTAAACGTAACGTCTGGGTTGCATTTTTTACACACTACCACTTGCGATAACGCGGTAAATACTGCTAAAAAATCCAAAATTCTATAACTAAATACTGCGTCGACTTCGAATTCATCAGGATCAATAGGTAACAACTTTTTTGCTGACGTTCCAGCATTTTCTAAACTTGGTTTTTCAAACGCGTAACGACTCAGTGGCGGAACACGGTTAAAAAGGCTCCATTTTTCAGGATTGGGGGTACCTCCCTGTCCGGACTTCTTTCCACTGTATTGAGGTTTTTTATCACACATTTTGTTTTCTGTACGATTATTATTGATAATTCACTATGAAAAAACGATTTAAGTCTACGAATCTCAAATTTTTAGTCTCGAAATAGCCATTAATTTCAGTTTTGAAACATTAAAATTCGTCATTTATAACTAAAATTACAGTCTTTTAAAGTAAGGCCTTTTTTCGAAAATTGCTAAATTGGCACCACTGCCACCAATTTCTAAATGCTCCACACTTGATTTTTCACGTCTGAAAAGATTGTGTATACATAGTAGAAAAGTATCTTAAAGTTTGTTACTGTCCCTTGACCTTATTCCGGCGCCATGATATTTTTTGCGTCATCGTTTTGTTGGTCTTTAATTCGCATGGTCAGAGCACTTCGAAGGACGTTGTGGTGAAAAGTTATGTATAATTGAAATTTATAACGAAAATTTAGGTGATAAATTGGAGTTTGCAATCTATTGAAGAAACTACGGTTCAGATTTGCAAAATATTGAAGAAACTGCGGTTCGGGTTTGTAATCGCTTATCTATCTCCTTAATTATTTCATAAATTTCAATTGTGCAGAATATATACTTTAGACCAAAATGTCCTTAGAAGTGCTCCGACCACGCAAATTAAAGGTCTTGATGATAGCTTTTATATAAAATTGCGCACAAATACCTATGACGTAAATTAGCTAAAGTATATTACATCAAACTGCAACGAAACACATTAAAAATATACGTATATCAAGCAACAAAACGAGGTTGCAAAAAATATCATGGCGCCGGAATAAGGCCTAGAGGTAGAACTACACTTTGAGATACTTTTCTACAATGTTTAAACAAACTTTTGAGACGAGAAACATCAAGTGTGGAGCACGTAGAAATGGTAGCAGTGGTACCAACTTAGCGATTTTCGAAAGAAAACTTAACTTTAAAAGACTGTAACTTTGGTTATAAATGACGAATTTTAACATTTCAAAAAGGAAAAGGTTAAAGATTTTAAATTAAAGGTTTTTTCAAGACGAAAGAGTTGGGTCATCGTAGACCTAAATCCATTTTGTTTTCGTAAAATGGCAAGGGGCCGAAGCTGAGAACTTAATAAAATTACAATCCCAATTTAAAATACTCGTTCAAATGAATGAGTACAATAAATTAAGACTTCAAAAACAAAAAAAAAACGAAGAAAAAAATTATTTAAATTCATCTAAAAAGATAATTCAAAACGTTTGTGCCAAAATTCAAATAGTCTGTAGAATTAAAAATAAAAAAATAGTCAAGGTCAACCTAACTGGAACTGCTAATAATTTTACAAGGAATAACAGATTTTATAAAAAGCTTGTTAAAAATCCAACAATATTTCATTTAATTAAAGTAATTTTCCTCATTTACTTATTCAATTTGCTCCAGTCTATAAAAACACTTGCATCTTGCGATCTCACAATTAATAATTTTTATTTTTCTATAAGTAACATCGTGCATACGCAATCAATATATATGTTGTATAATTACAGCTTAATTCTTATCTTACATATTTCACAATATCTGAAAATAGATAGAAGAATTGATAAGACATCATTCATTCCATAATCAGCAAAAGTTATTATTCACTACAATATAAGACTTGTACTACGTTATTATACAATATTGCAATGGTTATGATTATCAATTTGCTATTATTATTATTTTATTAATACCATTTTCAACTTTAATTTTGTTCCGTACTTATATTGCCAATACACTTTCATCGTTTTATCACCATAAATTAAATCCAAATTATTATCATAAATAATTACATCGTAATTCTACACTATTATTCTCATAATTATTAGTAACATAATTATCATTAATAATTATTTTATTATGATTCCAATAATTAAGTATTTCTATTTTCTTTTATTATTCCAATAAATATACACCATTTATTGTTAATACTACAATATACACACACGATTACAACATACATCCAGTTGATAATTCCTTTATTATTCTTATATAAAGAGACTAATCTTTTAACACACATACATGTATAAGTAAACATATATTATAATCTAATATTAATTTCCTTTATAACATTTACCTTTTTAAGGTCATAGTGAAAATACTAATTAAAAGTTCTTACCTTTAAATAAGTTTTTTTTAGACCAGCTGGAAATGTTATTGATACAACTATTTTATTATAAAAGAGACTTCTTAATTGGAAAATGTTTTAGCACGATCGATCCGCTCGAAATTTTTTTTCTTTTTGGAAAACCTACCTTTCCCCGCAACTTGGATCAATAGCGTAAGATCCAGCGGCTGTTCTGTCGATCTGAAAATTTTTTTTTATATATTTTATTTTTGTGACAGCTTATCACTGCTTACATCGATTTACGATTAGTATATTCTGATTGTCCTGCTAATAATTTGATGCGAGACTCAGCGGCTGTTCTCTATTGTTGTAGGATACGTGGTTAAATGCCAAAGCCAAAAGTCGCTAAAGAAATCATATCTTTTTTTAAAGTACGTTATACTTTAAATAGGTTATACAACAATTTTAAAAGAATATTGATAATTTTTGTTCGTTTCACTACTTAATGTATTGCATTATAATTACATGATAGTAAACAACATATAGTCACAATAAACACCTTTTAAAATTAGTTCGGCATATTATCGAAAATAATACATTTTGCTGTAAGAAAGTGTAATTTCAAATAGTCTCATTTTATTTCTTTTCAAACACTTGTTACTAGATGATTAAAATGAATCCTGGTTTTGAATTTTTTCTGCACCTAATCCTCACTTTTTTCTTTTACTGTTATATTAGCTTTTAATTTTTAATTTTACAATATGGTCTTTATAATTTCCTTCTAATGGCATAACGCCAGTGTAACGGGATATTGCTAATGAATAAATAGGAGACGTAGAAGTAAGGTAGAAAGGTTTTATTGCTGTGTATCGTACAAAGGCTGCGCTCGGACTGACGGCTTGCGCGCAGGGCGCTGCAAGCGGGGACTTGTTGTACAGGGTCGTGGTAGTGCGGCGTAAGACTAAGAAGGAGGAGAAGGCACAGGACGTTATTTCTAACACTTCCTCCCGTCCAAGTCACTTCTCAATTCTTCTTACTCTCACTTCCTTACATACAATCTATCTTATCTGTCTATCTATTCATTTGTACAAGCATCTATAATCTATTAAATATTAAATTATTCATTAATTAACGCAATATTTATCTTGATTCCCTTCTTTAGTTTTGTCAATCTTACTGCAATCTCAGTGTCTAAGTCTTTTTAATGCCTGTAACAGAATCAAAAACAAATATAAGTATACATTAAATATTAAGATTTATCTCATCTACCTCAGTTACTTTGTTGGATTTTGGGGGTATTCCATCCTCTCTCTTTGCCTGTGGTGAGAAATGGGCAACAGCCAGGACTACGTCCGATAAATGTGACTTCACGAAAAGTGAAGCCATTATCACTGGCCTTTGATAAAATGTCGTCCAAATCACGCTTAGTCTCGGAGATGGATACCCCTGCAAAATGATTCTTTAACTCGTCTGGCTTGAAACCATGCAGTTCTTCTTTAACCCAAACCGATATAGTTCGTTCCATATACTTTCATTATGATGTAGAGCATCAGTAATTCTACTCCGAATAAAAGCCTCTCGCGCTTGCATTGTGCGCTGTTCCGCATGAGCAGCGAGAGTCTCAAATTGTTACCATAACCAATTTTCCCCAGTCCGCTTATACCGCGGACGAACGGCATTACGCTGATTGTGTAGATGCATCAGCTCAGCGTTCACCCATGGTGGGTGATCTTTCTTTTTAGGCCTAAACTCTTTCAAAGGGGCAAGTTCGTCGATGGTTGTCATGATTTTACGACTTAGATGTTCTAGCCTACTATCGACGTCCTTGCCTGGGCAACTGATAGGCGACCAATCATAAGCATTTAGAAGGGATATAAGCTGTTCCTATTGAATCGATTTAAGATCCCTATATGAAAGACTGTTAAGAGCAGGGGGCTTTGTTGTTTCGATGTCAAGTATGACATCAATTATGTTGTGTTTACTTGGAAAAGTCGCCATTATATTGTTTGTATCCAGCAATGTCATTGTCGTCAGTAAAGATCATGTCGATCCAAGAGTGAGACTTTCCAACGTCTTGGGTCGCGCCATGATCAACTAATTTTAGTTTTAATTAACATGATAATTCTCTAATGAATTCCGCAACCTGAGAAGACGACAGCATGTTCCCGTTTAGATCTCCCATGACAATCCTATGATCGAAATTTCTCGAAGAATTCGCAAGATTATCTATCAAAGATTGGAGTATGGTTGCCCTGTTGGACTTTGCATATTAAATATTCAGGAATACCCAGTTTGCCTTTGTACCGTGTTGTGCTTAAAGAGCACAGAAACGTGGCTTTACATGTGTTGTGGACGTAGAGGACCACACTACCCACTTGAATATTCCTGTCCTGCTTAATTGTCAAATACCCATAGATCTGAACGTTAACATCGTCGTCATTCCCGAAACGCGTCTCAGCCACGCCGAAAAGATGGTAGAAGGTCGAGCGGTTGTAAGACACTGAACTGACGGAACATTACCAGGTGTTTACTGAGTGAGGTTGCGTTGAGGAAACCCACCTTCAGCCCGCCTCCCTTTCGCTCTCTCGCTATGCCTCCGCTTAGTCAACTTGCATTGTCAGAATTAGAATTCGAGACGGATGTTTTGCTGGCTTTGGTGAGTTAATGACGAGCAATGTCGAGCTGTGATATGATTGACTATACTAATGATCTCTGTAAATATGTATTATTATTGATGTAGTTTATTGTTTTTGTCTTGCACAAAATAAACATCTAATCTAATCTAAAAAAAATCTATCTAAAGGCAAGGAAGGTGATCCCCGGCTTCCGTCGTCTAACAGGCCACTGTGCATGTTGGACCACGCAGGAAAGCTCTACGAGAGGTTGTCCAAACCACAGCTACAGGGAGCTGTGCACGCTGCCGGCGATACAGCCAACAACCAGTACGGCTTCAGGAAACAGCGATCCACGGTGGACGCTATACGAGAGGTAGTTCGGCTGGGAAGGAGAGCATGGACTGGAAATCGTTTTTCCAGGAAAATCGCGCTTCTCGTTACGGTGGACGTTAAGAACGCCTTCAACTTGGCCTGATAGCCAGACATCTTGGACGCGTTGGTCAATCTTAGGCCTTGATTTTTGGAACATCCTGTACGATGTCCTGTTACGACTCGGGTTACCGGAAGGGGGGGGGGGTGTACATGATAGCCTACGCTGATGATGTCGCTTTAGTCATCATCGCGCGGGACTTTGAAAAAGCAGAATATCTGCTTAACCAGGCGATGCGCAGGATCTCGCGCTGGATGGGGGAACACAGTCTTGACTTAGCAGCAGCCAAGACAGAGATTGTGCCCTTCACTGGCAAACGGATTGGGACCATCTTTCCCATGTATGTGGGTGATGCGGAGGTTTCGACAAGGAGGGAGGCTATGTATCTGAGACTCAAATTAGACACTAAGCTTACTTTCTTTCGTCACCTAATGTATGCACAATTGTGCCGTCTCATGGCGAACACGAGTGGACCGAAAGTGAGTAAGCGTTGACTCCTCATGTCAGTCATTACATCCATCTTATTGGACGGTTGTGAAATTTGGGCCGATGCAATGGAGAAGGACTCATACCGGATTCAACTGTTTTCCGTTCAGCGTAGAGGAGTTCTCGGAGTCACCAGCGCCTATCGCACGGTCTCGGGACCTGCAGTGCTCGTCATTGCGGGAATCGTCCCGATCGACCTACACGCGACGGAGCGCAAGCGCATCTACGAACGGAAGAAAACAGGAGAGGACAGAACAACAGTTCATAGAGAGGAACGGAAACGCGCCATGGAAACGTGGCAACGGTCCTGGACAACCACAACCAAAGGTAAATGGACAGCAAGGCTGATAGACCAGCTGGCCCCTTGGATTAACAGTGATCATGGGGAGGTAAATTACTACCTAACCCAATTTCTGAGTGACGATGGATACTTCTGCTCCTATCTCAATCGTATGGGGAAGGTTCAGAGCCTGGGTTGCTTCTTTTGTTCCGCTGCGACGATGCGTTTCACAGGTTTTTCGTCTGCAAAAAGTGGAACGAAGAAAGAACAGCTCTTCTCGGCTCGGTTGGACAATTCACGCCTGAGAACATCGTGGGCGAAATCCTGTTCGCCGAGAATAAGTGGGCCGCCACGGCAAAATTCGTGGCGAACAAAATTCGACCAAGACGGTCCTACGACAAAAGAAACGATACCTAGATATGGTAACCGACGAAGGTATTAATGAAGCGCTAGGAGATGCTTCGACACCCCAACATAACCCACGGACGTCGGACGACTCCATGGAAATGGACGAGGAGGTAGAAAATGGGACCCTTTCTTAACCGGGAGACGCTCATTTTCTCTCATTTTATTTTATGAATGTCGCGGAGAGGGGCGGGGATACTTCTCCTTTCCGTACGAAGATGAATCCGCCGGTTCGAATACGCGTATAAACGAGACGGGTTAGATCTGACGTCTGTCCCTTCGGGGGATTTAAAATTATGAATTTTAAATTTGTTTCAGGTCAAGGCAGTTGCGGTTGTCGAGACTATGCAAGAATGGCACGACCCTGAGGTAATATGATAAACGGTACCAGGGTGGTTTCCGTCAGTAACGGGTAGTAGGTTTTACTGGGTCGGTTTGCGATGCAACAGCTGTGTAGTTTTTTCGCATTTTTGTTTATTTTATTTTTCGTCCTATATTATACACACGGCAGATGTATCCCCAACCAGCCCCACACTATCCGGCTGTGCGGACCCAGTCGGGTTTGCCTTAGATGGCATTTCCTTCATACCCTCGAAAAAAAAGAAATTCTTAATATGATTATTGATAGATTTTAATAGTTGATCTCTAACTTTGTAGTCTATTTTTTTATTGAAATATAGTGAGGCTTCGATATTTTTAAAAAAACTCAAACGCCATATTTTTGTCTAGATTTGTGGAAAAATTGAATTTTTCTCCCAATCTTAAAATTTCATGAATATAGTCTGAAATATTTACTTTAGTTAAATTTAGCAACCATTTGTTTTTTAAATTATTTGTGCCTGACTCATTGTAATTATCTCAATTGTTATTTAAGAAACCAGAGGGATAATTATTTGTAAAATCCGACGAATCATTATTCTCAGTATTATAATTGTAACTATTATTCGGTGTTAAAGGAGTTAATTGATTATGATATATCAATTAATATTTCTTTTTTAAATGTGTTAGTATAAAATCATAATACTTAAAAAATTCTGAAACTAAAAATGGATTAATATTGTTATTTACATGGTTGGTCAATTTGTTTATTATATTTTTAAGAAATTTAATGCGAAGTTTGAGGTCCGTAATTTCTAGTTTTAATATTTTTTTCTGAATAACACTAGCACAAGGCGGCTTTTCCCACAGAGGTCTGGCGTTTCTGACAAGGCACTTGTCGAGTGCACTGATGTGTGCTCGAGCTCTTACCTGCCTGTCTCGCACGCTGTCCACCTCTATTGCGCTATCTCTGAGTAGCGCACGCTTATTATCTCGTCCTCTATTAATTTTTGCCCTGTTCATCGAGAAAATTAGCCAAGGCCGCAGCTTGCGTACTAGTTATTTTTTCACCCTTTTTGAGCTCTTTTTCTTGGCGTAAATGAGCCGATTTTTCGTGTCTTTTTGCCTTGCTGACGGTAGCATAATCGAGATCGGCGGCAGAGTCGAGCATGTATGGTTGACGACGATTAGATTTCTTTTTAACTTTTAGTTTTCTTTTCTTGTTGTTTGATAACCAAGGGTTATCCACAATTTCTTCTCCAAAGGATTCGTTGAAATCAGAGATTACATTTAACCGCTCTCTTTTTCTGTCGCTCTTTTTTCTACATATTATCTAGCCTTGCTCAGGTAGTTTTTCGGCTATTTGCATTTTTTCTGCTTCAATTGACTCTTGCAATATCAGTTGGGTGCGAGACTTTTCCTCAACATTCAACTGAAACTTGCACATTTGTCATGTTCGTCATCCCATTCAAACTTGACTCCCTTGCGCAGCAACTTAGATAGTGGCAATGCAATGTCTGCAAACTTAGGTACGAATTTTCTATAGTACCCAACGAATCCGAGCCATCGCTTGACTTTTTTGGTGTTCCTTGGCTCTCGGTATTTTTCCACAGCCTAAAGTTTCTTGGGGTCCATGTGAATTTTGCCTCCTCCACTATGTGTCCGAGAACAGATGCCTCGCGTTTCAAAAATTTACACTTCTTCGGCTCTATAGTGAGATTTGCCTTTATTAGTCTTTTTACTACTCGTCTAAATCGCACACCGTGATCTTCAAGACTTTTCACAAAAATCATGAAATCGTCTAAGTATGCGGCGACTTCTTCGCCCTGCAGACCAGCTATGGCCATCGACATACACTGTGCGAACGTGTTCGTCGATTCCTTTAAGCCCATGCTCATGCGAGAAAACTCCCAATGCTGGACTGAGTTTTTCCCTACTGGAGATAAAAATGCAGTAAAACGCGCTGAGTTAGGGTGAATAAGTATTTGATGGAGACCCTACTTTAAATCAATTGCCGTGATGATATTGGCAAACGCCAGCTGCTCGATTATGTCGCTCGTGAATGGAAGTGGCAGCCGCTGCCAACCGTGATTTCATTTAAGCATCTGAAATCAGTGACCAATCGCCATCTCTTACTACAGTCAGCATCCGTTTTTTTTGTCACAATCTAAAAGTTACTACAATACGGTGATTTTGAAGGTCTAATAATACCCTGATTTATGAGTTTTTCAATTTCTATTTCGATTTGTTCTTTGAGAGACGGCGGATTTATGAAACGCTTCGCACGCAGGGACTTATCAGTCGTCAGCTTGATCTCTTGTGATAGTAGAGTCATTGCCACAGAGGCTCTCCGTCAAGCCCAAAGACGCCTGAAAATTCTGTAACTAATTTCCTAGTATGGTGTAATTCCTCACCGTTGCAGCCTTCGGTGTCTATCATACTGATAATTTTATTGACCCTTTGCTCACATAAATCTGGATTTTCCTCGAGTAGTCGGGTATTCTGCGCGACATCCATGGGCTCACTATCTATATCTTTTCCTAATAAGCACATTATGTTCACATGCTCTTTTAATTCTTCCCCCTCGTCCTCACTGACAAGAAATGTGCCCTTAGCACTTGTGATTTCGTACTCGATTAACTCTATTTGCGGAACCGGTAACTTGATTGCCTGCTCGCAAATGTTAATACACTCAGCGTACACACACTCGTCGTGATTTGCCGCAACAAAATTCCCAAATAATATATCTTGTCCAAAATTTTGCAGTGGGACCCAGCCAACTTTTACATCTGCGTTTTTAACTTTAGCACGCATTATGCAACTTGATTTAGCCGGAATTTCGAAGCACTCTTCTTACGCGAAGGGAATCGTAACCATATTCAATATTAAACTTTTACGGCCGGCATCAACGTGCCCATCATATTTTTCAATAGGGAAGCTGTCGGGGACAAAGTGCATCTCACATAAAAACCCATGCACAACTATCATCGTTCTACTTAAAGTTCGGCATTTGCTGGGGGTGACTCCCGTATTTGCAAGTACTTCGCTTCTATCTATCCGTTCACTCGCACCTATAGAGCTGAATTTAATTACAGACACATCTGCTCTTGTGTCTACATGAAAGTTCACTGTTTTGTTACCTAAGTCTTCGCCTTTCAAAATCACAACTGGTGGTTTGCGCCCTGATTCCGCAAACTATTCAAGAGGGCTCCAGCTCGCTCTGTTCTGTCGAGTCGGACAGCCCGATGCCTGAGGACTGCGCCGAGCAATCTATGAGTTTAAAGACTTATTGTTCCCCTGGCCTGATTGCGCTTGGGCGGCGCTTTCTTGTCTCGCGTCGCGGTTTCTGTTGAAATAGCTATCATCTTCTCGCTTATCGGTATTACAACCCCCCTGATTATTTCTATAATTCTTATTATTATTGTAATTACGATTATGATTGTTATTATAATTGTTGTTATAATTTCGGTCTCTATTGTTACCTCGGTTGTTATCATGGCGGTAGTTACTATTCTGCCTGTTATTAAAATTATCTGAATCGCTACTTTCGGCTCTGGCTCGCCCCATTTTTAAGTCTGCCTCTAGTTGGAAGCAATATCTGTGTATGTCGCTAGTTCTTCTACAATAGTCACACCTCTTGGTCTGAAAACGCTTCATTTTGCAGTTTTCCTCGACATGCGAGGTGTCACCACAATAATTACATGCCACTGCAGTTACTGCAGATAAGGCGCTTGAGCTAGCTTGAATAGGAGCTTGCCCCTGCGGCAGCGAAAATTGCAAAACGGGCTGCCTCGGCGCGGTCTGCGATGCTGCAGAGTTTGTCTATATGTGCGTCATCGGTGGCAGTGCCGCTAAGTAACTGCAAGACAATCGCTTCTTATCGATTCTTATCGCTTCGTTCAGGTCGTGAGGGTGCTCACTCCTCACCTGGTGATCCAGCAGGTGTGTTAAGCCAAACATAAAATATTGCGGAATTAAATTTAACGCTTGCGAAAACGTGAGGCTGTATCCACGTGCATTCGACCCGTTATTCTCTAATACATTCAAATCTGGCATTAGGGCTAGTACGAATGGCTCTGAAAAAATTTGGAATGCAGTAGTGTGTGTATCCGATTTTTATGTCTCACTATTTACTGTGGGAGAACATTGAGGTATGTTCTCCCACAGTAAATGTTTGGTGTGTGATTTTGTCGTCCCATGTTATGTGTGGTGTTCTGAGTCGTGTTTCTTGGGAGGTGGACGTGGTATGGTGTTCTCATCAATTTATCAAGTGTTCTTTGTGGTGTAAAGACAGGTGATTGTGTGGCCATGGTCGTATTTGTAGTTAAGTAGCCTGTCGGTATCTAAGAAGTCAAGAAAAGGTATCGGTTCTACTTGTGTCGTCTGTGAGGAGGTTATGGTAGACCGCGTTGCTCGCTATTTGAACGGGATGTAGAGAAAATGCCTGCGCTTTCGCTGCCTCGAATTTATCATTCAAGTCGACCATAGGGATCTTGAGCGCACTCGGAGCACAGGATAACTCATTAGAATTGTTGGCGGTATCTGACACACGTGAATTACGACCGCAAGGATACCTGAGTCAGCGAGTGCGGACGTTAGGCTACTTCCGTCACGATAATATACAAGTTTAATATTGTAAAGCTTCTTTTCTGCGAGAAGCGCATAATTACTCCGTATCAAGGGGCGCGGCAGCGCCCGCTGGCACATATAAGTACCCACGGTACGATACGAAGCCGAAGGGCGCACCGTCGCCTTTTATACGTCTAATTGTGCCTTTTTAACCTCTTCAAAATCTTTAAATATCAATATCTAAACACTGATTGACTTATGTGCAGTCTATTGACAGTGTTTTAAGAGATAATAATTTAGTCTATCACGTAAAAAAAGTTTCTGTTAAAAAAGATTCATCTAATTAAAGATATAAAGCATAATATATTTGCTCAAATTTTTTCTTTTCATTTTGTTCTCCGCATTTCCGTTTTCTCTAATCATATATATGTGACTTCCGTTTTCTCTACTAATATGTATATAATATACACATATCATATGTATAATACACATATACACACATACAGACTATATATATATATATATATATATATATATATATATATATATATATATATATATATATATATAGTGCCTGCAGACAGTGCAGACGACAACCACAAAATCTTCTAACCTATTATCAAAATCAAATGTTGAAGGATGAAGGACGCGTTTGTGTCATTTGTATTATTAAAATAAAACAGGTTGTTTTTACGTGATTTGTTTTTATAACGTGATGAAATCTCTGTACAATGATTTCGAAAAATATCGTACGTCCGAAAAAGTGGCAAGATGGTCATGTGGAATAAAATTATTGCAATCTCACGTGTAGTTGGAAAAAGCTGCAGTTTTACATGGTAAGAGAGAACATAAAGAAAATCCCAAGTGTAGTTGGAAAAAACTGCAGTTTTACATGGTAAGAGAGAAGATAAAGAAAAAGACTAACAGTGAATTCTGTCGAAAGAGATGAAGAACGCACAACATTCAGGAGTACTGGATAAGGTATTACCATCGCTCCATTTCTGCAGGAGGCTACACCAGAAGTTGTACCCAGACCATTTCCTTGACAGAATCTAAATCATCAAGGATACACAACGTCTTCTGTTGCAGCAAAAATCGTGGCAAAGTATGGATTTAAAGAGGGTCAGGAACTTGGAAAGAAAGAGCAGGGAATGTCTAGCATTGCAAGTAAAGAAGACTAGTAAAAGAAGAGGTAGAATAGTATAGTAGACAAAAAGGAACAATTAAGGACATCTTCTCTGCCTTTGAGTATGTTGCCCCCTTGAAACTCACAAGGAATAAACAAGATGAAACGAGCATTACTGAAATAATGAAGTCATCAAGTAAAGTTGTTTTGCTCAGAAATATGGTTGGAATTTCTTTGGTGCCACGCTTATAGGTAAAGTCATTGTTAAAATGCATATACAGCAATTAGCTGTGATAATTGCATTCAACGAAGAATTATTAGATAAAATTTTTGTTATACTTGTGGTGTGCTAGTTCTTAGTAACAAGTATTTATGTGCTTGTGTGTAATCATCATCCGGTATGTACAAAGTCATCTGCTGATTGATCATAAACATACAGGGCATACGCCACTATGCACCAGAAAAATACCACACAATCATGGGGATGCAGTAATTGAATATCCGCTCTGATGTTGTCATGATGTAAATAAAATACAAATCAAGTTCTCCAATCAAGTTGGTGTATCGCAGAAGCATCTGTTAAATATTTAATACTCCAATAGATGTACTGTTTTTTAACACAAATTTTTGTTATTGACAAGGGTGTTTGTGAATCTTTGTACTAGTGTAAGTGCTTCTTGTGTTTAAAGGATATTACTCAATTTTACTGTAAACTGCTTGTCATAGCGAGGTATAAGGTCAAATGCTAAGATTCTGTCTTTTCTTGTGTATCTCAAGCAATTATACTCTGAGGGTAAAATAAACAGCCAGTGAAGTTTGAATACAAATCAAGTTCTCTAATCAAGTTGCTGCGTCACAAAAGCATCTGTTAAATATTAAATACTCCAATAGATGTACTGTTTTTTAACCCAAATTTTTGTTATTGTTGAGAGTCTTTGTGAATCTTTGTACTCGTGTAAGTGCTTCTTGTGTTTAAAGGATTATTTGAAAGTAACATATAACATACTCATGTTCTATCCAGATATAAAGTCAACGCTGGCTCAGAAGGGTCATTTTAATGAAATTATAAAACTATAATTAATCAAATGTTTGCAAGCTCAGGTTTATAATTACATTAAAAAGACTCTTTTCACTCAGCGTTGACTTGATATCTGAATAAAACATGAAAATATTATAAGGTTCTTTCAAAGAAATTTTTTTAAAATTTATTTTAAGTGAATTTTCATAATCAAATAGGGCTATGTAATGGTTTCGGTAAAATTGCAAAAGATTATTTCAAGTAATTTAAAAGAAAATGGAGTCAATCAAACTTTCAAATTACCCATACACAAATATTTATTTATTTGAAAGTAACACATAATATACTCATGTTTTATCCAGATCTAAAGTCAACACTGGCTCAGAAGGGTCATTTTAATGAAATTATAATACTGTAATTAATCAAATGTTTGCAAGCTCACGTTTTTATTACATTAAAAAGACTATTTTCACCCAGCGTTAACTTGATATCTGAATAAAACATGAGAATACTATAAGGTTTTTTCGAAGAATTTTATTTAAATTTATTTTAAGTGAATTTTCATAATCAATAGGGCTACATAATGGTTTAGGTAAAATTGCAAAAGATTACTTCAAGTAGTTTAAAAGAAAATGGAGTCAATAAAACTTTCAAGTTACCCATACACAAACATTTATTTATTTGAAAGTAACACATAATATACTCATCTTCTATCCATATATAAAGTAACGATGGCTCAGAAGGGTCATTTTAATGAAATTATAAAACTATAATTAATCAAATGTTTGCAAGCTCAGGTTTATAATTACATTAAAAAGACTCTTTTCACTCAGCGTGAACTTGATATCTGAATAAAACATGAAAATATTATAAGGTTCTTTCAAAGGAATTTTATTTAAATTTATTTTAAGTGAATTTTCATAATCAATAGGGCTACATAATGGTTTAGGTAAAATTGCAAAAGATTACTTCAAGTAGTTTAAAAGTCAATGGAGTCAATAAAACTTTCAAGTTACCCATACACAAACATTTATTTATTTGAAAGTAACACATAATATACTCATCTTCTATCCATATATAAAGTCAACACTGGCTCAGAAGGGTCATTTTAATGAAATTATAATACTGTAATTAATCAAATGTTTGCAAGCTCACGTTTTTATTACATTAAAAAGACTATTTTCACCCAGCGTTAACTTGATATCTGAATAAAACATGAGAATAATATAAGGTTTTTTCGAAGAATTTTATTTAAATTTATTTTAAGTGAATTTTCATAATCAATAGGGCTACATAATGGTTTAGGTAAAATTGCAAAAGATTACTTCAAGTAGTTTAAAAGAAAATGGAGTCAATAAAACTTTCAAGTTACCCATACACAAACATTTATTTATTTGAAAGTAACACATAATATACTCATCTTCTATCCATATATAAAGTCAACACTGGCTCAGAAGGGTCATTTTAATGAAATTATAATACTGTAATTAATCAAATGTTTGCAAGCTCACGTTTTTATTACATTAAAAAGACTATTTTCACCCAGCGTTAACTTGATATCTGAATAAAACATGAGAATACTATAAGGTTTTTTCGAAGAATTTTATTTAAATTTATTTTAAGTGAATTTTCATAATCAATAGGGCTACATAATGGTTTAGGTAAAATTGAAAAAGATTACTTCAAGTAGTTTAAAAGAAAATGGAGTCAATGAAACTTTCAATATACCCATACACAAACATTTATTTATTTGAAAGTAACACATAATATACTCATCTTCTATCCATGTATAAAGTAACGATGGCTCAGAAGGGTCATTTTAATGAAATTATAAAACTATAATTAATCAAATGTTTGGTAAATTTGCAAGTTTAGGTAAAATTGCAAAAGATTACTTCAAGTAGTTTAAAATGGAGTCAATGAAACTTTCAAGTTACCCATACACAAACATTTATTTATTTGAAAGTAACACATAATATACTCATGTTCTATCCAGATATAAAGTCAACGCTGGCTCAGAAGGGTCATTTTAATGAAATTATAAAACTATAATTAATCAAATGTTTGCAAGCTCACGTTTTTATTACATTAAAAGACTATTTTCACCCAGCGTTGACTTGATATCTGAATAAAACATGAGAATATTATAAGGTTCTTTAGAAAAAAAATTTTTTAAATTTATTTTAAGTGAATTTTCATAATCAATAGGGCTACATAATGGTTTAGGTAAAATTGCAAAAGATTATTTCAAGTAATTTAAAAGAAAATGGAGTCAATCATACTTTCAAATTACCCATACACAAATATTTATTTATTTGAAAGTAACACATAATATACTCATGTTTTATCCAGATCTAAAGTCAACACTGGCTCAGAAGGGTCATTTTAATGAAATTATAATACTGTAATTAATCAAATGTTTGCAAGCTCAGGTTTATAATTACATTAAAAAGACTCTTTTCACTCAGCGTTGACTTGATATCTGAATAAAACATGAAAATATTATAAGGTTCTTTCAAAGGAATTTTTTTAAAAATTATTTTAAGTGAATTTTCATAATCAAATAGGGCTATGTAATGGTTTAGGTAAAATTGCAAAAGATTATTTCAAGTAATTTAAAAGAAAATGGAGTCAATCAAACTTTCAATTTACCCATTCACAAATATTTATTTATTTGAAAGTAACACATAATATACTCATCTTCTATCCATATATAAAGTAAACGCTGGCTCAGTAGGATCATTTTAATGAAATTATAATACTGTAATTAATCAAATGTTTGCAAGCTCACGTTTTTATTACATTAAAACGACTATTTTCACCCAGCGTTAACTTGATATCTGAATAAAACATGAGAATAATATAAGGTTTTTTCGAAGAATTTTATTTAAATTTATTTTAAGTGAATTTTCATAATCAATAGGGCTACATAATGGTTTAGGTAAAATTGCAAAAGATTACTTCAAGTAGTTTAAAAGAAAATGGAGTCAATAAAACTTTCAAGTTACCCATACACAAACATTTATTTATTTGAAAGTAACACATAATATACTCATCTTCTATCCATATATAAAGTCAACACTGGCTCAGAAGGGTCATTTTAATGAAATTATAATACTGTAATTAATCAAATGTTTGCAAGCTCACGTTTTTATTACATTAAAAAGACTATTTTCACCCAGCGTTAACTTGATATCTGAATAAAACATGAGAATACTATAAGGTTTTTTCGAAGAATTTTATTTAAATTTATTTTAAGTGAATTTTCATAATCAATAGGGCTACATAATGGTTTAGGTAAAATTGCAAAAGATTACTTCAAGTAGTTTAAAAGAAAATGGAGTCAATGAAACTTTCAATATACCCATACACAAACATTTATTTATTTGAAAGTAACACATAATATACTCATCTTCTATCCATATATAAAGTAACGATGGCTCAGAAGGGTCATTTTAATGAAATTATAAAACTATAATTAATCAAATGTTTGCAAGCTCAGGTTTATAATTACATTAAAAAGACTCTTTTCACTCAGCGTGAACTTGATATCTGAATAAAACATGAAAATATTATAAGGTTCTTTCAAAGGAATTTTATTTAAATTTATTTTAAGTGAATTTTCATAATCAATAGGGCTACATAATGGTTTAGGTAAAATTGCAAAAGATTACTTCAAGTAGTTTAAAAGTCAATGGAGTCAATGAAACTTTCAAGTTACCCATACACAAACATTTATTTATTTGAAAGTAACACATAATATACTCATGTTCTATCCAGATATAAAGTCAACGTTGGCTCAGAAGGGTCATTTTAATGAAATTATAAAACTATAATTAATCAAATGTTTGCAAGCTCACGTTTTTATTACATTAAAAGACTATTTTCACCCAGCGTTGACTTGATATCTGAATAAAACATGAGAATATTATAAGGTTCTTTAGAAAAAATTTTTTTTAAATTTATTTTAAGTGAATTTTCATAATCAAATAGGGCTACATAATGGTTTGGGTATAATTGCAAAAGATTATTTCAAGTAATTTAAAAGAAAATGGAGTCAATGAAACTTTCAAGTTACCCATACACAAACATTTATTTATTTGAAAGTAACACAGAATATACTCATGTTCTATCCAGATATAAAGTCAACGCTGGTTCAGAAGGGTCATTTTAATGAAATTATAAAACTATAATTAATCAAATGTTTGCAAGCTCACGTTTTTATTACATTAAAAGACTATTTTCACCCAGCGTTGACTTGATATCTGAATAAAACATGAGAATATTATAAGGTTCATTCGAAAAAAATTTTTTATTACATTAAAAGACTATTTTCACCCAGCGTTGACTTGATATCTGAATAAAACATGAGAATATTATAAGGTTCTTTCGAAAAATTTTTTTAAAATTTAATTTAAGTGAATTTTTATAATCAAATAGGGCTACATAATGGTTTAGGTAAAATTGCAAAAGATTATTTCAAGTAATTTAAAAGAAAATGGAGTCAATTAAACTTTCAAATTACCCATACACAAATATTTATTTATTTGAAAGTAACACATAATATACTCATGTTCTATCCAGATATAAAGTCAACGCTGGCTCAGAAGGGTCATTTTAATGAAATTATAAAACTATAATTAATCAAATGTTTGCAAGCTCAGGTTTATAATTACATTAAAAAGACTCTTTTCACTCAGCGTGGACTTGATATCTGAATAAAACATGAGAATATTATAAGGTTCTTTCAAAGGAATTTTTTTTAAATTTATTTTAAGTGAATTTTCATAATCAAATAGGGCTATGTAATGGTTTAGGTAAAATTGCAAAAGATTATTTCAAGTAATTTTAAAGAAAATGGAGTCAATCATACTTTCAAATTACCCATACACAAATATTTATTTATTTGAAAGTAACACATAATATACTCATGTTTTATCCAGATCTAAAGTCAACACTGGTTCAGAAGGGTCATTTTAATGAAATTATAATACTGTAATTAATCAAATGTTTGCAAGCTCACGTTTTTATTACATTAAAAAGACTATTTTCACCCAGCGTTAACTTGATATCTGAATAAAACATGAGAATACTATAAGGTTTTTTCGAAAGAATTTTATTTAAATTGTTTTAAGTGAATTTTCATAATCAAATAGGGCTACATAATGGTTTAGGTAAAATTGCAAAAGATTATTTCAAGTAATTTAAAAGAAAATGGAGTCAATTAAACTTTCAAATTACCCATACACAAATATTTATTTATTTGAAAGTAACGCATAATATACTCATGTTCTATCCAGATATAAAGTCAACGCTGGCTCAGAAGGGTCATTTTAATGAAATTATAAAACTATAATTAATCAAATGTTTGCAAGCTCAGGTTTATAATTACATTAAAAAGACTCTTTTCACTCAGCGTTGACTTGATATCTGAATAAAACATGAGAATATTATAAGGTTCTTACGAAAAAATTTTTTTTAAATTTATTTTAAGTGAATTTCCATAATCAAATAGGGCTACATAATGGTTTAGGTAAAATTGCAAAAGATTATTTCAAGTAATTTAAAAGAAAATGGAGTCAATCAAACTTTCAAATTACCCATACACAAATATTTATTTATTTGAAAGTAACACATAATATACTCATCTTCTATCCATATATAAAGTAAACGCTGGCTCAGAAGGGTCATTTTAATGAAATTATAAAACTATAATTAATCAAATGTTTGCAAGCTCAGGTTTATAATTACATTAAAAAGACTCTTTTCACTCAGCGTTGACTTGATATCTGAATAAAACATGAAAATATTATAAGGTTCTTTCAAAGAAATTTTTTTAAAATTTATTTTAAGTGAATTTTCATAATCAAATAGGGCTATGTAATGGTTTCGGTAAAATTGCAAAAGATTACTTCAAGTAGTTTAAAAGAAAATGGAGTCAATAAAACTTTCAAGTTACCCATACACAAACATTTATTTATTTGAAAGTAACGCATAATATACTCATGTTCTATCCAGATATAAAGTCAACGCTGGCTCAGAAGGGTCATTTTAATGAAATTATAAAACTATAATTAATCAAATGTTTGCAAGCTCAGGTTTATAATTACATTAAAAAGACTCTTTTCACTCAGCGTTGACTTGATATCTGAATAAAACATGAGAATATTATAAGGTTCTTACGAAAAAATTTTTTTTAAATTTATTTTAAGTGAATTTCCATAATCAAATAGGGCTACATAATGGTTTAGGTAAAATTGCAAAAGATTATTTCAAGTAATTTAAAAGAAAATGGAGTCAATCAAACTTTCAAATTACCCATACACAAATATTTATTTATTTGAAAGTAACACATAATATACTCATCTTCTATCCATATATAAAGTAAACGCTGGCTCAGAAGGGTCATTTTAATGAAATTATAAAACTATAATTAATCAAATGTTTGCAAGCTCAGGTTTATAATTACATTAAAAAGACTCTTTTCACTCAGCGTTGACTTGATATCTGAATAAAACATGAAAATATTATAAGGTTCTTTCAAAGAAATTTTTTTAAAATTTATTTTAAGTGAATTTTCATAATCAAATAGGGCTATGTAATGGTTTCGGTAAAATTGCAAAAGATTACTTCAAGTAGTTTAAAAGAAAATGGAGTCAATAAAACTTTCAAGTTACCCATACACAAACATTTATTTATTTGAAAGTAACACATAATATACTCATCTTCTATCCATATATAAAGTCAACACTGGCTCAGAAGGGTCATTTTAATGAAATTATAATACTGTAATTAATCAAATGTTTGCAAGCTCACGTTTTTATTACATTAAAAAGACTATTTTCACCCAGCGTTAACTTGATATCTGAATAAAACATGAGAATACTATAAGGTTTTTTCGAAGAATTTTATTTAAATTTATTTTAAGTGAATTTTCATAATCAATAGGGCTACATAATGGTTTAGGTAAAATTGAAAAAGATTACTTCAAGTAGTTTAAAAGAAAATGGAGTCAATGAAACTTTCAATATACCCATACACAAACATTTATTTATTTGAAAGTAACACATAATATACTCATCTTCTATCCATATATAAAGTAACGATGGCTCAGAAGGGTCATTTTAATGAAATTATAAAACTATAATTAATCAAATGTTTGGTAAATTTGCAAGTTTAGGTAAAATTGCAAAAGATTACTTCAAGTAGTTTAAAATGGAGTCAATGAAACTTTCAAGTTACCCATACACAAACATTTATTTATTTGAAAGTAACACATAATATACTCATCTTCTATCCATATATAAAGTCAACACTGGCTCAGAAGGGTCATTTTAATGAAATTATAATACTGTAATTAATCAAATGTTTGCAAGCTCACGTTTTTATTACATTAAAAAGACTATTTTCACCCAGCGTTAACTTGATATCTGAATAAAACATGAAAATATTATAAGGTTCTTTCAAAGGAATTTTTTTAAAAATTATTTTAAGTGAATTTTCATAATCAAATAGGGCTACATAATGGTTTAGGTAAAATTGCAAAAGATTATTTCAAGTAATTTAAAAGAAAATGGAGTCAATCATACTTTCAAATTACCCATACACAAATATTTATTTATTTGAAAGTAACACATAATATACTCATGTTTTATCCAGATCTAAAGTCAACACTGGCTCAGAAGGGTCATTTTAATGAAATTATAATACTGTCATTAATCAAATGTTTGCAAGCTCAGGTTTATAATTACATTAAAAAGACTCTTTTCACTCAGCGTTGACTTGATATCTGAATAAAACATGAAAATATTATAAGGTTCTTTCAAAGGAATTTTTTTAAAAATTATTTTAAGTGAATTTTCATAATCAAATAGGGCTATGTAATGGTTTAGGTAAAATTGCAAAAGATTATTTCAAGTAATTTAAAAGAAAATGGAGTCAATCAAACTTTCAAATTACCCATACACAAATATTTATTTATTTGAAAGTAACACATAATATACTCATCTTCTATCCATATATAAAGTAAACGCTGGCTCAGTAGGATCATTTTAATGAAATTATAATACTGTAATTAATCAAATGTTTGCAAGCTCACGTTTTTATTACATTAAAAAGACTATTTTCACCCAGCGTTAACTTGATATCTGAATAAAACATGAGAATACTATAAGGTTTTTTCGAAGAATTTTATTTAAATTTATTTTAAGTGAATTTTCATAATCAAATGGGCTACATAATGGTTTAGGTAAAATTGCAAAAGATTACTTCAAGTAGTTTAAAAGAAAATGAAGTTAATAAAACTTTCAAGTTACCCATACACAAACATTTATTTATTTGAAAGTAACACATAATATACTCATCTTCTATCCATATATAAAGTCAACACTGGCTCAGAAGGGTCATTTTAATGAAATTATAATACTGTAATTAATCAAATGTTTGCAAGCTCACGTTTTTATTACATTAAAAAGACTATTTTCACCCAGCGTTAACTTGATATCTGAATAAAACATGAGAATACTATAAGGTTTTTTCGAAGAATTTTATTTAAATTTATTTTAAGTGAATTTTCATAATCAATAGGGCTACATAATGGTTTAGGTAAAATTGCAAAAGATTACTTCAAGTAGTTTAAAAGAAAATGGAGTCAATGAAACTTTCAATATACCCATACACAAACATTTATTTATTTGAAAGTAACACATAATATACTCATCTTCTATCCATATATAAAGTAACGATGTCTCAGAAGGGTCATTTTAATGAAATTATAAAACTATAATTAATCAAATGTTTGCAAGCTCAGGTTTATAATTACATTAAAAAGACTCTTTTCACTCAGCGTGAACTTGATATCTGAATAAAACATGAAAATATTATAAGGTTCTTTCAAAGGAATTTTATTTAAATTTATTTTAAGTGAATTTTCATAATCAATAGGGCTACATAATGGTTTAGGTAAAATTGCAAAAGATTACTTCAAGTAGTTTAAAAGAAAATGGAGTCAATGAAACTTTCAAGTTACCCATACACAAACATTTATTTATTTGAAAGTAACACATAATATACTCATCTTCTATCCATATATAAAGTAAACGCTGGCTCAGTAGGGTCATTTTAATGAAATTATAAAACTATAATTAATCAAATGTTTGCAAGCTCAGGTTTATAATTACATTAAAAAGACTCTTTTCACTCAGCGTTGACTTGATATCTGAGTAAAACATGAGAATATTATAAGGTTCTTACGAAAAAAATTTTTTAAAATTTATTTTATGTGAATTTCCATAATCAAATAGGGCTACATAATGGTTTAGGTAAAATTGCAAAAGATTATTTCAAGTAATTTAAAAGAAAATGGAGTCAATCAAACTTTCAAATTACCCATACACAAATATTTATTTATTTGAAAGTAACACATAATATACTCATGTTCTATCCAGATATAAAGTCAACGCTGGCTCAGAAGGGTCATTTTAATGAAATTATAAAACTATAATTAATCAAATGTTTGCAAGCTCAGGTTTATAATTATATTAAAAAGACTCTTTTCACTCAGCGTTGACTTGATATCTGAATAAAACATGTGAATATTATAAGGGTCTTTCGAAAAAAAATTTTTAAAATTTATTTTAAGTGAATTTTTATAATCAAATAGGGCTACATAATGGTTTAGGTAAAATTGCAAAAAATTACTTCAAGTAGTTTAAAAGAAAATGGAGTCAATAAAACTTTCAAGTTACCCATACACAAACATTTATTTATTTGAAAGTAACACATAATATACTCATGTTCTATCCAGATATAAAGTCAACGCTGGTTCAGAAGGGTCATTTTAATGAAATTATAAAACTATAATTAATCAAATGTTTGCAAGCTCACGTTTTTATTACATTAAAAGACTATTTTCACCCAGCGTTCACTTGATATCTGAATAAAACATGAGAATATTATAAGGTTCTTTCGAAAAAAAAATTTTTAAATTTATTTTAAGTGAATTTTATAATCAAATAGGGCTACATAATGGTTTAGGTAGAATTGCAAAAGATTATTTCAAGTAATTTAAAAGAAAATGGAGTCAATCAAACTTTCAAATTACCCATACACAAATATTTATTTATTTGAAAGTAACACATAATATACTCATGTTCTATCCAGATATAAAGTCAACGCTGGCTCAGAAGGGTCATTTTAATGAAATTATAAAACTATAATTAATCAAATGTTTGCAAGCTCACGTTTTTATTACATTAAAAAGACTATTTTCACCCAGCGTTAACTTGATATCTGAATAAAACATGAGAATACTATAAGGTTTTTTCGAAAGAATTTTATTTAAATTTATTTTAATTGAATTTTCATAATGAAATAGGGCTACATAATGGTTTAGGTAAAATTGTAAAAGATTATTTCAAGTAATTTAAAAGAAAATGGAGTCAATCAAACTTTCAAGTTACCTATACACAAACATTTATTTCTTTGAAAGTAACACATAACTTTCTAAAAAGTGAAATCTTGGCAAGTATAAGTTTCGTTATTACCCACAATATAAATTAAAAGAAATACGCTACAATTAAAATTGTAAACATAAACTAATATTCTATTTTTAAAATATTTCTATTTTTTCGAGAATAGTCAGAATACATTTCCGTCTCTGGAAAAGTTGTGAAATCTATAAAAAATACCTTTCTAAAAAGTAAAATCTTGGCAAGTATAAGTTTCATTATTACCCACAATATAAATTAAAAGAAATATGTTATTACCAAAATAAGACGTTCAATTATGAATTTCATGAATACGCTACAATTAAAATATTTCCATTTTTTACTAATTCTGTTAATCTCAAATGAACGCTAAAGAAATTAATGAAATCGATTAATAAATTGGCAAGTATTGTATTTTTATTTGTACATCAATTTCCTTCTATTATTAATTAGTATGAAGTATACAAATTATTTAATAAATATTATAGTTTAAAATATTTCTATTTTTTACTAATTCCGATAATCTGAAATAAACGCTAAAGAAATTAATTAAAACGATTAATAAATTGGCAAGTATTATATTTTTATTTGTAACTCAATGTCATTTTTTTATGAATTAGTATAAAGTATACAAATTAATAATACCTTTCAAATTTAATATTGTAAGATATTAAATTTGACATAAATACATGTTGATAAGAAATAGGTCAAAAAGTCGAACCTCAAACACTGATCTATAATACTCTCGCTACATTACACTCGCGTTACATGTAGTGCGCATATGGAAATTCATTTCTATTATAGGTAAGCTAATTGATACTTTTTGAAAACAAGCCAATATAATATTACGGACAAACAGTTTATATCTTATCTAGGGCTCTGACTTGCTGCCATCGTTAATTGCTACGAACCTTAGGTAACTCGAGCACTGTTCGAGGTTATTTTTCCCAAACTCGAGCAATGTTCCAGGTTTAACTGTAGTTCAATATAAAATATAGTGCATTGACGGTCTCTTTAATTTCGACATATAACATATTTGACGGACCCGTCGTCTCGAAGTTTACGGTGTTCGTAGAATAGAAGGTAATATTTCTAAGTAAAAGAAGTTAGCAAAATCATAGATTTTTTTTTTAGGGCAAAGCCATTTAAGGCACACCCGACTGGGTCCGCACAGCCGGATAGTGTGGGGTTAGTTGGGGATGCACCCACCGCGTGTATAATATAGGACGAAAAATAACATAAACAAAAACGTGAGAAAACTACACGGCCATTGCATCGCAAACCTACCCACTAAAACCTACCTCCCTTTCCTCTTCTGGCGGAACCCACCTTAAAACTGTTGCTCACATTACTTCAAGGTGGTGCCATTCTTGTGTCATCTTGACAAAACCGCTTCTACCTAGAGCTGGAATAAATCTAAAATTTCAGTTTAACCCGTTTCATTTATACGCGTATTCGAACCGGCGCATTAGCATAATCATAGATGCTGAAAACATATATGTATACAATTGTTTTATGCAATATGTGATGTGATATATATTTAATGAATAAGACAATATTAATAATGATGTCGAACTCTTGAGATAAAAGCTAAAAGAAAGTGTCATATGCAAGAAATAGTAAGTAGTTTATTATGTCACAAAACACAAACAGCGCTGTAATTTTGGATATTATTAAAAGTTTTTTAAAGGGTACAAAAATATGTAATGTTTTATTATAATATACGTTGGATGTTTATGATCAAAAATTGATCTTAAACAAGGTAGGTAGTCCACCGATAGACTGCGAGACGACGGGTCCGTCAAGTATGTTCATAGTTATGTGTCGAAATTAAAGAGACCGTCAATGCAGTATATTTTATATTGAACTACAGTTAAACCTGGAACATTGCTCGAGTTTGGGAAAAATAACCTCGAACAGTGCTCGAGTTACCTAAGGTTCGTAGCAATTAACGATGTCAGCAAGTCAGAGCCCTAGATAAGGTATAAACTGTTTGTCCGTAATATTATATTGGCTTGTTTTCAAAAAGTATCAATTAGCTTACCTATAATAGAAATGAATTTTCATATGCGCACTACATGTAACGCGAGTGTAATGTAGCGAGAGTATTATAGATCAGTGTTTGAGGTTCGACTTTTTGACCTATTTCTTATCAACATGTATTTATGTCAAATTTAATGTCTTACAATATTAAATTTGAAAGGTATTATTAATTTGTATACTTTATACTAATTCATAAAAAAATGACATTGAGTTACAAATAAAAATATAATACTTGCCAATTTATTAATCGATTTAATTAATTTATTTAGCGTTTATTTCAGATTATCAGAATTAGTAAAAAATGGAAATATTTTAAACTATATTATTTTTTAAATAGAATATTAGTTTAAGTTTACTATTTTAATTGTAGCGTATTCATGAAATTCATAATTGAACGTCTTATTTTGGTAATAACATATTTCTTTTAATTTATATTGTGGGTAATAATGAAACTTATACTTGCCAAGATTTTACTTCTTAGAAAGGTCTAGCTTACGAATTATAATACTCGTACCTAAATAGTTTAAATAATGTACAACAAAATTCTTAAATATTGATTTAGATAAGATTTTAGAAATATAACATATATATTAGTATAAATTATAATTCTTCATAAAATTAAAAAAAATCGTTTGTATATAATTTGTTGGTAGATATTTATGGATGATGTACTCATTAAATAATATTATATATTTTCATGAAGAATGTAAACACTAAATGTATGAAAGTGGGATCGTAGATACTATACGAATATATGTATATATATACACCAAGGTAAATCGGTACTCCAAGAGTATTTAGTACCTGGACCAGTAATCTGAAGAAAATGACTCTAGGTGGAGCTCCATTTATCCCTATATATATAATAAATATTTATGCTTGAGCAAATCATTTAATTTTTATTTATGTAAATATGAAGGTGGATGTTTGTTTGCAAAATAATCTACACGCATACTAATAAGCATTTGCTATTCTTTGCTTAATAAAACGTATATATTAGAATAAAATCGATGCATGCTATGTGTAATACATAAGAGAAAACAGTACAATTGAGATATTAAAAAAGAGATATAGTAAATATATAGTAAGATATAGTTAATTTCAACGGGTAAAAAATCACTTCCGATTCATTTTTGAGAAACTTCAGGTTCACACCCGCATAGCTTATGGTCAATTATTATATCACACATGATCAATTATTCCCCATCACATGCCGTAAGCTTAAAAATGGACTATAAAAAAAGGTTCACGCTAAATTTTGTTTGAAACAGACATCCAATGTGGATTTTTCTAATATTAATAATATTATTATTAGTATTATTATTAATTAATTAATTATTATTATTATTAATTAATAAATTATTATTATTATTATTATTAATTAATTATTATTATTATTATTAATTAATTAATTATTATTATTATTATTATTATTATTATTATTAATTGTTGTAGTTGTTGTTGTTGTTTATTAATTAATATTATTATTATTAATTAATTAATTAATATTATTATTATTATTTATTTATTTCAATAATTTTAAACACATTCAAGAATGTTTAAATGTTTGAAAATTAATTTATAATGTCACACATGATCAATTATGCCTCATCTTATATACTATTTAGTATATTGTGTACCATGGGAGCGAATTAGGGGAGGCCTTTTTCGCCCGTGTGTGAGCTTTACAATACTACTAAATAGTATATTGTGTACCATGGGAGCGAATTAGGGGAGGCCTTTTTCACCCGTGTGTGAGCTTTACAATACTCGTCTTCAGCTCGCAATACGCCTTCGACTCGTATTGCAAAGCATATGCGGGCGAAAAAGGCCTCCACCATGGTGCACGCCGTATTTTTTGTTAATCATGTATTGATAACGTGTTTTTTTCTTCCTATGAAGCGGAACTAAATTTGGCCGTTCTTCGATAAGGTGCAAACACCTCCCGCTACTCGAAGACGCTCCAAAAGCTCAATTTTCCAGTTTCCTATTATATTAAAATCTTCCGCGTCTGCTTTTTGCCGGTTTTTTTTTCAGGTAGAAAAACGTTTACGTTAGACCCGCTATATAGGTAGGAATAACGTGAAAATCGTGCGTGTGTGACAAAATAGTACATTGTGTAACTAGGGAGGAAAATTGGCTTTTTCTAAGCGAGGCTGATGATTGAGACCATGTAGAAGTCGATGATGCCGAAGACGCGATACGAGTGTTCAAATCATCATCCGAGTCTGAAATAGTATATTGTGTACGAAGTGTGTAAAGTGGGCTTTTTTAGAACGAGTGTGAAGTTTGCAGTACGAGTTGAAGTCGAGCGAGCATGAGCCGAAGGCGAGTTATAATTTGTATAAATTCTAATATTTATGTCTTTTTCTTTTACAAAAAAAAACTTTAAAATTATTGATAGAGATATCAATCGAAAGGAAATTACGTGTACTTTATGAAAACGTATATATTTTTAACATATTTAATATACAAAAATTTCGATTTTTGAAAATTTGTTTAAGTTACTATTTCTTTAAATGTACCTTTTATTATCCATCAGCTCAAAAATCTAATTAGTTCTAAGTTTAGTGATACCGCATATGTCTGCAAAATTTCAGTTTGTAATATGCTTCCCTTGAAAAGTTATATAATACGAGGGTAGTTCAATAAGTCTTTAGAATAAAGTATAAAAACAATTTTTTTTGGGTAAATTTCTTTTTATTTTTCAACATAATCTCCTTGGAGCTCTATACACTTGGTCAATCGCTTTTTAAGTTTTTTTAATCCTTCAGAAAAGTGCGTTTTCGGAAGTTCCTCAAAATAATCACTTACAGAGGCAATGACGTCTTCGTTGTCCGTAAATCTCTGTCCACCGAGCCATTTTTTCAAGTTTGGAAATAAGAAAAGTCACTGGGGGCTAAATCTGGTGAATACGGTGGGTGTTCGACCAATTCGAATTTTAGTTCTTCAATTTTAGCCATTGAAACGAAGCATGTGTGAACTCGGGCGTTGTCGTGATGAAAGAGAATTTTTTTTCTCGCCAAATGTGGTCGTTTTTTTTAATTTCTTCTTTCAGCTGCTCTAATAATGATGCATAATACTCACCAGTAATTGTTTTACCCTTTTCCAAGTAGTCAATAAGTATAATTCCACGTGCATCCCAAAAAACTGTAGCCATAACCTTACCAGCTGACTTTACGGTCTTTGCCTTCTTTGGAGCTGGTTCGCCTGTGGAAATCCACTGTTTGGATTGTTCCTTTGTCTCAGGAGTGTAGTGGTGTATTCATGTTTCATCCACAGTCACAAATCGACGAAAAAATTCCTCAGGATTCCGACTTATGCGCGCCAAAAGAGCCTCAGAGGCGACCACTCTATTGCGTTTATTCTCAGCTGAGAGCAAACGCGGCACCCATCTTGCCGATAGCTTTTTCATGCCTAATTTTTCATGTAGAATTGAAACAACTGCACCTATAGATATCCTTGTGGCCTCAGCTAACTCACGCACTTTTAATCTTCTATCCTTCAACACCATATCGTGGATTTTATTGATGATTTCGGGCGTAGTTGCTTCTACGGGCCTTCCTGAACGTGGTTCGTCACTTATTGATGTACGACCACGCTTAAATTCATTTACCCAGTTATAAACCGTTGCTAAGGCAGGGGCAGATGTGCCATGAACTGAGTCCAATTCATTTTTTATCTCATATGGAGTTAAACCCTTTAAATGAAAATGTTTAATTACCGCTCTGAACTCATTTTTTTCCATTTTTCTTAACAAGCAATTTTTTTTTTCAATTGGTTATAAAAACACGTAAACTCAGAAGATGTGGACTGTGACTGCACCATATATCTAGTCGGGAGTGGTGCTGACTGAAAACAGATGATTTGGAGCGATTTGCGCGCCATCTGTTGGCCATTCTAAAGACTTATTGAACTACCCTCGTATATAAAGTTTTATTTTCAACCTTCACGGCCCAGAAACGGACTTGGTTTACAATTTGCTTATCATATACCCTATGCCACACACATACCATACATACGAAGTTCCACATCGCTTGCCTATACATGCCTACTGTTGACTTCATTTTTTACATTTTTATACTTTTTTATACATTTATTTACGTTTTTCTATATATTATACATTTTATACATTCTTCGATTATACATTGCTCCTTAATTTAGTACGCTTATTTACATATTACTATTGTATCCTCTCATTCCTCCAAACATCCATACCTTGCGGTGCGTCCCTCCTTTCCTAAGCTAATACAAAACGCCTAATCTATTTAAATCTAATCAGGTACAATAAATTCAATACAAATACAAATACTCAGTCTTCATAAGTTACACTATTCGCTATTCCTTCTAACGTCAGCTTTTTGTATTTCGCATCTATTCTTTTACATACTTTTATTATCTTAATGTCTCCTTTACCATTTCCTATATTCCGGTAAAACATATCCCAATCAATATTTCTATGTCTATTTTTACATTCCTCCCATCTCGCTGTACCTTCACATTCCTCATACATATGTTTCAACGAGCCTAATTCCCTACCACAAAATTTACATAATTTCTCTTTATCCTCTAGCCAGTATTTGTTACATATATCGTAGTTTCCGCATCTTAGCTTGCTATTATTTCTTTTTCTTTTCCTACTTTGAATTCTTTTAAATATTTCGGAGTTCCCTCAGTTAATAAATCACCATACCTTTTATTGTATTTCACATCCCTAATCATAGAAATCAGCCTTTGGTTTTCCGCATCCTTATTAATTTGTAACGCACAATTTAGAATCTTTCCTATTTTTCCTATCTCCCCCCTACTAGTTGCTGGCCTCATATTGTAATCTACAGAACTCCATCCTAGACTGTTTAAAAATATGGCCCTTTCTAAGCTATAGACCTCACATTCTTTTAATTTTTATTTTTCTCTCCAACATATGTTTGTCAATCTATCACTCTCTAACCTGCTTATTTTTACCTCAAATTTCAAAGCTCTGATAGCCCATACCTGATACATCTTCTAAACACCTGTTTCCTGATAAATTAGATATCTTGGGGTACAATAATCCAGTCTAAGAATCCATCTCCAATAATCTGTTTGTAACCTCTCTAACTCTTTCTTCTCCCCCCAACCCCAAATTTCCGCCCCATAAGACATAACGCTCATCACTAAATATTGAAATAATATAGCTCTTCTCCTATAATCTCTTCTACATGTTCTTTCACCTAACCCCCAAGTCTTCTTTAAAGCCACTATTCCTTTTTTCTTCAGCTCCGTAATATGGTCCTTGTAATTACATTCTCGATTAAAAACAAAACCGAGATACTTAAATTCTTTGACCTCTTCTAATTGATCTTTCTGCCACTTCCAAACTTCATTCGCGCTATTCTTCTTCTTCTTGAATACTAGTATCTTGGTTTTCACGCTACTCAAAATCAATTCTCTTTCCTTTAAAAATCTTCTTGTGGTCCCTAGCATATCTAAAAGCGCCTCCCTATTTGATGCCATTAAAACAATGTCGTCAGCATATGCCAGGGACCAGATTCTAGTATCCCCTACCTTGACTCCTCCAATGTTTCTTTTCTCTAGCTCCTTTTCTAATGTCACGATATAAATACAAAATAAAATCGGATTTAAGACACATCCTTGCCTCCCTTGAAGAGTTATTGAGACGCAATTTTTGGCACACATACACATACATGCATACATATATAAATACATACATACATAAATGCATACAGACAGACATTTTTAAAAACCTATTTTTCTGACTGTGGAATCTTGAAAATATTAACATTCATAAAAAAAACTGATAAAGAAATTTTAATCGTCACAAATCTTTTTCACTGAGAAAGCATAAAATAAATACTTAATAAATACTTAAATGAGTTCTATATCAACTATAGTAGTCAAAATGATTGCACTTTTTATTTCTTGTTTATTCACGAGATATACTTGATCACAAAGGTTGTATATATAAATGTATACCAATTAACAGTTATAAATTTAAATTAAACAATTCTTTTCGTCCTAATTATCAAAAGTTCCATTAAGATGCTGATTTGACTAATTCTTTTAGGTTAAAAGTACGTTTTTGATTTTCAATGAATCTTTCTTATAAATTAGAGGTACCCAATGATATTTTTCAAGTGCAACAATTCTTCATTTATTTATTTTGAACAATATCTTAGCGTCACATGCTTTGTAATATGTAAATAAATACGAAGAATTTTTAATTTCCTATAAGAGACAATTAATCAGCAATAAATAAAAACATTCATTTCTCGATTTCTAGGTATCCTAGGCTTCCGAAAATTACATGGATGTTTTTGAGGCACGTACTAACATGTATACAAAATTTTAGAATCATCGGAGCGTTATTTCTATTTGGTATAGAAGTCCCTTAAGTTAAAAAATACGGCGTGAAACAGGGGGAGGAATGGTCTTTTATGTCTTACCTGTACCAAAAGTATACTTTTCATGCATACAAAGCGGGCGGAAAGTGGTTCTTTTCCACCTTCGGGCGGAAAGTGGTTCTTTTCCACCTTCGGGAGGAAAGGGGTTCTTTTCCACCTTCGGGCGGAAAGTGCGTTACTTTTCCGCCTGCTTCATGTATGCATGAAAAATCATCCTTTCAGTAAAGGTCGGATAAAAAGTATCGTGTGCACCACGAGTGGAAAGCGATTCACGCTTGTACTGGTTGCAGCCCTTACTTCGGTAACCCTTGACAAGCCTCGGCTCGCATTAATCTACTATTTCAGACTTGCATGATGATTTGAAGGGCCGGATGCAATAAGGAGACTAGCGATCGAAAACGCGTAAAAGTATTGTTCGAAGAGAGAATTTTGAAAATTGATCAAATTGAAATTTTGACAATTGATACACATACAATATTTTATTGGGTATATTTGTATATTAGAACAAAATTTTTATCTTCTTTTATTTTCTTTTATTGTTCAAGAAAACGCAATTTTTAGTTTGTAAAAAATGCAATACATTTTTCTCTTCAATTCGTAACTTCATGCGATTTTCAATATTTTTTATCAAACTTTAACTGAATAATCTTCCAATATTACTTTTATCATTCTAACACATTTTTTTAAATTGCTCTATTTCATTCTTATTAATATCTCAAAAAAGGTGTTTTTCTTTATCATTGATTGTTGTCAAAAGATAAATTACAAAAAATGATAAGCTTATGATCAAAAATTGCAAAATCGATTTAACAATATCGTAAATAGAAAAAGCATTATAAAATAAAAAGGAATCCAGGAATCTTTTTCTTTATCTGATTTCGTATGTTCATCAAAAAACAGATCAAAATTCATCAAATTATTATAATTAGTAAAACATTTAAGTTTATGGAGTGTTAATTATTTATATCACCACAAGAAAAGTATGAATTATAAAAATTGTTATTAAACAAAAACAAATAGACGAAATTTAAAAAATCTTTTTAATTTTGAATCTTTATCAAAAAAGAAAAAAATGAGTTTTGAATAGATAAAAATTACCGCTAATACCCAAGAAATAAGCGACCAAATTAAGAAAAAATGTCATAATAATCAAAAATCATTATAAAACAAACACAAAAACGAGTTGATGAATCTAAAAAAAATTATTTCATTTCATCAAAAAACAAAAAGAAATGAGCTATTCGTAAAAAATTACTGTGTAGGGTAAATGTACCAGTACCTGGACGCTTTGTAGCAGCCGAGCTTATTTATTAAATTCTAACACTCAAATTTACACTGTCAATGAAAAGTCATATACCCATCTCGTTGAGAATTTAATTAGCTATCGAATCAAATTTTTACATTATCCATTTACGTGTTGTAATCCGAGAAATTCATACAAATGTATTCTAGTCAAATGTACTAGTACCTGTCCACGCCAAAATCATACGTCCCGATACCTGGACACCGCTGTCCCAGTACATAGCCACCTTAGTTTCACTTATTTCTGATTTAAATTATAAACTTTTTCAATAAAATTTTGTTTCTATGCATTAATACAATAAGGTTGTTATGTATTTTGAACGTAAAAGTATGTAAATAATTAATTTAAAGTATGTGCTACTCATGTAACCTATGATCTTAACCTATGCGTGCGCCCGCAGTTTGAAAAATGACGACGCCGAGATGCCAAACATCAAAAATAACACAGCCCCGCAAAAAAAAAATTGTAAGTCCCAAAAACTTGACCACGGTACTTATATGTTTTTGGGATCACTGAATCCGAATCCAGGGTTAGTTTAACTCCATCAGATCTTTCTCAAGGTCAGTTGAAGGTCAAATTATCGAAATACATGAAAAATACACTAAAACCACGGTATCTTGGGGTTTTTGGGGTCGCTGAATCCGAATCCGGGGTCAGTTTAACCCCATCAGAACTTTCTCAAGGTCAGTTGAAGCTCAAATTATCGAAATACATGAAAAATACACTAAAACCATGGTATCTTGGGGTTTTTGGGGTCGCTGAATCCGAATCCGGGGTCAGATTAAACAATCAGTTCTTTCTCAAGGTCCGGGCTTATTACAACCCTATCAGGTCATGGTCAAGGTCAGTTGAAGGTCAAATCATAAAGATTCATAAAAAGTAGAGTCAAACCATGACATTTAGGGGTTTTTGGGGTCGCTGAATCCGAATCCAGGGTCAGTATAGTCCCATAAGGTTATATTTATGGTCAGTTCAAGGTTAGTTCAAGGTCATGGACGTAAAGAGAGTGAAAAAATTAGTTATAAACTGAAACTATGCAAAAGGTAATGTAAACCATAAAGCAAAGAACAATGTATATGCAAGTACAATCGTATCCTTTAAAACTATATCATAGTTTGCTGCTCCTTCATTTACTTTAAATTTGTTAGAAGTATATGCAATTCAATAAAATACCCGTAAAAATATTAAGCCCATTACTCTTTTTTATGGTAACGAACTATTTTATTGTCAAATGATCTACGAAGTAGATTACTCTAGATTAGATCTCTTTTTAACGACCAACAGTAATCTGCTAACATATTTACGTCCCATCTTCCTTGGTACCTGCGCTCCATTTCCTTGATATCTTGGTGAAATCTCTCTCCCTGCTCTTCCCTGTAATCACCTAGGTTTTCTGGACACCGAGAGAGAAACCCGATAATGAAGACAGCTCTGCTCACGGTTCTTTTGAGCTGTGGTTTTAAACATGGATGTTACAACCCTAACGAGTGGAGATTGTTCAATCAATCAAAATATTAAAGAGCAGTACAAGAACATGTTTGATTTAGACATGAAAATTGATGAATTTGATTGGGTTCCTAAAATCATATGCGCAATATGTAGGAAAATGCTACAGAAAGACAAAAATGGTAAAACTGAAGTAAAAATGAAAGTGCCTACGATATGGAAGGAACCTTTAAGAAAAGAAGACTGTTATTTTTGTAATACGAATTTGCATGGAGTTAATAGTAAAAACAAGTCGCAAATTAATTACGCTAACGTTGAAAGTGTCACGAAACCTATATATGAATCGTCAATTGATAAAAGAGAAGATCCACTGGGTATGTACGCAAGTGGAAGTATGGATCTTGAGGAAAATTTAGAAAGACATGATGAAGATGAAATCTTAGAAGAAGAAATGGAGGAAGGAGATATTGAAATAGCGCCTGATGAAGACAATGACGTTGCTAGTACAAGTGATACAAGTGACGAAGAATACATCCCCTATAATACTAAGAAGGAGAAAGGTCCACTTACACAGGAAAAAGTGAATGATCTCATACGCGATTTGGGCCTACCAAAGGATGGGGCGGAGTACTTGGCTTCATGGCTAAAAGAAAATACTAATGAAGCTGGAAAAATTAAAGTTTCTTACTACCGAGACAGAGATAAGAAATATCGTGATTATTTCGCTAAAGATGAAGAATTTTCCTTAGTTTACTGCAAAGATATACTTGGGTTGATGAATTGCTTTAAACATGGATGTTACAACCCTAACGAGTGGAGATTGTTCATCGATTCGTCAACGAGAAGTTTAAAAGCCGTTCTGTTACACAATACAAATGTTTATGCAGCCATTCCCATGGGATATTCGGTAATACTGAATGAAGAGTACTGTAACATGAAAGTAATATTAGACCGAATAAAATACAATGATCATAAATGGCAAATATGTGGGGATCTTAAAATCATAACAATACTTCTGGGGCAACAATCGGGATTCTCAAAATATCCTTGCTATTTATGTGAATGGGATAGTAGGGATAGAAAGAATCATTACATAAAGAGTGTCTGGCCCCTTAGACAAAAGTTCGAACCGGGTTCTAAGAATATAAAAAATAAGCCACTTGTTGATCCATAAAAAATTCTTATACCACCTCTGCACATTAAATTGGGACTTATGAAACAATGGGTAAAATCTTTAGACAAAGATGGTAGCTGCTTTAAGTATCTGCGAAATCAGTTTCCCAAATTAAGTGATGCTAAAGTAAATGAAGGAATTTTCGATGACCCTCAGATTCGTAAGATGATAAATGATGACATTTTTGTTACGAAAATGAATCATACAGAGAGAGAAGCATGGTTATGTTTCAAGGACGTAATTAAAAACTTTCTTGGAAATCATAAGAGCCCAAATTACCAACAAATGTTTTAAATTTAGTAAATAGTTACAAAAATCAAGGCTGCCTAATGAATCTAAAATTACACTTTTTATATTCGCATGTTGATGAATTTCCAGAAAACCTAGGTGATTACAGCGAAGAGCAGGGAGAGAGATTTCACCAAGATATCAAGGAAATGGAGCGCAGGTACCAAGGAAGATGGGACGTAAATATGTTAGCAGATTACTGTTGGTCGTTAAAAAGAGATCTAATCTAGAGTAATCTACTTCGTAGATCATTTGACAATAAAATAGTTCGTTACCATAAAAAAGAGTAATGGGCTTAATATTTTTACGGGTATTTTATTGAATTGCATATACTTCTAACAAATTTAAAGTAAATGAAGGAGCAGCAAACTATGATATAGTTTTAAAGGATACGATTGTACTTGCATATACATTGTTCTTTGCTTTATGGTTTACATTACCTTTTGCATAGTTTCAGTTTATAACTAATTTTTTCACTCTCTTTACGTCCATGACCTTGAACTAACCTTGAACTGACCATAAATATAACCTTATGGGACTATACTGACCCTGGATTCGGATTCAGCGACCCCAAAAACCCCTAAATGTCATGGTTTGACTCTACTTTTTATGAATCTTTATGATTTGACCTTCAACTGACCTTGACCATGACCTGATAGGGTTGTAATAAGCCCGGACCTTGAGAAAGAACTGATTGTTTAATCTGACCCCGGATTCGGATTCAGCGACCCCAAAAACCCCAAGATACCATGGTTTTAGTGTATTTTTCATGTATTTCGATAATTTGAGCTTCAACTGACCTTGAGAAAGTTCTGATGGGGTTAAACTGACCCCGGATTCGGATTCAGCGACCCCAAAAACCCCAAGATACCGTGGTTTTAGTGTATTTTTCATGTATTTCGATAATTTGACCTTCAACTGACCTTGAGAAAGATCTGATGGAGTTAAACTAACCCTGGATTCGGATTCAGTGATCCCAAAAACATATAAGTACCGTGGTCAAGTTTTTGGGACTTACAATTTTTTTTTGTGGGGCTGTGTAATTATTGTTGAATTTTCACTAATATATCATCACAATATGTTGATAAATTGACAATAGTCAAAATACGTTTTATGCGATTTTTTTTTCTTTTTTTTTATTATGTCCTTCTTACCCGTATACTCTTTAGGGATTTTACAGGATACCCCCACCACCTCTGTGTGGAGGTATTTGATCCTAACACCCCACCTTAATTCCCCACACTGATCCCGCATTCGCCCAAGTTAGTGACATTGCAGCTTACTACCTATGCCGATAACCTGTAATGAAGGAAAACCTGTAGGAAAAACCTCCGCCAGAACCAGTGCGCAGTCTGAGTTCTTTTTCCAGCAAGACACAGAGAGAAAAAATCCTCGATGTGCTCCCACCGGGACTCGAACCCCGGCTACTCAGGCTAGCGTATCTCCGCTAGCTAAGGCGTGCGCCTTAGCCAACTGCGCTACGCTGGCCCCCTTGTTTTATGCGAATATTTATTCATAATAATGTAATTCATATTGCTGTCCAGATATCGGGCAAACGCGGTTTTTTAAGTACGAGTATCTGGCCACCTATTTATTACCGTAAAAACTATTTTTTCGCACACATTAGCATTTTATTTTTACTTAAAATACTAATAAATAATCTTAGAAAACTTTTAAATGCTTGAAATGATTCAAAAACAATTAATAAACTGGACGTAGGATTTCTTAACAGTTGGTCTTAAGAATACGTGAATGTTGTTACGCGAGCACCAATTACATTATTAAATATTTTTTTAAAGATATAAATGAAATAAATATTTGTACAAAAATTTAAATATATTAATACATTTAAATATCTTAAAATTTAATTATATTCAATTAAGCTTGATCGTTATAGAATGTAATGTCATAAGATTATTTTGATTAGGAGCTAACTAATAATCAATAGGATCTACTTTGTGAGCGTTTGGTCAGGTACCGGGACGTGGCTAGGTACTGGTACATTTACCTTAATATCCAAGAAATAGGTAATAAAAAATCAATAAAGAAAATATAAAAATACTGATCAAAGAGCTCAGCCAAGACTACACAACTAAGTTTCCACTATCAAGAGATAGTGGAAACCTTTTTCATCTTAATTTATTTATATAGATTTTTCATCGAATGTTTCCAAAATATCGCCATTTAAATAAAAATGACATTTTCGTGTATAACAAAACAAGGAAAATAGCTTATAAAAAATTTCGTTTCGGGAAAGATAGATAATTTTATTCTCTTTCAAATGTATTTACACTGAAGCGATCATATTATTTCTACTGTAAAATGAATATTTTGTTCGCAGTTACAAAAGTTATTATTATTTAAACTACCTATATTGAGAGCAAAAAACGATCGGCCAAAGGATGGAGACTTTCCGGCATAATTAAAAGCAGATCGCAATTATTATGCATTTTAAGGTGGGTCTACTATGATTTTTGAACAAAAATTCGATAAAAAATGTATGGCACTTTTTGAAGCTCTACATTTGTAAGAATATTTTAGGACCTGATAGAATAAAAAAATTTCATAATCAACAAAGTTATAACCATTCAAAGAAAGTAATTAACATTGCTTCTTATGTAGAACTGAATATTTAAGTGCGTTTTTTTCAAAACTTATTTTTCAAACTTCAAAAAGTTGCTTGCGTATTTAGAATCGATGAATGTAGCTGTTACTCGCAGCAAATATTCCTATAAGGACTATTGAAAGAAGTTAGTTTTTTTTTTTCAGTATTGCGTATATACAAATTTTTTTCTGATTAAATATGTATATAAAAGCATGGTATTTTTTGTCATACATTTATTTAAAATGGAGATATATTTTGTTCAATGAATTGGAATTAGGAATATGAAAATTTCTCAAAATTGGTATATATTCCTCTTTTTTGGTTACTAAAACATATTAAAATTTTGAAATAAAATTCCGGATGTTTAACGATTTCCAAAAAATCAGTATAGATTTTCCAAAAGATCAGTATAACCAACCTTAAGAGCACAAGACTTTTACTTTTACTTAGACTTTTCCGTTTCTTTATTTTTTCATATCAATGCGAGCAAAACACAGCCAAAGATCGAGCAGAGGAATGGCAATGCGAAAAGTCTTTAAAGGCGGAAGGTACGGAAAGCGGCAGGAGAGTTTTGCGGAATCGTACAATAGCACGGGACTGCATAAAATACCGTACGGGGCGACATGTATACAGAATGCAACAAATATGATTAATGCAATCCAAGCTCCATAAGCAAGGGGGATCTAGTACCTCTTGAGGCGCGGATGATTGGCCAATAGCGTGTAAGCGGAGAAAACATCGTAGCAGCATGACGATAATAGAGTCCCGTGCCGAAGCGCACGAGCCGAGAGCGGCGAATACAGCCGAAAGCGTCCGACATCAGCCGAGCTGCGCTTGTAGTCAAGCCGAAGCCGAACTCCCGCTCGTAGCCAAACAGCAGCATCGTAGCGGTACGAGTCCTCGGGTTTAACCGAGATGCGATACGAGAGAGAGAGAGAGGGATGCGTGCGCACGTTCGTTAGACAATTCTGTCTACCGCCAACTTTACCGATGGCTAACGATGACATGAGACGCGGCCAATTAAAATGCAGAAGAAGAGAAATCGACCAATCGAAAGCATAGGTTAGGGTGACGTAGTACGAGAATAGGCGCGTATACAGTCTTCTTCCGATCGTCGATTGCAACAGGTGGGATCTCGCCTTATAGTAGGATTTTTGCGAATTTGACTTGTATTTTTTAATACAACATACAGTCACCGATTAATTTCCGTGGAATGTTGAACGCGATACGACGGCTGATATTAAAGTATGTGTGGAAGAACGGGAGTTATAAAATATTTTTAAACTAAAATATTGTTATTATTTCACGAAAATAAGTTAAAAGTTATTATAAGATATATTAATCGAAATAAAATGAAGTCTACTTTATAAAAAACATATGTATTTTTCAAAAGCTCAATGTATAAAAGGACAAAAGAATTTTTTTTCGATTTGTATAAATTTTAAAAATTAATATTTATGCTAAAAATGAGTTTAAAATTATACATTCAGGTCCATATTCTAATCAGTTTTAAGTTCAAAGATACGTAATATGTCTGCAAAATTTCAGCGCGTAATATGCTTCCCTTGAAGAGTTACGGTGGATACACATTTTGATTTTATACATACATACATACATACATACATACATACATAGAGACACACATACATACATAGAAACAGACATTGTTTCAAAACCTATTGTAAACTTTTTTAAATTTTACTGAATATTGAACTCTGTGTTACTGATCATCTCAATTTTTTAAAATACATTTTCATAATGTTTCCGAGATATAACCGTCTAAAAAGAACATGATGTTTCTGTGTATAACAGAAAAATGCAAATAGATTATAAAAAATTTCGGATCGGTAAAGATAGGCAATTTTAAACTCTTTCAAGTGCATTAGCACTAAATCGATAATATTATTATTAAGGTATTAAAAAACTAAAAACTAAAACACAAAAATCGAAAAACCGATAAAAAGACAAAAACGCATCGAAAAACAAAAAAAAAATTAATTTTTTACCTTCCTTTAAAAAAAATAAAAAAAGCATGCCCTAAAACATTAAATTTAATCGTGGATTACTCGAGGTATGGTGCTACACACACACACACACACAGGCACACACACAGCACACACACAGCATACACACAGGCACGCACACAGACATAAATCCATACGGACATTTTCTAAAAATAGTGTATTTTGATTCCACATGGCGCAAAACATGTTTCTAACATGTTTTTAAGAAAAAATTTTTTACTACTACATAGCTTTCTTTAGGAGGAAGCAAACGTTACAAACATGTTAGAGTTATGTAGTAAATTTTTTAAAAGATTACTGTCAAAATCTGCTATTGATACAATAAATCACAAAAGTTCTGTTACAAAATTTCGAATTGTAAAAACTTACAGCAAGAATAATGTTCGTTATATGTCGAGGAAGTTTATTGGAAAGTTACAAACCTTGATTAATAATGGTAAAACCGTATGAGCGATTTACAAATTACATGCGACTTCAGCGCGCTCGACGCAGTTGGAGCGTCCTGTCCAGTAATGCGAATTGACCGTTACTTTGAAAATAGTCATATTACCGTGTTACCCACGAGTCTCGAGACTGTTATGCGCAGCTTAACATAATCCAAAACAGTCAAACTGCGGAACCGATCTCTCTTCGAGGTCCGTGCTTTGCGAGAGCGCTCTCTTCAAAGGAGGCGATTGGAGCAGCTCTCTCGCCGCCTATAAAGAAAGGGCCGCACGCCGTAACCAATGAGTCGGCTCTGGTCTGCGGTGCCGAACGGACCTCCTGGTCTAGTCTACCTCCTAGAAGCCGTTTGGCTTAGCAACCACCCGGTTAAGGAAACTCCTGAGGAAGCCAGCACCTTGATTCTGTGGCAGTCCGCCGTTAGTGTGTCAGACCGAACGGGTCTCTGGACGTGTTTTTTTACTCCCGAAAGATCTTATTAGGAGGGCGTACTGACTCCGCGTCGTCTGTAGTCCTCGTGAGAATCTCCGCCTTAGGACGCGGAGCATCACGCTGAACCTACAGCCTTTTATGACTGGCCTCTCTTCTACGTCCGCGCTCGTGGATGTAAGAGAGCGCTAGTCTTTTCGGATGACTTCACTTCTCATCGGGACGCCAAGGTCTACGGATCCAGAGGAGGATCTCCACCACCCATCAACCCCAAGGACGACGACCACCTAAGGCGATTGTAGCGCCGTTCCTTCTCTGCGCCCGCAGCTATAAGGTACGCACGCTCTCGCTTCGAGGGAGTCGACAACGGACCATCCAACCTAGCAGACCTCGAGCAGAAGACGAGCCGGAGCTTGTCACCAAGGCTAGCAGCGAGCAAGCGGGCGCTTGCTCCCTCTCTCTCCTTTTTATATATTATTGCCAATAAGATATACAACCAGCCCTTTTCAGGGCTAACAATTTAATGACGTAGAACTTGCTCTCGTTGGGCCCATCATTGTTTTACCGTCGGAGGAGTTTCTCTTTCAAGGGTCCGAAAGCCAGCTCTAAAATAGAGATCCTCCTGTCTGACGTATAATAACCGATAATATGACCGTCATTGTGAAAATTTTAAATGCTAAATGACGGTCATTTTTTTTCAGTCACGTGACTGACGGCATATTAAATAGTAGTCACAGTCTATAACTACTGTAGCCTGCAGCATTTGTGAAAAATTATGGTAACATTAGTCCTTGGAATTGAGTGATTCTCGGTTATTCCATATAAAAGTGCAACTTTCAAGTAATTTTTCTTCGAAAATTTATTCGGTCATCGAGTTTTAAAAAAATCCTACGAGATTCTTTGAAGTCTAAAGAACAAAATATATTTTTTTCTTAATATTCTCCAATATTTAGGGTTTAAAGAGAACCACTTTAAGTCTAGAGTACATTTGAATGGGTCAAAAAATAAACTTTTTTTTTCTTCAAAAAAGTGTTCTTTGAAGCTCACTTTATACGTTAAAAAGCTCCAAATTGCATTTTAAAGCATCCTATAATTTTTTTAAATATTTTTATAGTATTTAATTTCATTGGCATATATATGCATTTTGCCACCTTTGAAGTCGTTTTTCTAAGTACTTCATTTTTGTCCTTAAAATTGCTCCTTGCGCAAATGTGTGCAGTGAAATGATGTGGAACTTCACAGGATTATTGTTTTTTATATTATAAACACATTGTCAGAGCGATTTTTCACATAACCCTCGTATACAAATTTGATTCACATAAATCAAAAGGTAATACATAATTATATTCCATAAGATCGTACGAAAATTCGACGGTTAATGAAAAATTGCTCTGACAATATGTTTATAATGTAAAAAACGATAATTATGTGAAATTTCAAACTATTTCCCCTCGCGCATTTGCTTAAGGAGCATTTTTAAAAATAAAATGAAGTTATGAGAAAAAAGACTTTAAAGATTGCAAATTGCATATAAGCCAATGTAATTAAATAATATAAAAATATTAAAAAAACTTATAGGACGCTTTAAAAAATAATTTGGAGCTTTCTAACGTATAAAGTGAGCTATATAAGCGTAAAAATAGTTTTTTTAAGAAATAAAAAGTTGATTTTTTGACCCCTCCAGATGTACTCTAGCATTAAGAGTGTATTCTTTGTTATGTATTGGCTTAAAAAAACTCAAATTTATATTAAGAATCTCGTTTAATTTTAGAATATCCTAAAAAAGTTTGGTAACGAAATTCGATTAATTTCGATAGTTATGGGCCTATAAAGTGAGCGCATCGCAGCGATCCTGAATATGTTCCGCATCCGAGATTCATCTTGATCAAGGAATTAAATTCCATAGATTTATATTTTGTATTCATCAAATAAAAAATCCGCAAAGGTTGTTTAATTTTTCGATCAAAACATAAGAATAATTCCTTAATATATCATGGCACTATTTATTGGATAGTTACGAACAATTGTTTGAAGCTTATAGGCTTGATACCATATAATGAGATTTACTATGTCTTTGCGTATTTACAGAATTTATTTAAACAAATCTCGAAAATTAAGTTTGTAGTAAATATTGATAACGGTACCAACATTTTTTTACGATTTTTATCTCAAATAATAATGCTCGGAATAAAAAATATAGTGTTATCTGATTCGTTCATTTTGTCAACATTTTTTTTGTATTTTTATCTAAGCATTATTATTAGAGATAAAAATCACCAAAAAAGTGCTAGTACCGTTATTGCATCCGGCCCTTCAATTGTATAGCGGCATGTGCCAAAGTTTGCGTAAATTACACATACAGACACGAATTTTCGTCATATTTTGAATGGTTTTGTGACGGTCACATAACCGTCTAATGACCGTCTTATGACATGGGTGACAGTCACGTCGTATCACTGGTTTTGTCGCGGTCGAGTATTATTCTCTTAACAATAAGGATTTTAATATTTTTGGATAATTTTAATATTTTTATTTTATAAATAAATAGTTTAATACTCAATCAAAAAAATGTAATATAATTACTTATGCTGTCACTTTCATTGAACAATATGTTTTTAAAATAAGTAAATAAATGTAAATAATTAAAATTTTATAGAACGAATAATTGCATAATATCGCAGATTAGTAACAAAATTTCAAACTATTTGTTTGTATAGTAAAAATGATGAAATAAGCATAATAGAGAGAATAATACTCGATGGCGACAAAACGCGCTATCAATTTGTCACCGAAATCGCATGCAATTTGTAAATCCCTCATACGCTTTTACCATTATCAATCAAGGTTTAAAACTTTCCAATAAACTTCCTCCACATATAACTAACATTTTTATCGCGGAAAGCCTTACGATTCGAAGTTTTGTAATACAACTTTTGTGATTCATTGTATCAATGACAGATTTTGACAGTAATATTTTCAAAAATTTTCCATGAGTCTAAGATGTTTAAAAAGTTTTTTAATGTTCTAGCACACGTAGAAAACGTTGAAGATTATTCGGTTAAAGTTTGGATAAACAATATTAAAATCACGCGAGGTTACTACGAGTTGAAGAGAAAAATGTATTAATTATTTTTCAAACTAAAAATTGCGTTTTTTTTAAATAATTAGAAAACAAAAGAAGATAAAATTTTTGTGTTAATACCCTTACTGAATCTGGTCTTTCATTTGAGCAGTCGTGTTAGTCTTGGGCGCCTTCAGCCCACTCGTCATCTTTGCTTAGAAGAAGTCAATTTTCGTCCCTTGTTGCACAATATACTATTGTCACCCTCTACTCACCTTTATCGATCGCTCCTAAATAATTCATTAACATAGAGGTAAACGATCAAACTTCTACTTTTTAACATATTGCATATATGAGCAAAATATATGTATGTAATATATATTTTTTCTTCGATAAAAACATTGATTTGTTTATTTTTTTGATCTTGCAGGTGCACGTGGTGCACCGTGTAGAAAAACGGCCAAATTTAGTTCCCCTTTATAAACATACAACATCGCGTAATCCAGACATGCGTTACAAAAAATATGGTATGTACCATGAGTGAGAGGCCATTTTAAGCCTCGTGTGTTTGCAGTATTCATTTCCGACACGCGATACGCACACACCTTCGGCTCATACTTCAGCGCCTAAGACTCGTACTGCAAACCTTACAAGCGGGTGAAAGAAGCCTACTTCTCGTTATTGTTACATAATATACTATTATAAACTCTTAAAAAAAATATATTTAGAGTTTAACCTAGGCTTGCCCCTTTACGCGTTTATATAATAATGAATAGTTTCTACTATATATTATTACATTTCATTATATACAGTCAAACCTCGCGCATTATTACAAGTCGGTATCAACGCATCTGTTTCCTTACTGTGCGCCAAAGCCGCTTTGATGCTCTGGGCAGTGAGATTGCAGCGCTACTGCCGTAACGTAAAAGTACGCGAGATTTAAGGGGGGAGTATTATATAAATGAGGAGATTTTTAAGTGATTTTCTTTTAAAGAAATCATTTATTATGATTTATAAAATTTTTTTCATGAAAAAAGGTTCATTTGAAAAAGTAAAATATTTGTAAAGTTATTTTTAACGATATATATCGTGCAGAGACTTTACTCAAAAAGGTGAAAAACAACACAAAAAAATTATTTTTAGTATGAAGATGCCATGCAAATGAACCAACATTTGCAATACAAAACTGTGAAATGCTGTATAATGAGTAAATGGTGGGACTTAAAATAAAATTTAACGTTTTGCTTCCTCAAAGAGAAAGTTAGAAACATATTTTGGACATAAAATACATTATTCTTAGAAAATGTCCATATGGATCTCTGTGTGTGTGTGTGTGTGCGTGGATGTAGGTCCTGAAGTTTCATCAAATTCGTGACCCAAAGGGTGCGGACTCTCTTTGTAAATGCGCCCGATTATTTACTTTTGAGCCCGCTTATGAGTATTAACGCCCGCCGGTCCGAAAAATGGTCCTTTAGGCCCGCTTAATAGGTACAGAAGAACGCGAAAATCGTGCTTGTGTTACAAAAACAATATTTATTTGATAAAGAAAACAAATGTATAATATTGAAAAAACGGGTTTGTATAATGCTGTTAAGGATATGTCATCTGCGACGTTCGCAGTACGAATTAAGAAAAGTCAGCGATAAGGGACATGTAGTCTACTATGCACTCGGCTTGCATGATTTGAGCTCCTTAGTTTGAGCACGAACTTCGCGCTCTCGGGTCCGTGAGTTCGATTCCCGTCGTCCACATATTTTTTCGCTGCCTACTCGTCTTCTTTGTACGTTACAATACTATTTTTTTCATCTAATCATTCTTATTTCAGATAAAAATAATTTTAAAACGTGCTAGTCCACTTATAGTATCCTCTACTTTAATCGACATTATATTGCTTAAAATGTGTATAGTTGCTTAATCAACAAATCTAAATAAACATGTGGGTTTAAAATATGTCCATTGCATATATTTGCTTCCGATTCCCTTAAGGTGATGCTAAACCTCCTGTCACCGTCAAATACGTGGAACCACTTATTTCATTCGATTTTCAATTTTGAGAAAATAAAAAATTGAAAATTAAATGAGAAAAGTGGTTCCTTGTATTTGTCGGTGACAGGTGGCTTGAGCATCACCTTAAATATATAGTCCCAAATATTAGCAATAAATTGTTACTTATCATTAAACTTATTTTAAGGATTCTTTAAAATTATAACTTATAGATTCAGTTACAAACTTTATTAACTTTTACAGATGCTATGCTAAATACCTATGGAAAAGAATCCCAATGAGTGCAAAAAGTAATTCTGCTGATTTAAGAAATATATGGATCGTTGCACAAAAAATGTGGCAACGTGACTGGCCAGCCGTTCATGCTGCATTAAATGTCGAATGGAATAAAAATGTAGCAGAAATAATGATTGCATTAAAAGGTAATTTTAAGCATAAAAGTTTTATTGCATGATTGTAAAATTAATTAGATCAATCGTAAAGCGGACTTTTAATAACATTTGTGATGAAGGCTTCTGCGTTTAAATAGCGCATGTCGACTAGTGTATTTTTCGTACACGAAAAAAAGAGTTTTAACTAATTATAATAATTTCAATCTCAAATTTACCAAATACCAATAACAGCATCGCTAAAAGCAAAACGCTTTGATGTTCACGTAAAGCATTCGTCAGACTTTAAGGAGACTTCTCGGTCTAGACGATTGAAATAGCCGATGCTTATTCATTCGCACATAGCTTCCTCAAATTTTATAACTTGTTCGAATATTAAATTATTTATTCTGTTTAATACTGTGGTAAAAAATAAAAATGACAAGTCTATTGCTATTTAATATGTCGAGATATATGTATATATTCAAATTTTGTAATTTATACTTATCCAAAGTATAGCATATATACGGATATCCGAATAGTGATGACAAACTATCCGTGATCTGGATAGCAGATATCTGGATTTCGGATACCTGACTATCCAGATATTCGTGTCATATATCAAAAAAACTTTCATACAAATATATAAGTACACATACTTTTATGCGGCATTACACAAAAAATGTCCACTTAACACGAATATTATTAAAAAATGATTTAAACTGGAAAATGAGAAAATTCTGTAATTTTTTTTGTGTTTTTTTGTCTATCTTTTATCGTTATCTTTTATCGTTTATAACCTCTTATATTTAAAAAAAGATTAACGCAGCAGCTCTCAAATAAAAGTTTGTCAACTTTAATTTTCATTACCTATTGTAAAAATGGTTTGTGTTGGTCAGCATGTCTTATACGAGAGATAATTTTTTATGAGTTTTTCGTATAAAAACGTTATATAACTGTGAATTCTAATTCGGTACTCTCAAAATCTGAGTAGATAGGCTGTAGGCATACTGACTCATGCAGGTTCTGTATCACCCCCTCCCCTGCCACAGTGATCTAGTATTCATAGTGTGTATAAGCCCTATCCCTGTTTGTCCCCTTCTCCAATTTTTCAGCATTCGTATTGTATGTTTTAAGCCCCTCCTCTGGATTTACCCCCTCTCAAAGTGATACAGAATCTGTAGTGTGCATAAGGCCTATGCCTGGTCCCTTCTCCAATTTTTCCCGGATTCGTATTGTGTGTGTTTTAAGCCCCGCCTCTGAATTGTCCCCTCTTAAAGTGATGTAGAATTCGTATCTGATTTTTTCTATCCCCACTCTGTAGGCCCGAATACGTAAGTGTTTTACTCCCACCCGAAGAGAGGGAAAGGAACAGCCTCTTTGCTCCTCTTTTCGAAGAAACAGATGCCATGCGTAGGAAATGGAAAGTAGCCGAAAATGAATGAAAAGAAAGTGTCAGCCTTTCTTTCCTCTGCTTTTAAAAATAGATAGAACGTTGCTCACTGACTTTGCTAGCAATAAACGTCTTCGTCGCAGATATGCGCTGTAGGTGCGCGCAGATAGCAGGAAGATTGCATCAATAAACGACCTTCGAGAACTTACTGTGCGCATACATTCGAAAAGTCTATTTTCGAGCCAAAACACTGTCAGTTTTTCTCCGCAATACACGCTATACTACGATAAGTATACTACAGTAAGGCATAGCACGTGTTAAAGGTCCTTGTGCAGGTAGTAGTAAATTGTCCCCAGCAATACACGGCCCTTAGAGAAAGGCTTATTGCACGCACGCTTGCTTTTTATAGGCCTATACGCTGTCAGTTTTTCGGCGAGAAACGATTTATTACGGCAAGGCTTGGTACAGGTTGAAGGACTTCGCGCAGGTGGCACTTTTCCCAGCAACTTTGACGCCAGCTTCTAGAGATGCACTTTCTCGACATCAAGATTGTAGAAACTTTCACGAAAAAAAAACATAAAAAATGTGTAGGCGTGGATGTGACCGATAGGCAGGCGTTTTTCTAATCGAGGGAGGAGAATTTTTAACCAATCGCAGAATTTCTTGAAAAAGTGAAAGAAGGGGTAAGCTCTTCTGACGATATAAATTCTAGGGCGCAAACTAGGGTCGGTCAGTAAATTTTCAAATTTTAAAAAATATATCAACTTAATTTGAAAGAAAAATTCGATATGGCATCAAATAGCAAGACAAATTTGCAAATGATGCGGGATCGTATCCGGTGGCTCATTTCTAACGGGCCCACATTGCTCATGATGCTTGACCATGTGTCATGGGCAATGGATGCGATACATTAATGTAAGTAAAATTTTATAGAATTTTATTAATAATAATTAAAATAATATCATGTTAAATGTTTATTTATTTTTCAATACCACCACTACCCCCTGTTGCTGCTATGCAACAGTTGTACGAGGGAATAATACCTCAAGAGAGCGCACCGGTTGCTCGCACGCCGAGATCAAGGTCGAGCTCGAGATCCAGCTCGAGTTCCAGCTCGAATTCCAGCTCTAGCTCTAGTTCCGGCTCTAGCTCGAGCTCAAGGACCAGCTTAAGGGGTTATATCCCCATATGCTCTAAAAAACAAGGCTTTGTTAATTATTTCTTTTAAAGGACATTTGAGATTAAAGGTATACAAATAATATAACATTGGATTAAGCAACTCTTGCAGAAGAGAATAAAAAATTTTATTGATATTTTTTTACAAAATGGCGGCTGTGCATTGATTACCGTGAACCGCTTTTTCAAAAAGGTCTTCCGGGGCGAGCAGTACAAGTCTCGTTCTACTCCACCTATAACAAAAAAAATTTCTATTATCTACATGAGTTTTGCTAGTGAAGTACACATGGTTATATTTTTAGAATTTTTTTTCGCGAAATGGCGATTGTTTTAACAAAAAATCGTGTTTTCGACGAAAAACATCGACTTAAATTGTTTATAACTTTTTTTCTTGTTAATTAATCGCTAAAATCGTGTGTAATTCACTAGATAATCAAACAATGAAGCTACTGTTAAAATTTTAAGTCAATCGGATGTAAATTTTTTGAGTTCTACTGCTTGCCGATTTTGAAAACATGGTTTCGAAAAAAACGCGTTTGAAGTTTCAAAATGCTATAAATCTTAAGAATCTCAAAAATATAGTCCATAATAATTTTTTTACCTTCAGTCTGCTATCCCTGTACCATATAATTGTCCTTCCAGGGCCTTCATTTCCTCTTCTTCTTTTTTTTGCCTGATGTAATGCTGCGCCTGGCCTCTTTCGCGATATCGGACATACGATGCTCAGCGGTTTTGACGCGATTGGCGTCCGTTTCCACGCAAAACTCGTACATGTTTGGTCCAACAGTCAACCCAAGAGCATCGTAAACGGCAAACAGACCCGAGAAGCCGTCATTGAAGATAATAACGGCTACGTCAGTCGCAATGTCAACTATAGTCTTACCGCTTGACACCGTCTTTGGAGCAATTGACCACACTACAACATTAAACGACTCGTTATTGTTCTGAGTATAAGCACCCAAGCAGCGTGACAGAAGGTTGTCGGAGCTGAGTTCATTATAAATGGGTTTTATTGCGTTAAAAACATCCTCATGCATTGAACTCTTGTGCTCGTACGTTGCAAGTGTACCAAGCGCTGTACTGCGCTGCCAAGAACACCAAGAGTCTACTCCGACGGGACACTTCTCATGCTGTGTATTCTCCTTCGTCGACATTTTATGAAATAACGTTGCCCAAATTTTATTCCGCATTTTTTCGACTGAATCGTAGTTTCTCCTAATAGCAAGTCCGTAATAAATAGAAAGTTCATCAATTAACTTTCCGGTCAACTTTCCTCGGCCGCCAAGACCTTTCGTTGTTTTTTTTCAAATTGCGCAGACGCGTTCCCATGCGCTTTTGAACGTGTCCGACACATTCTTTTTTTTTCGACGATGAAATCTTTATAAGGTTTTGAGTCGACTATACCTTTATATGTTTTTGAATCGCCGTCGCCGATATATTTCAAATATTTGATATTATGAAGTTTTTCTGAGCGTTTGAACATTTCTATAACTGCGTCGATCTCCATTTTCCCGGCACTACCTTCAAGGTTGGCATCACAGTTCTGTTTGTGTGAAGGGTATACCTCTTCGTATTCAGTAGTACCTTATTTTTTTTGACAATATTCACACACTTTACAGTACTTAGATTTTATACACACATCCAATACCTTGCCAGTGTACCAACCAATCAAAGTCATCAATCCGAACAAAGACGTAAACCCTCTCTTTCGCCAAGATCCATCGCCTGACACCGTGAGGCCTTCTTTTTCACCTCGTTCGATAGAAATTTCTTTTTCTTTAATCGCTGATTTTTTCATAGATATAATTCGAACAGATGAAGTAGCAGTGGCGATATTAGATATGATCTTACCCCTTAATCTATTATCTCTTAAAATAATACGGCAGTTGATCTCATAAGCACGACCATTTATTACAGGACAGCTATTAATATCAGCATCACCACAGTTCGAACAAGACACAATAATTTTGAAGCCTAGTCCACGCTTGTTCGACTCTAAAAACCGCACGTCACCATTACATTTTTTGCATACTACTAATTCAGAAAGAGCAGTAAATACAGAGAAAAAATTGATGAAACAATAGCCGAAATTATTATCAACATCGCGGTCACGGTCTAAGTCAGTAGTTTTCAATTTCTTAGCCGAGGTACTAACGTGCTCCGAATCACCTTCGAACGAATGGCGGTTAGGCGGGCGTCGATTACTAATTTTACTCCGTTTTGTACTTGTACTTCTTGTTTTACTGCCTTTGTAGCCACTGTACACCTTTTCACTCATAATTAAGTACTTGTAAATATAATTCACAGTTAAAAAGTAAAGCAAAACTCAAAATAACAACGTAAACAACGAGAACGGCTGATCGACTAAACACAGGGCAAGTGTGAGTAAACACGTGCTGTAAAGACGCTGTAACCGTCGTAATGTCATGTAGCGACCTCTATAATTCAAATTTAAAACACGATATCGATCATAGGTAACTTCTACTAATTTCCAAAGCCGCGAAATTAAAAAAAGCGAGCATCGCTAAAATAAGCGAAAATTGTGATTTTGGAGCATCAAAGCTGTTCGGAAAAAAATGATTTAAAAAAATTTTGAGTTTAAATCGGTACTTGGGCGTTGTAGATTTTGATTCTAGGATTGTTTTGGCAAGATTTAAGCCAATAAAAAAAAAATGGAAAAAAACAACAAAATTTGGGGGATATAACCCCTTAAAGGCGGCGAAAGGAAAAAGTATACACGATGTTGGTCGTATACCAAAAATTTCATCGCTGAGCAGCAGCAGCAGCAGCAACAGCAACAACGAGTGAAAGAGGAAAGCTGAAGGTAACTATTTTTTTATTCATTTTTTTATGTTAAAATTAAATAATAAATAATAATCTAATAATTTTTTTTTGTTTTCTTTTCTTTTATAGATGAAGCTGAAAATCAGCCGAGGCCGAAAACGCCTTCCACGCCACCCCATTTGCGTACGATGAAGTCACCTTCCAGGTCGACAAAGATTGGTAAGAAATACAAAAATTAAAAATTTCATTATATTTTAATATTTATATTATATTATATTTTAAAACTTTTTTTTGCAATTTTTATTTTTTCAGATCAAGTGAAGGACGACAAAGCTTCGCTTCAAAGTAAGCAAGCGAAACGAGATTGGTTGCGAATGCACAGCCGAGTGCAGGATAAAACTCAACCGAAGATAGCAGCAGCAGTAGCACCACCACCACCACCACCGCGACCATCAATAGTAAAACCTCGCATCGTAGAAGATGTGACATTCATCGAATAGTTATTATGTAATAATATATATATATGTATAAAAAATAATTATTTTATTATATATTAATTTTAATGTAATAAGTGTTTTTTGAATATAATAAAAAAATATTTTTTCAACTTGTTTTCGTTTATTCCCCTTGTCATTTCCTCCATTTTCCTTCGTTTTCCTTATCAGGTAAATGTAAGTAAATTTCAAAGCAATGTAAATCTTTGTAAATACAACAAATGTTCTTTTTTTTCTTTTTTTAAATGAAATACGGCTGATATATTTAATGAAAAAACCCTTTAAAAAGTTAAATAAAATAGTCTAAGAAATATAGTGTTTTGCAAATTGATATTGTGTATTGTCTATCTGATGAACAATGCTTTATTCTAATCACATGTACCCTATGTTTGCTACAGATTTTATCTATTATATTTTAATTTTATATTTGTGAAAGAATAATATCGTACAATGATTTTTCTTTTAATTTTTTTTATTCAATCATCAAGCTTCTCTTTTTTTACAGAATATTTAATAAAAATTTATTTCCAATATACACATGAGTATGTATTCCTTTTAGAAATGATATCTACTTCATCTTGGCCAAATTTAGCATCCAAATAATCCAGTAGCCATGCTCGTATTGAGATAACGTTATGTACGGCGCATATAGGTTTCCTTCTAATGCAGAGAATGTGATTAAAACATACGTAATGCTTATCGCTCGATATCGTTTCTAGTGATGTACATCCAAAGTCTTAAAATTAATCTGTAAATAAAAACAAAAACGTAAGAAATACGAGCATAGAAAAGGAAAAGGAAAAGTATGAAAAAGTATGAAAAAGTATGAAAAAGTATGAAAAAGTATGAAAAAGTATGAAAAAGTATGAAAAAGTATGAAAAAGTATGAAAAAGTATGAAAAAGTATGAAAAAAAGTATGAAAAAGTATGAAAAGAAGTACGAAAAAGTATGAAAAAGTATGAAAAAGTATGAAAAAGTATGAAAAAGTATGAAAAAGTATGAAAAAGTATGAAAAAGTATGAAAAAGTATGAAAAAGTATGAAAAAAGTATAAAAAAAAGTATCAAAAAGTATGAAATGTATGAAAAATGTATGAAAGTAGAGTCATATTATATATCACTTACACATTTGATATAAGTTTTCTTAGCCATTGCACTTTCTGCTCTCCCTTAACGTATAATTTCTCAATCCCTTGCGAGTAAATTTGGAAAATTCATTGTAGACGATGATAAGGAATATCTCCAGCGTCCCATGCAATTCCATGATGATACTTTTCCACCCCGTGAGTCATACATTTTTCTTCTGCAGTCAGTTCTTCCAATGTCATAGGAGGTTTAAAGAGGTATGCAATCGGTAAAGCAGTTTTCTTTAAATTGAGAAAACATACTTCTTTGAAAATTAAAGAATCCTCTGATATTCTTTGGAATCCTTGAATCCCCGGTAGAAAATTATCTAGTTTTATCGAGGCCCTCGATTATTTCCTTGGCAAATTAGATAGATCTACATAGTTCTAGATTAATTTTCTACCAGGGATGTCACAAACATAAATATTCTCTTCTTGAAATTACAGTATGGCATTTCTGAACATCAAGTCGTAGTCACGTGTTCTAGCCATCTTACAGCTCTGTAGTTGATAGTTCAGTACGAAGTGAACTCGGAGAATGAATAGGAAAATTCTCTCATCCTGATTTTATAACAAGAAACTCCGCCTCATGCTCTTTTAGGATTGGTCGTTCAAAAAAGAAAGTATACTCTTGATTGGAGGGATGAAAAGCCGCTTTTTGGTTGGTTCAAACGAAAGAAATTTCATCCCTCCCTTAAAAAATCTCCCGCCTCTTCCCAAAAAAAACTATTTTAGTTGGTTCAAATGAAAGGAAATTCGTCCCTACTTAAGAAAATCTCCCTCCTCTTCATTTTATCCTTGGTCAGATGTTTGAATTTTCTACCTCTACTTACGTCGACATTGCCTACAAAAAGGGAAGCAGTTTCTTGGACAAGCACAGTTCATCTATCGCGGTCAATGAGTTTTAGTCTTGACTATTGTGCACATTTGTGAAGTGCTATTGTAGTGCTATTGTAGTGCTATCACAGTGAGAAAAAAGCAAATATGGCATCCATCGATCTTTTTGAACGTCTTGTTCAGCTTCTTCGTGATACTTTACAAAGTATAAATGATTTAAGTAATAACGATATTCATTATTGGTTGGACATGTGTAATTCAACCATAAAAGAATTAAATGAAAAAATTGCAAAATCTAAACTTACAAAAGGAGAGAAACAGAAATGTCAAACTTGCATGACTCATCTTTCGTGTGTGCAAGTTGAATTTGAACAACATCTTCAACGAGGAGGTAATCTACAATCTGAGAAAACAGAAGCTAGTGTAGAGTGGCGAGACGTGCAGTCGGCTTTCCAAAATCGAATCAAGACTGGCGTAGTTGTAAATATGAAACACATGGACATTCTGAGTTTCTTAAGTGATGCACAAAAGCTTTTCAAAGTTAAAGCACAAGAATGCTTAGAAGAATACAATGCTGTGAAAATAAATTCAGATTTTATCTCGGAATTTTCTATGCAGAAAAATGGAGAGGAAACGACCGATATTAAATATTTCACGAGTGAAAGTGCTACAGTATACATGTCAACAAATTTAGAGGAATGGTTTAAAGACTATATCAAAGAGCCCATTCTTACACAACTAGAAGAATTTCAGGAAAAGGATTCCGGCTGGACATTGAAGAGTATTAAAAGTTTGTGTATAAATATGAAAAAATATTCTCCATTCAAGGGCAGTTCTTACATTCCTCTCCCAAAGTTTATAGAAAACAAAAAAGCATGTGTTAATGTTCATAACAATGACAATCAGTGTTTCAAGTATGCTATACTTTCAGCATTATATCCCAGCAAATATAATTCCAACAGAGTTAATTAATATCGTGTACATGAGAACGAGTTGATCTTTAGTGATATACAGTTCTCAGTAAAACTGAAAGATATTTCAAAATTCGAAAAATTGAATAATATTTCAGTAAATGTATACAGGCTCAGAAAGTATGGTTCAAAATTTGAAGTATCGCCTTGTCACGTTACGTCAGAAAAGAAGGCTGAACAAGCAGAACAGGAAGATCAACATGTAAATCTACCAGAAGAGGAAGATCAACATGTAAATCTACCAGAAGAGGAACATCAACATGTAAATCTACCAGAAAATAATAATCAACCAGAAAAGAAGGGTAGACATGTAAATCTACTTATCATTCAAGATTTTTACATTGATGAGCACGAAGAAAATAATTTGGTGATGGCGATGAAAGCATGCCTAAATACCATTACGTTTGGATCAAAAGCATGTCTCGACTTCTGAGTTCTTAACTGTCTAAAACTAATAAAAAATCATACCACTGTGAAAGGTGTTTACAAGTTTTCTATAATGAAAAAAGATTGGAAATTCATGAAAATCATTGTAAAAATGTGAATAACTGTCGAATCAATCTGCCAGACTCAAAGAATAACATTCTCAAATTCGAAGATTACAAAAAGAGAGAAAAAGTTCCTTTCGTTATTTATGCTGATTTTGAATGTTTATTGAAGCCTACTGAGAGTGAGAATGCTTTTCAACTTCATGAAGCATACAGCGTAGGTTACTACACAAAATGCAGCTTTGATGACAGATTATCTGTCTATAAATCTTACAGACAAAAATTTGGAGATCAAGAGACACCTGCAGAATGGTTTGTTCGAGAACCAAAATCAATAAGTGAGAAGATAGATCATCTGTACAAGTAGGTTACTACACAAAATGCAGCTTTGATGACAGATTATCTGTCTATAAATCTTACAGACAAAAATTTGTCTTCATCAATCCGTGATGAAGAACTTGCAGTGCGAGACTATTGCCATTTTACAGGACGGTATGTTATTAGTTTAGTTATATTTAAAATTAATTTTTGGTGATTCCCAAATAAAAAAAAATGAATTCTTTTTTCTCTTCAGTTTCAGAGGTACAGCTCACAATTCATGTAATTTGAATTATAAGAACTCAAGATTCATTCCCGATGTTTTTCATAACCTCAATTATGATACTCACTTCATTTTGAAAGAGATCGCAACTTCTACATTGATGAAAGGACGAGTTAGTCTAATACTTCATAATAAGGAGAAATATATTTCGTTCACGAAATACATAGATGACTGCGACATCAGCTTTAGATTCATAGATTCTTGGCGTTTTCTACCATCATCATTGGAAAAGCTCACATCATATCTACAAAACGTGCCTATAGCGGTGAAAGAGTTTCGATCAGATGGATTCACAGATGAAATGATAGATCATCTCAGACGGAAAGGTATATTTCCATATGATTATGTAGACACATTTGATAAGCTATCATCTACAAAATTGCCGGAAAAGAATGAGTTTTATAATAAACTAACAGATTCCCGTATTGCTGAAGAAGACTACAAGCATGCTGTTCGAGTCTGGGATAAGTTCAATATAAAAACATTGGGAGAGTATTCAGATCTTTACTTAAAAACAGATGTTCTACTATTGGCTGACGTTTTCGAAAGTTTTCGAGCGACATCTCTTAAAGCTTATGATTTATGTCCTGCTCACTTTTACACGACGCCAGGGTTAACATTTTCAGCAGCTCTTAAAATGACAAAGGTAGAATTAGAGCTTCTTACAGATATTGACATGCTAATGTTTATTGAAGCAGGCATTCGGGGAGGAATAAGCCAGTGTTGTAATCGATATGCTAAGGCAAACAATCCATACATGGGTTCTTCATACGATGAGAAACAGAAAACGAAGACACTCTTATATTTTGATATAAATAATCTGTATGGGTGGGCGATGGTACAGCATTTACCGATTGGAAAATTCAAATGAATTGACTTTGAGACGAATCCAAGCTTCTTCAATACACCACCAGATTCAGATATAGATTAGATTGCTGACGTAGACTTGGAATATCCTGAGGAAATACATGATGAACATCGAGACTTCCCTTTTTGCGCAGAGCACCGTGCACCACCTGGCTCAAAGCAGAACAAACTTCTCACTACTCTGAACGATAAGAAAGAGTATGTGATTCACTATCAAACACTTAAACAGGCGCTTAAGTTTCGAGCAGAAGGCCTGGCTTAAACCTTATGTCGAATTAAATACTGAGAAGAGAAAGCAAGCGAAGAATGAGTTTGAAAAACTCTTCTATAAATTATTAATTAACGCTGTCTATGGAAAGTGTATCGAGCGAGAGCGGTCTCGTGTTGATGTACGATTAGTAAATAAATTCACAGGCAGATATGGGACAGAAGCACGCATAGCTCAACCACATTTTCACAGCTGTGCAATCTTTGATGAAAATTTAGTTGCTATTCAGCTAAAGAGAACAAGTATCACATTCAAGAAACCGATATACGTTGGTCTTTGTATCCTTGATTTGTCCAAGACATTAGTTTATGATTTCCATTACTCGTATATGAAACAGCGAGTAGGAGAAAAATGTAAACTTCTTTATACAGTTACTGATAGTTTCATATATGAAGTTGAGGACATTGATATGTATAAAATAATGAAAAAAGACATTCACAGGTTTGATACTTCTGATTATGATGAGAATAATCAGTTTAACATTCCACGCGTCAATAAAAAAGTCCCAGGATTAATGAAAGACGAATGCTGTGGCAAGATCATGATGAAATTTATAGGTTTACGAAGCAAAATGTACAGTATTTTAGTTGATGGAGGAGAGACAGTGAAAGAAGCCAAAGGTATAAAATCCAGCGTTGTGAAGAAGACAATAACTTTCGAGGATTATAGAAGATGTCTTCAGGATCTTATTATTGTAAAACGTGATCAATGTAACATTCGTTCAAAATTGCACATAGTGCATACTGAAAGACAGAAATTAATTGCTCTTAGTCCTCACGATGATAAGAGATTTTTATTGCCTCAGAGTACAGACACTTTACCTTGGGGTCATTTTCGAATCATGGATGAGCAGATGACGCAAGCTGCACTTCGAATAGAGGGGGATGCTGAAAAACAAGAAATAGTGGTAGGGATGGAAGTGGAGAGGAGGTATGAAGTATCCAATGAAAGTGGGGCAACGTGAGTGGGGATGGATGTTGCAGAAGATGAAAGAGAGGGGGAAATACGAGGTGGGGGTGATGCAGCCAATGAAAATGGTGAAAGGCGAGAGGGGATGACACTTTATGACAATGAAGGTGGACAAATCAGAATTGAATATGATGTGTTAGAGGAGTTTATGCATGACTGGGATCCATCAATGGAGGGGATACGCTCTGAGGGAGGAGAGAGAAGGGATATATTACAGGAGGCAATGGAAGGGGCAGAAATTGTGGTGGGGAATGGACTATATCAACAGACAGACCACGACGAGGAGCACATTCGAGCAATCGAAGAGTTCGAGAATTATCATCCTTGCGGGAAGAAACCAAGACTCAACTAAATTTCTAAGTAAGTTAACAGTTAATTCTCACCAATTTTCTTTTTTTTTTGCTCTAACAAATCTTTTCTCTATTAGAAGTTCTTATTTTTTTACTTTTTCCAGAATGGATCTATCTACACTTAATAAGATTGCTGAACGCGACTTCTTGCCGAGGAAGAAAGTAACAGACTTGGAAAAAGATCATCAGTACATGGTGTCAGCACTTAAGGAGGTGAAGACGAGATTCAGTACGAAGGTCGTAGCCGAACTGGACGAAAGTTTTCAAATCTTTTTACCAGAGAAGATTTCATCAACCATCCTAGGAAATCAAGAGTTTTTTGACAGACTCCAATACCGCAAATAAAATGAATTTATTTGTGACATATCAGGGTGGATCTTCCTTTAAGTTTGAATGAAATACGCAGCTTGCTTTGATTATAATACTAATTTTATTCAGATTAAAACTTGTACATAATAATACATAAATAAATACAATAACATAATATGATTGCTTTTTTATTTACTAGTACCTACATTATTGCGTTTACATTAATATTTTTGGTTAAATCTTGGTTAAATCCAATAATTTTTTTTTATCTATCCAACTATTATGCTCATTACTAAAGCCTAACCATTTAACATATGCACGTTTTCCACTTTTCTTTAAAACTTTTTCTACTAGATAAATTTCTGGATACATAGTTTTCTGAATTTCCGTTTCATAAAAACCGCCAAGATGGGTTTATCATAATAATCTTTGACATGATAAGTTACCGGATTGGTTTTTACAACTCGTGATATTGTGAAAATTTCAGTAGACCAATTTGGTGTGTAACCTTTTTCAAAAACATGTTTTATCTTACTTATCGGCACTTTATCTACTACTTTAAATTTCGGTTTTTTCACAGGTAACTTTTCATTTGGAAAATGCTTATTGACCTCTCTTTCATTTTCCTGCGTAACATTTTTAGGCTCAATTCCTATTGTCCGATGTTTTCTTGAATTGTAAGCTTTCACCAACTCAGGCAGGATATCCCACCATTTATAGTTGCAGATTTATAGTTGCTTGTTTGCAGAACTCTATCCACATTGCATTTTTTAATGTTCTATTAAAACGCTCACATATGTTTGCATGAAGATTACTATGTGAAGAGTATAGGTTTATCTTGTACTTCTTCATGAGTTTCTGTAAGTTTGAATTGTAAAATTCTTTTCCTTGGTCAGTTTGTAGATTTGTCGGTACGCGTTCTTGTTTCAGTATTGACTTCATAGCTAGAGTAACATCATTACCACTCTTTGACTTGATTGGTATGGCCCATGCATACTTTGAAAATGTATCTATGACAGTAAGTAAGTAGCGAAAACCTTTGTTTTCGTTAGCGTATGGAATCATTTCTACAAGATCAGCTTGCCAAGTCTCATCTATTCCACGTATATCATATTTTCTTCGCTTGTAGATGCGGCGAGCTGATTTGTGCAACTCTTCGGCTATTTTTTGTCGCTCCATTTTTTTTCGATAATATGTTTAAGGTTTATGAAAAATTCGTGATTATGAAACTTTTATTGAGACAGAATTTTTTTTTTTTTTAAAGCATTCTTTCAATTTTGTCTCAAGATTGTCTAATCGAATTTTAAGATGGGAAAGAACATTATTGATTTTATTAAATTTAGTGTTTATGGGAATCTCTAATTCAACTTTCGTTACAGCCATTATGTTAGTTAGATTTCTCACTTCTTTACTTATATTTGTCAGAAGCACTTCCAAGGTGACTGCATCATTAGGCTGACTTGGATAAGCAAGGTTACATAACCTTTTATTTTGTAAATCAAAATTACCATCTAATGTAAGATATAACCAATGCCTGTTGGACCGCGACTCACTTCTTGCGTGCCCTCAAGTTTTCAATATATATGTCCAGCTTCACGTAGTTCCTCAATAATCGATTGTATTTCATTGTCGTGATTGTTATTTCCAACAGATCGTTCCGCAACTAATAATCGCAGTCGCTCGATAAGCTCGTTTGGATCATCCCAGTAGACTAGATCTATAGAAGAATTTTTCTTTGCTATTTTATATTTAGGTATGAGGCCTCTTCCGGTGGTGGATTTATTCTTACGATCGCTGCGGAACATGGGTCCTATGATATTCCTATATTTTCTACTCTTCGAAGTGCGTATACTCTCATCTTTGCTGTATCTTTTCCGATGAGCATTTGATGCCTCCAGGATGCTGCGATAATTTTTTCGATCTGTTGAACTTATAAGATTGTCATCTGGTTGTTTCTTGAAGAGTAATTCCATTAGACCCCCACTTTTAGGATAACTTTTATCTCTCAATTTTACCATTTTATCATGAAATTGAATTTCTGAATCGCCAATCATATACACTCCATTTACGTTCCGCACTCCGTATATGTTATCGATTTTGCTGCGGCTTTCATTTAACAATGATAAAAAGTTACTTGATTCATTTCCTTCAATCGCAGATTTGAATATTGAATTCATCATTGTGCCACCCATCGAAGAAAAATCTGCATCATCATCATCATCATATGCGGAACCCGACTCATTTATATCGTTTACTATATAACTTGATCGATCGAATCTCAATCTCTTCCTCGGATTCCTGTTGCTGTCTATATTCAAAATGTGATTAGAAGGTGGCAAGCTTTCGACTTTCGAATCGACGAGCTTCTCGAGTGGTGTAATGATTGGTTTCAATGTATCACCAATAACTTTTTCAAAATCTTCTCTCTCCTTTTTCAAAAAAGAGTATTTTTGTTTAATAGCCTCACGTGCTCGCAAGAGCTCGCTGAGAATATTCTTTTCTATCTTGAAGTCTGACATGCTAACGAGATGCTGTCTACGTTTGAACTGTAAGTTTCGGATTCATAACTTCTTTTTTATTACAAAACAGTCAAATCCGTTTCTGTATCTACTATCATTCATCACTCTATCTTTGTCGATAACAACAAATCCATACTTATCATTCTTCCAGCATTCAGAACAAAGATTTCGAAATTTATTGAAAGTTAAATCAGTATTGACATGATCTTCATAGATATGTTTTAGATTAACATCGTCTTGACGATAAATTACTAACATATTAATATTGTCCCTTACGAGGTGTTTCGGTATATGAGCGTACGACTGACATAGATAAAAGCTGTCTACACTTTTATGTCTTCCCATACAGAAAAATGCTCTGACGTTGTCCTGCTTCTCACAAGCCACATCATCAAAAATCATAATTGAATTTGGTCGGGCTTCATCTGGAGATACTACAGATTCATGCTCACTAAAAGGTAGATATGATACACCTTTTATCGGTTCCAAAACTTTGTCGAGAAATTGATACTTTGACTGATTCAAGGATTTAGAGTATACATACAAATTTTCAAATCTAAGACCATTGTGATGTGTAATCAGAGCCAATAAACTATTTGTTTTTCCACAGTTAGATGGCCCGCAGAATACTGCTCGTATAGTATCAGGTAGTAATTCTCCATGACGCTTCCTTCTCTTCTGTTTTCGGAAATCAAAGTTTGTGACGGGGAGTTTGACGTTCTGCTCGCTAAAATCCATGTTCACGTGACAAAGTCTAGTTTGACATTGAACTATGGAAATATAAACGCATGTTTTATATTTTGATCTTTAGTTATAAAACAACACTCGAAGAGAGATGATCGTACATAAATCTCGGAAACAACCAAAAAGTTTTGGATTGCTTGATAAAGTGATTAATGACTTGCCGATTGAAATGCATCTTCCTGGATATGAATACTGTGGTCCCGGAACTAAATTGAAAAAACGATTGAAAAGAGGTGATCCTGGAATTAATCCGCTTGATCAGGCATGCAAAGAACATGATATAGTGTACTCTGATAAAATGCTGATCGTAAAGCAGCTGACATGATCTCGCTAATAAAGCTTGGCAGCGTGTTAAAACCAAGGATGCCAGTCTTGGTGAAAAAGTATATATGCTTTTGCTGTTACAAACGCTATGAAATTAAAAGAAATAACTGGAATGGGTCTAAAATTTAGTAAGTTAGTGACGGCTGCTAAAAAATCAATGTCACCAAGTAAATGTTCCCGCAAGGTTATTCAATCCGCCTTCAAAGGTGCATGTCAAGCTGTTAAGAAAGTTGGTGGTAAGAGGAAAGTTATCATTCCACGTGTTCTTCCAATTCCATCAAAAATTGGTGGAGTTCTTCCGTTTCTCATACCGCTGTTTGCAGGACTAAGTGCAACCGGAGCTCTGGCAGGGGGAGCTGCAGGAATAGCTAAAGCAGTAAATGATGCTAAAGCTGCACAGGAAAACCATGAAGAACGTAAGAGACATAATAAGGTAATGGAAGCTATTGCTTTAGGCGAAGGTCTCTATCTTAAACCATATAAAACTGAAATGGGATTATTTATGAAACCTCATGTTGGTCATGGTCAAGTTACTAAAAAAAAAATCTTCGATTTAACTTTGCCAAATCATCCACTGACTGACTATGATCTGCTAAAATATGCTCGTATGTTGCAAATTCCACATTTCCGAGGTGTTTTTATGAGAAATAATCTGCCTTCCGATGGTCCATGGAGTAATGAATCTGCTATTGTTAACTTGGATGACATGAAAAATAAATGTACTCACTGGGTGTTTTATCGAAAACATGGTTCCAAAGTAATTTATTTTGACAGTTTTGGTGATCTGAAACCTCCCATAGAGCTCATGTTATATTTCAGCGTGAAAGAAGTAAAATATAACTATAAAAGATATCAAAATTTTGATTCATTCATTTGTGGTCATCTTTGTCGTCAATTCTTAACCGGAAGACTATAAAAGAGAAGATTGCAAACGAATGTGAATCATTCTCTTCCAATCAGTCATGGAAGACAGTCTCACTTGAAGTCTTTCAGGAAACTCTTCTGTTCTAGAAGCACAATGGTTTCCTTTAATTGAACTACCTCAGCATACAAATTTTGTTTTGGGTTTAGTTGAACTTTTAACATTCAACTCGATTCCCAATGTGGACTATTCGAATAATAAACTTTATGTGAATGGAAGTATTATCACTATCCCTACTGGCAGTTACGAGATTAATGCTATTAATAAGTTTTTACAAGAAATTTTAAATCTAAAGGAATTGAATTTTCTTTGAGAGCTAACAACAATACTCTCAGAAGTGAAATTAATTGCAGTCATCCGTTAGATCTCACTCCTCACGATTCAATAGGTCGTCTTCTTGGCTTCACTCCTCGCATTCTCAAGGAAAAAACTCATCACAGTTCTGATTTACCTGTGAAAATATTGAAAATCAACGCACTCAGAGTGGAGTGCAATATTACCGCAGGTGCTTACATCAACAACAATAAAGTTTATACAATCCATGAGTTCTTTCCCAGAGTTCCACCAGGATATAAAATCTTGGAAGTTCCATTTCATGTTTTATATCTAGCACTCTGTGTCAAGTGCATAGATCATCTTTAAATTCAAATCGTAGATCAAGATGGAAATTTAGTGAATTTCCGTGGAGAAGAAATTACTATTAGACTCTACATCAAATCTGTATAATGGGTATCGTTTACAATTCTAGAGTGCATATAAGTCAACCAACATGTCAATCGGTCATCAATCGACCGAAGAAACTCAAACCGTTAACACGGAAGAGCATTCCTCAGAGAGTTCCTCAGAAGCCTAGGTCTAAAAGTTCGTGGAGAAAAATGGACGAAATTCTAAGCATTCAATCAGGTGTCGTATTCGATGAGTCTATTGCTCATTGCGAGGTTCACGCACGTCAACCATACTCGACAGTAAGCTTTGATAATAGTGATGAAATTCGTATTTCTATCCAACATCAAGATTTATGTCTCTTACGATCGCGCAGTTCTATCCATGTATGTGGAAAACTACAAAAACCAGATGGAACAGCACTAACTAAAACTGAATTCGTGAACAATGGCATTTGCCATCTGTTTGATGAAATTCGTTACGAAATTAATGCTGTGGAGATAGATAAAAGTAAAAATGTTGGTTTAAGCAGTCTCATGAAAGGATGAACATCATTCAATCCGAATCAGACTCTCATGTTAGAAATGGCAGGCTGGCTTGACGTTAGAGAAGAAAGCAAAATCTTGGTAGATGCACACGGCAACTTTGACGTTTCCATTCCTCTGAGTATGATCTTGGGCTTTGCAGAAGACTATAAAAAGATTATAGTTAATGTGAAGCATGAACTCATTCTCACAAGATCAAGAAATGACTTGAAAGCAATAATTCAGGAAGGTACTGTAGCAAATAGTGTAACTACATATGAAGACTACCAGGTAAAAATAACGAAGATAGAGTGGTTAATGCCATATGTTATTGCATCTGATAAACAAAAGATCCAGCTGCTGAATTTCATTGGCAAAGATAATCCTATCTCTATGTGTTATCGATCTTGGGAATTATTTGAATATCCTCTACTTCCGAGCACGAATATACATGTCTGGACAGTGAAAACTTCAAATCAGTTAGAAAACCCAAGAAAAAAAATTTGAAAACTGAAAATGCCAGTCGATTTGACCATTGTGAGATTAGTAATGTGAGACTCTTCTTGAATTCACAATATTATCCATATAACAATATGAATCTCGACATATCTAAGAATCAGTTCGCTGTTCACTATGATATGTATGCCAATTTTCAAATCACCTACTATGGAAGAGACCCACAGCCACTGCTGACAAAGTCTGAATTTATCAACCTTGAACCACTCATAGTTATTGATTGTTCACGGCAAAACGAATCTATAAAGATCGCTCCTGTCGATGTACGTCTAGAGTTTGAGTCTAAAAATGACTTTACAGCTAACACTTCAGCTTATTGCATGATCTTACACGATCGCATCGTTCAGTACAATCCCATCAGTGGGGATATCAAGAAGCTTGTCTAACCAGCATATTATCCAACACACTTTCGTTTCAACACTCATTCCAAGATGGAGTATGTAGTGGACATGATTGGTTTCAAGCAAATGGGAGATGATTATGTTTTAAAAGAAATAGCTATCATTCCTCTCAATGAAAGTGGTGATCCTATCGTTCGTCTATTCAAGAAACCCTTTTCATGGAAAAGACTCTCTGATAAATTGCAAAGATAAAACATTTGGCTGGAACATCATTATCATGGAATAGCCTGGAACACGGATGGGCTTGACTACTCACAAACTGGAGCATTACTCCGTGGCTTTTTACACGATGCTACCAAAATTTTTGTCATGGGTAAATTTAAACAGAAATGGCTGCAACGATTCAATTTTTCTGCAGTTCATAACATTCAGCAATACGACTATCCGTCAAAAACCTATATAGTCAAGTGTGTTACAGTATGTACAAACCATAATCCCATCTACAAGACTGCCTGCGCACTTCACACCATCAAACTCATAAAATTATTCTATCACTCCTGTAAACATTTGCAAAGAAAATAAAAAAAAATTGAACCATTTTGTAAAATTGAGAAATTTTGTAAAATAGAGAAATATTGCACAGTTGAACAATTTTGTAAAATCGAGCATTTTGTTAAGTTGAACAATTTTGTGAAGTTGAAGAATCTTGTAAAGTTGAACAATTTTGTAAAGTTGAACAATTTGGTAAAGTTGAACAATTTTGTAAAGGTGAACAATTTTGTAAAGGTGAACAATTTTGTAAAGGTGAACAATTTTGTAAACGTGAACCATTTTGTAAAGGTGAACAATTTTGTAAAGGTGAACAATCTTGTAAAGTTGAACAATTTTGTGAAGTTGAACAATTTTGTAAAATTGAGCAATTTTGTAAAATAGAGAAATATTGTACAGTTGAACAATTTTGTAAAATTGAGCAATTTAGTGAAGTTGAACAATGTTGTAAAGTTGAACAATTTTGTAAAGTTGAACAATTTTGTGAAGTTGAACAATTTTGTAAAGTTGAACACTTTTGTGAAATTGAACAATTTTGTAAAGTTGAAAAATTTTCTAAGGTTGAACAATTTTGTAAAGGTGAACAATTTTGTAAACGTAAACCATTTTGTAAAGGTGAACAATTTTGTAAAGGTGAACAATTTTGTAATCGTGAACCATTTTGTAAAGGTGAACAATTTTGTAAAGGTGAACAATTTTGTAAAGGTGAACAATTTTGTAAAGGTGAACAATTTTGTAAAGGTGAACAATCTTGTAAAGTTGAACAATTTTGTGAAGTTGAACAATTTTGTAAAATTGAGCAATTTTGTAAAATTGAGCAATTTTGTAAAATAGAGAAATATTGTACAGTTGAACAATTTTGTAAAATTGAGCAATTTAGTGAAGTTGAACAATGTTGTAAAGTTGAACAATTTTGTAAAGTTGAACAATTTTGTGAAGTTGAACAATTTTGTAAAGTTGAACACTTTTGTGAAGTTGAACAATTTTGTAAAGTTGAAAAATTTTCTAAGGTTGAACAATTTTGTAAAGGTGAACAATTTTGTAAACGTAAACCATTTTGTAAAGGTGAACAATTTTGTAAAGGTGAATAATTTTGTAATCGTGAACCATTTTGTAAAGGTGAACAATTTTGTAAAGGTGAACAATTTTGTAAAGGTGAACAATTTTGTAAAGGTGAACAATTTTGTAAAGTTGAACAATTTTGGAAAGGTGAACCATTTCGTAAACGTGAACCATTTTGAAAGTTGAACAATTTTGTAAAGTTGAACAATTTTGTAAAGGTGAACAATTTTGTAAACGTGAACCATTTTGTAAAGGTGAACAATTTTGTAAAGGTGAACAATTTTGTAATCGTGAACCATTTTGTAAAGGTGAACAATTTTGTAAAGGTGAACAATTTTGTAAAGGTGAACAATTTTGTAAAGTTGAACAATTTTGGAAAGGTGAACCATTTTGTAAACGTGAACCATTTTGTGAAGTTGAACAATTTTGTAAAGTTGAAAAATTTTCTAAGGTTGAACAATTTTGTAAAGGTGAACAATTTTGTAAAGGTGAACAATTTTGTAATAGTGAACAATTTTGTAAAGTTGAACAATTTTGTAAAGGTGAAACAATTTTGTAAAATTAAGAAATTTTGTAAAGGTGAACAATTTTGTAAACGTAAACCATTTTGTAAAGGTGAACAATTTTGTAAAGGTGAACAATTTTGTAATCGTGAACCATTTTGTAAAGGTGAACAATTTTGTAAAGGTGAACAATTTTGTAAAGGTGAACAATTTTGTAAAGTTGAACAATTTTGGAAAGGTGAACCATTTTGTAAACGTGAACCATTTTGAAAGTTGAACAATTTTGTAAAGTTGAACAATTTTGTAAAGGTGAACAATTTTGTAAACGTGAACCATTTTGTAAAGGTGAACAATTTTGTAAAGGTGAACAATTTTGTAATAGTGAACAATTTTGTAAAGTTGAACAATTTTGTAAAGGTGAAACAATTTTGTAAAATTAAGAAATTTTGTAAAGGTGAACAATTTTGTAAACGTAAACCATTTTGTAAAGGTGAACAATTTTGTAAAGGTGAACAATTTTGTAATCGTGAACCATTTTGTAAAGGTGAACAATTTTGTAAAGGTGAACAATTTTGTAAAGGTGAACAATTTTGTAAAGTTGAACAATTTTGGAAAGGTGAACCATTTTGTAAACGTGAACCATTTTGAAAGTTGAACAATTTTGTAAAGTTGAACAATTTTGTAAAGGTGAACAATTTTGTAAACGTGAACCATTTTGTAAAGGTGAACAATTTTGTAAAGGTGAACAATTTTGTAAAGTTGAACAATTTTGTAAATCTGAACAATTTTGTAAAGGTGAACAATTTTGTAAAGTTGAACAATTTTGTAAAGGTGAAACAATTTTGTAAAGTTGAACAATTTTGTAAAGGTGAAACAATTTTGTAAAATTAAGAAATTTCGTAAAGGTGAACAATTTTGTGAAGTTGAACAAATTTGTAAAATTGAACGTAAAGGTGAACAATTTTGTAAAATAGAGAAATATTGTACAGTTGAACAATTTTGTAAAATAGAGAAATATTGTACAGTTGAACAATTTTGTAAAGTTGAACGATTGTGTAAAGTTGAACAATGTTGTAAAGTTGAAAAATTTTGTAAAGTTGAACAATTTTGTAAAGGTGAACAATTTTGTAAAGGTGAACAATTTTGTAATGGTGAACAATTTTGTAAAGTTGAACAATTTTGTAAAGGTGAAACAATTTTGTAAAATTAAGAAATTTTGTAAAGGTGAACAATTTTGTAAACGTGAACCATTTTGTAAAGATGAACAATTTTGTAAAGGTGAACAATTTTGTAATGTTGACCACTTTTGTGAAGATGAACAATTTTGTAAAGTTGAACAGTTTTGTAAATTTGAATAATCTTGTAAAGTTCAACAATTTTGTAAAATTTAGAAATTTTGTAAAGGTGAACAATATTGTAAAGTTGAACAATTTTTTAAAGTTGAACAATTTTGTAAAGGTGAATAATTTTGTAAACGTAAACCATTTTGTAAAGGTGAACAATTTTGTAAAGGTGAAGAATTTTGTAATGGTGAACAATTTTGTAAAGTTGAACAATTTTGTAAAGTTGAACAAATTTGTAAAGTTGAATAATTTTGTAAAATAGAGAAATATTGTAAAGTTGAACAATTTTGTAAAATTAAGAAATTTTGTAAAGGTGAACAATTTTGTAAAGGTGAACAATTTTGTAAAGGTGAATAATTTTGTAAACGTAAACCATTTTGTAAAGGTGAACAATTTTGTAAAGGTGAAGAATTTTGTAATGGTGAACAATTTTGTAAAGTTGAACAATTTTGTAAAGATGAACAAATTTGTAAAGTTGAATAATTTTGTAAAATAGAGAAATATTGTACAGTTGAACAATTTTGTAAAATTAAGAAATTTTGTAAAGGTGAAACAATTTTGTAAAGGTGAACAATTTTGTAAAGGTGAACAATTTTGTAAAGTTGAACAATTTGGTAAAGTTGAACAATTTTGTAAAGTTGAACAATTTTGTAAAATTGAGCAATTTTGTGAAGTTGAACAAATTTGTGAAGTTGAACAATTTTGTAAAGTTGAACAATTTTGTAAAGTTGAACAATTTTGTAAAGTTGAACAATTTTATAAAGTTGAACAATTTTGTAAAGTTGAACAATTTTGTAAATATGAACAATTTTGAAAAGGTGAACAATTTTGTAAAGGTGAACAATTTTGTAAAGGTGAACAATTTTGTAAAAGTGAACAATTTTTATAAAGTTGAACAATTTTGTAAAGTTGTACAATTTTGTAAAGTTGAACAATTTTGTAAATCTGAACAATTTTGTAAAGCTGAACAATTTTGTAAAGTTGAACAATTTTGTAAAGTTGAACAATTTTGTAAAGTTGAACAATTTTGTAAAGGTGAACAATTTTGTAAAGGTGAACAATTTTGTAAAGGTGAACAATTTTGTAAAGGTGAACAATTTTGTAAAGGTGAAACAATTTTGTAAAATTAAGAAATTTTGTAAAGGTGAACAATTTTGTAAACGTGAACCATTTTGTAAAGATGAACAATTTTGTAAAGGTGAACAATTTTGTAATGTTGACCACTTTTGTGAAGTTGAACAATTTTGTAAAGTTGAACAGTTTTGTAAATTTGAATAATCTTGTAAAGTTCAACAATTTTGTAAAATTTAGAAATTTTGTAAAGGTGAACAATATTGTAAAGTTGAACAATTTTTTAAAGTTGAACAATTTTGTAAAGGTGAATAATTTTGTAAACGTAAACCATTTTGTAAAGGTGAACAATTTTGTAAAGGTGAAGAATTTTGTAATGGTGAACAATTTTGTAAAGTTGAACAATTTTGTAAAGTTGAACAAATTTGTAAAGTTGAATAATTTTGTAAAATAGAGAAATATTGTAAAGTTGAACAATTTTGTAAAATTAAGAAATTTTGTAAAGGTGAACAATTTTGTAAAGGTGAACAATTTTGTAAAGGTGAATAATTTTGTAAACGTAAACCATTTTGTAAAGGTGAACAATTTTGTAAAGGTGAAGAATTTTGTAATGGTGAACAATTTTGTAAAGTTGAACAATTTTGTAAAGATGAACAAATTTGTAAAGTTGAATAATTTTGTAAAATAGAGAAATATTGTACAGTTGAACAATTTTGTAAAATTAAGAAATTTTGTAAAGGTGAAACAATTTTGTAAAGGTGAACAATTTTGTAAAGGTGAACAATTTTGTAAAGTTGAACAATTTGGTAAAGTTGAACAATTTTGTAAAGTTGAACAATTTTGTAAAATTGAGCAATTTTGTGAAGTTGAACAAATTTGTGAAGTTGAACAATTTTGTAAAGTTGAACAATTTTGTAAAGTTGAACAATTTTGTAAAGTTGAACAATTTTATAAAGTTGAACAATTTTGTAAAGTTGAACAATTTTGTAAATATGAACAATTTTGAAAAGGTGAACAATTTTGTAAAGGTGAACAATTTTGTAAAGGTGAACAATTTTGTAAAATGGAACAATTTTGTAAAGTTGAACAATTTTGTAAAGTTGTACAATTTTGTAAAGTTGAACAATTTTGTAAATCTGAACAATTTTGTAAAGCTGAACAATTTTGTAAAGTTGAACAATTTTGTAAAGTTGAACAATTTTGTAAAGTTGAACAATTTTGTAAAGGTGAAAAATTTTGTAAACGTGAACCAGTTTGTAAAGGTGAACAATTTTGTAAAGGTGAACAATCTTGTTTCACAATTTTGTAAAATAGAGAAATATTGTACAGTTGAACAATTTTGTAAAATAGAGAAATATTGTACAGTTAAACAATTTTGTAAAATTGAGCAATTTTGTGAAGTTGAACAATTTTGTAAAGTTTAACAATCATGTAAAGTTGAACAATTTTGTAAAGGTGAACAATTTTGTAAAGGTGAAACAATTTTGTAAAATTAAGAAATTTTGTAAAGGTGAACAATTTTGTAAAGGTGAACAATTTTGTAAAGGTCAACAATTTTGTAAAGGTGAATAATTTTGTAAACGTAAACCATTTTGTAAAGGTGAACAATTTTGTAAAGGTGAACAATTTTGTAATGGTGAATAATTTTGTAAAGTTGAACAATTTTGTAAAGATGAACAAATTTGTAAAGTTGAATAATTTTGTAAAATAGAGAAATATTGTACAGTTGAACAATTTTGTAAAATTAAGAAATTTTGTAAAGGTGAAACAATTTTGTAAAGGTGAACAATTTTGTAAAGGTGAACAATTTTGTAAAGTTGAACAATTTGGTAAAGTTGAACAATTTTGTAAAGTTGAACAATTTTGTAAAATTGAGCAATTTTGTGAAGTTGAACAAATTTGTGAAGTTGAACAATTTTGTAAAGTTGAACAATTTTGTAAAGTTGAACAATTTTGTAAAGTTGAACAATTTTATAAAGTTGAACAATTTTGTAAAGTTGAACAATTTTGTAAATATGAACAATTTTGAAAAGGTGAACAATTTTGTAAAGGTGAACAATTTTGTAAAGGTGAACAATTTTGTAAAAGTGAACAATTTTGTAAAGTTGAACAATTTTGTAAAGTTGTACAATTTTGTAAAGTTGAACAATTTTGTAAAGTTGAACAATTTTGTAAATCTGAACAATTTTGTAAAGCTGAACAATTTTGTAAAGTTGAACAATTTTGTAAAGTTGAACAATTTTGTAAAGTTGAACAATTTTGTAAAGGTGAAAAATTTTGTAAACGTGAACCATTTTGTAAAGGTGAACAATTTTGTAAAGGTGAACAATCTTGTTTCACAATTTTGTAAAATAGAGAAATATTGTACAGTTGAACAATTTTGTAAAATAGAGAAATATTGTACAGTTAAACAATTTTGTAAAATTGAGCAATTTTGTGAAGTTGAACAATTTTGTAAAGTTTAACAATCATGTAAAGTTGAACAATTTTGTAAAGGTGAACAATTTTGTAAAGGTGAAACAATTTTGTAAAATTAAGAAATTTTGTAAAGGTGAAACAATTTTGTAAAGTTCAACAATATTTTAAAGTTGAACAATTTTGTAAAGCTAACAATTTTGTAAAGTTGAACACTTTTGTGAAGTTGAACAAATTTGTGAAGTTGAACAATTTTGTAAAGTTGAACAATTTTGTAAAGTTGAATAATTTTGTAAAATAGAGAAATATTGTACAGTTGAACAATTTTGTAAAATAGAGAAATATTGTACAGTAGAACAATTTTGTAAAATTGGGCAATTTTGTGAAATTGAGCGATTTTGTGAAATTGAACAATGTTGTAAAGTTGAACAATTTTGTAAAGTTGAACAATTTTGTGAAATTGAACAATTTTGTAAAGTTGAACAATTTTGTAAAGTTGAACAATTTTGTAAAGTTGAACAATTTTGTAAAGTTGAACAATTTTGTAAAGTTGAACAATTTTGTAAAGGTGAACAATTTTGTAAAGGTGAAACAATTTTGTAAAATTAAGAAATTTTGTAAAGGTGAAACAATTTTGTAAAGGTGAAACAATTTTGTAAAGGTGAAACAATTTTGTAAAGGTGAAACAATTTTGTAAAGGTGAAACAATTTTGTAAAGGTGAAACAATTTTGTAAAGGTGAAACAATTTTGTAAAATTGATAAATTTTGTAAAATAGAGAAATATTGTACCATTGAACAATTTTGTAAAATTGAGCAATTTTGTGAAGTTGAACAAATTTGTGAAGTTGAACAATTTTGTAAAGTTGAACAATTTTGTAAAGGTGAACAATTTTGTAAACGTGAACCATTTTGTAAAGCTGAACAATTTTGTAAAGGTGAACAATTTTGTAATGGTGAACAATTTTGTAAAGTTGAACAATTTTGTAAAGGTGAAACAATTTTGTAAAAATAAGAAATTTTTTAAAGGTGAAACAATTTTGTAAAATTGAGAAATTTTGTAAAATAGAGAAATATTGTAGAGTTGAACAATTTTGTAAAATTGAGCAATTTTGTGAAGTTGAACAATGTTGTAAAGTTGAATAATTTTGTAAAGTTGAACAATTTTGTGAAGTTGAACAATTTTGTAAAGTTGAACAATTTTGTAAAGTTGAACACTTTTGTGAAGTTGAAAAATTTTGTAAAGTTGAAAAATTTTCTAAAGTTGAACAATTTTGTAAAGGTGAACAATTTTGTAAAGGTGAACAATTTTGTAAAGTTGAACAATTTTGTAAAGTTGAACAATTTTGTAAAGGTGTACAATTTTGTAAACGTGAACCATTTTGTAAAGGTGAACAATTTTGTAAAGGTGAACAATTTTGTAATGGTGAACAATTTTGTAAAGCTGAAACAATTTAGTAAAATTAAAAAATTTTGTAAAGGTGAAACAATTTTGTAAAATTGAGAAATTTTGTAAAATAGAGAAATATTGTACAGTTGAACAATTTTGTAAAATTGAGCAATTTTGTGAAGTTGAACATGTTTGTGAAGTTGAACAATTTTGTAAAGTTGAACACTTTTGTGAAGTTGAACAATTTTGTAAAGTTGAACAATTTTGTAAAGTTGAACACTTTTGTGAAGTTGAACAATTTTGGAAAGGTGAACAATTTTGTAAACGTGAACCATTTTGAAAGTTGAACAATTTAGTAAAGTTGAACAATTTTGTAAAAGTGAACAATTTTGTAAACGTGAACCATTTTGTAAAGGTGAACAATTTTGTAAAGGTGAACAATTTTGTAATGGTGAACAATTTTGTAAAGTTGAACAATTTTGTAAAGGTGAAACAATTTTGTAAAATTAAGAAATTTTGTAAAGGTGAAACAATTTTGTAAAGGTGAAACAATTTTGTAAAATTGAGAAATTTTGTAAAATAGAGAAATATTGTACAGTTGAACAATTTTGTAAAATTGAGCAATTTTGTAAAATTGAGCAATTTTGTAAAATTGAGCAATTTTGTAAAATTGAGCAATTTTGTGAAGTTGAACAAATTTGTGAAGTTGAACAATTTTGTAAAGTTGAACACTTTTGTAAAGGTGAACAATTTTGTAAACGTGAACCATTTTGTAAAGGTGAACAATTTTGTAAAGGTGAACAATTTTGTAATGGTGAACACTTTTGTAAAGTTGAACAATTTTGTAAAGGTGAACAATTTTATAAAGTTGAACAATTTTGTAAAGTTGAACAATTCTGTAAATGTGAACAATTTTGTAAAGGTGAACCATTTTGTAAAGGTGAACAATTTTGTAATGTTTAACAATTTTGTAAAGTTGAACAATTTTGTAAAGGTGAACAATTTTGTAAAATAGAGAAATATTGTACAGTTGAACAATTTTGTAAAATAGAGAAATATTGTACAGTTGAACAATTTTGTAAAGTTGAACGATTGTGTAAAGTTGAACAATGTTGTAAAGTTGAACAATTTTGTAAAGTTGAACAATTTTGTAAAGGTGAACAATTTTGTAAAGGTGAACAATTTTGTAAAGGTGAACAATTTTGTAAAGTTGAACAATTTTGTAAAGTTGAACAATTTTGTAAAGGTGAACAATTTTGTAAACGTGAACCATTTTGTAAAGGTGAACAATTTTGTAAAGGTGAACAATTTTGTAAAGTTGAACAATTTTGTAAATCTGAACAATTTTGTAAAGGTGAACAATTTTGTAAATTTGAAAAATCTTGTAAATTTCAACAATTTTGTAAAATTGAGAAATTTTGTAAAGGTTAACAATTTTGTAAAGTTGAACAATTTTGTAAAGTTGAACAATTTTGTAAATGTGAACAATTTTGTAAAAGTGCAACAATTTTTTAAAGGTGAACAATTTTGTAAAATTGAACCATTTTGTAAAATTGAACCATTTTGTAAAATTGAGATATTTTGTAAAATAGAGAAATATTGTACAGTTGAACAATTTTGTAAAATTGAGCAATTTTGTGAAGTTGAACAATTTTGTAAAGTTGAAAAATTTTGTTAAGTTGAACAATTTTGTGAAGTTGAAGAATTTTGTAAAGTTGAACAATTTTGTAAAGTTGAACAATTTGGTAAAGTTGAACAATTTTGTGAAGGTGAACATTTTTGTAAAGGTGAACAATTTTGTAAATGTGAACAATTTTGTAAAGTTGAACAATTTTGTAAATCTGACCAATTTTGTAAAGGTGAACAATTTTGTAAATTTGAACAATCATGTAAAGTTTAACAATCATGTAAAGTTGAACAATTTTGTAAAGGTGAACAATTTTGTAAAGGTGAAACAATTTTGTAAAATTAAGAAATTTTGTAAAAGTGAAACAATTTTGTAAAGTTGAACAATATTTTAAAGTTGAACAATTTTGTAAAGCTAACAATTTTGTAAAGTTGAACACTTTTGTGAAGTTGAACAAATTTGTGAATTTGAACAATTTTGTAAAGTTGAACAATTTTGTAAAGTTGAATAATTTCGTAAAATAGAGAAATATTGTACAGTTGAACAATTTTGTAAAATAGAGAAATATTGTACAGTAGAACAATTTTGTAAAATTGAGCTATTTTGTGAAATTGAGCAATTTTGTGAAATTGAACAATGTTGTAAAGTTGAACAATTTTGTAAAGTTGAACAATTTTGTGAAATTGAACAATTTTGTAAAGTTGAACAATTTTGTAAAATTGAGCAATTTTGTGAAGTTGAACAATGTTGTAAAGTTGAATAATTTTGTAAAGTTGAACAATTTTGTAAAGTTGAACAATTTTGTAAAGTTGAATAATTTCGTAAAATAGAGAAATATTGTACAGTTGAACAATTTTGTAAAATAGAGAAATATTGTACAGTAGAACAATTTTGTAAAATTGAGCTATTTTGTGAAATTGAGCAATTTTGTGAAATTGAACAATTTTGTAAAGGTGAACAATTTTGTAATGGTGAACAATTTTGTAAAGTTGAACAATTTTGTAAAGGTGAAACAATTTTGTAAAAATAAGAAATTTTTTAAAGGTGAAACAATTTTGTAAAATTGAGAAATTTTGTAAAATAGAGAAATATTGTAGAGTTGAACAATTTTGTAAAATTGAGCAATTTTGTGAAGTTGAACAATGTTGTAAAGTTGAATAATTTTGTAAAGTTGAACAATTTTGTGAAGTTGAACAATTTTGTAAAGTTGAACAATTTTGTAAAGTTGAACACTTTTGTGAAGTTGAAAAATTTTGTAAAGTTGAAAAATTTTCTAAAGTTGAACAATTTTGTAAAGGTGAACAATTTTGTAAAGGTGAACAATTTTGTAAAGTTGAACAATTTTGTAAAGTTGAACAATTTTGTAAAGGTGTACAATTTTGTAAACGTGAACCATTTTGTAAAGGTGAACAATTTTGTAAAGGTGAACAATTTTGTAATGGTGAACAATTTTGTAAAGCTGAAACAATTTAGTAAAATTAAAAAATTTTGTAAAGGTGAAACAATTTTGTAAAATTGAGAAATTTTGTAAAATAGAGAAATATTGTACAGTTGAACAATTTTGTAAAATTGAGCAATTTTGTGAAGTTGAACATGTTTGTGAAGTTGAACAATTTTGTAAAGTTGAACACTTTTGTGAAGTTGAACAATTTTGTAAAGTTGAACAATTTTGTAAAGTTGAACACTTTTGTGAAGTTGAACAATTTTGGAAAGGTGAACAATTTTGTAAACGTGAACCATTTTGAAAGTTGAACAATTTAGTAAAGTTGAACAATTTTGTAAAAGTGAACAATTTTGTAAACGTGAACCATTTTGTAAAGGTGAACAATTTTGTAAAGGTGAACAATTTTGTAATGGTGAACAATTTTGTAAAGTTGAACAATTTTGTAAAGGTGAAACAATTTTGTAAAATTAAGAAATTTTGTAAAGGTGAAACAATTTTGTAAAGGTGAAACAATTTTGTAAAATTGAGAAATTTTGTAAAATAGAGAAATATTGTACAGTTGAACAATTTTGTAAAATTGAGCAATTTTGTAAAATTGAGCAATTTTGTAAAATTGAGCAATTTTGTAAAATTGAGCAATTTTGTGAAGTTGAACAAATTTGTGAAGTTGAACAATTTTGTAAAGTTGAACACTTTTGTAAAGGTGAACAATTTTGTAAACGTGAACCATTTTGTAAAGGTGAACAATTTTGTAAAGGTGAACAATTTTGTAATGGTGAACACTTTTGTAAAGTTGAACAATTTTGTAAAGGTGAACAATTTTATAAAGTTGAACAATTTTGTAAAGTTGAACAATTCTGTAAATGTGAACAATTTTGTAAAGGTGAACCATTTTGTAAAGGTGAACAATTTTGTAATGTTTAACAATTTTGTAAAGTTGAACAATTTTGTAAAGGTGAACAATTTTGTAAAATAGAGAAATATTGTACAGTTGAACAATTTTGTAAAATAGAGAAATATTGTACAGTTGAACAATTTTGTAAAGTTGAACGATTGTGTAAAGTTGAACAATGTTGTAAAGTTGAACAATTTTGTAAAGTTGAACAATTTTGTAAAGGTGAACAATTTTGTAAAGGTGAACAATTTTGTAAAGGTGAACAATTTTGTAAAGTTGAACAATTTTGTAAAGTTGAACAATTTTGTAAAGGTGAACAATTTTGTAAACGTGAACCATTTTGTAAAGGTGAACAATTTTGTAAAGGTGAACAATTTTGTAAAGTTGAACAATTTTGTAAATCTGAACAATTTTGTAAAGGTGAACAATTTTGTAAATTTGAAAAATCTTGTAAATTTCAACAATTTTGTAAAATTGAGAAATTTTGTAAAGGTTAACAATTTTGTAAAGTTGAACAATTTTGTAAAGTTGAACAATTTTGTAAATGTGAACAATTTTGTAAAAGTGCAACAATTTTTTAAAGGTGAACAATTTTGTAAAATTGAACCATTTTGTAAAATTGAACCATTTTGTAAAATTGAGATATTTTGTAAAATAGAGAAATATTGTACAGTTGAACAATTTTGTAAAATTGAGCAATTTTGTGAAGTTGAACAATTTTGTAAAGTTGAAAAATTTTGTTAAGTTGAACAATTTTGTGAAGTTGAAGAATTTTGTAAAGTTGAACAATTTTGTAAAGTTGAACAATTTGGTAAAGTTGAACAATTTTGTGAAGGTGAACATTTTTGTAAAGGTGAACAATTTTGTAAATGTGAACAATTTTGTAAAGTTGAACAATTTTGTAAATCTGACCAATTTTGTAAAGGTGAACAATTTTGTAAATTTGAACAATCATGTAAAGTTTAACAATCATGTAAAGTTGAACAATTTTGTAAAGGTGAACAATTTTGTAAAGGTGAAACAATTTTGTAAAATTAAGAAATTTTGTAAAAGTGAAACAATTTTGTAAAGTTGAACAATATTTTAAAGTTGAACAATTTTGTAAAGCTAACAATTTTGTAAAGTTGAACACTTTTGTGAAGTTGAACAAATTTGTGAATTTGAACAATTTTGTAAAGTTGAACAATTTTGTAAAGTTGAATAATTTCGTAAAATAGAGAAATATTGTACAGTTGAACAATTTTGTAAAATAGAGAAATATTGTACAGTAGAACAATTTTGTAAAATTGAGCTATTTTGTGAAATTGAGCAATTTTGTGAAATTGAACAATGTTGTAAAGTTGAACAATTTTGTAAAGTTGAACAATTTTGTGAAATTGAACAATTTTGTAAAGTTGAACAATTTTGTAAAATTGAACAATTTTGTAAAATTGAACCATTTTGTAAAATTGAGATATTTTGTAAAATAGAGAAATATTGTACAGTTGAACAATTTTGTAAAATTGAGCAATTTTGTGAAGTTGAACAATTTTGTAAAGTTGAACAATTTTGTTAAGTTGAACAATTTTGTGAAGTAGAAGAATCTTGTAAAGTTGAACAATTTTGTAAAGTTGAACAATTTGGTAAAGTTGAACAATTTTGTGAAGGTGAACATTTTTGTAAAGGTGAACAATTTTGTAAATGTGAACAATTTTGTAAAGTTGAACAATTTTGTAAATCTGACCAATTTTGTAAAGGTGAACAATTTTGTAAATTTGAACAATCATGTAAAGTTTAACAATCATGTAAAGTTGAACAATTTTGTAAAGGTGAACAATTTTGTAAAGGTGAAACAATTTTGTAAAATTAAGAAATTTTGTAAAGGTGAAACAATTTTGTAAAGTTGAACAATATTTTAAAGTTGAACAATTTTGTAAAGCTAACAATTTTGTAAAGTTGAACACTTTTGTGAAGTTGAACAAATTTGTGAAGTTGAACAATTTTGTAAAGTTGAACAATTTTGTAAAGTTGAATAATTTTGTAAAATAGAGAAATATTGTACAGTTGAACAATTTTGTAAAATAGAGAAATATTGTACAGTAGAACAATTTTGTAAAATTGAGCTATTTTGTGAAATTGAGCAATTTTGTGAAATTGAACAATGTTGTAAAGTTGAACAATTTTGTAAAGTTGAACAATTTTGTGAAATTGAACAATTTTGTAAAGTTGAACAATTTTGTAAAGTTGAACAATTTTGTAAAGTTGAACAATTTTGTAAAGTTGAACACTTTTGTAAAGTTGAACAATTTTGTAAAGGTGAACAATTTTGTAAACTTGAACCATTTTGGAAAGGTGAACAATTTTGTAAAGGTGAACAATTTTGTAATGGTGAACAATTTTGTAAAGGTGAAACAATTTTGTAAAATTAAGAAATTTTGTAAAATAGAGAAATATTGTACAGTTGAACAATTTTGTAAAATTGAGCAATTTCGTGAAGTTGAACAAATTTGTGAAGTTGAACAATTTTGTAAAGTTAAACACTTTTGTGAAGTTGAACAATTTTGTAAAGTTGAACAATTTTGTAAAATTGAGAAATTTTGTAAAATAGAGAAATATTGTACAGTTGAACAATTTTGTAAAATTGAGCAATTTTGTGAAGTTGAACAATTTTGTAAAGTTGAACAGTTTTGTAAAGTTGAACAATTTTGTAAAGTTGAACAATTTTGTAAAGGTGAACAATTTTATAAAGTTGAACATTGTTGTAAGTTGAACAATTTTGTAAAGTTGAACAATTTTATAAAGTTGAACAATTTTGTAAAGTTGAACCATGTTGTAAATGTGAACAATTTTGTAAAGGTGAACAATTTTGTAAAGGTGAATAATTTTGTAAAGTTGAACAATCTTGTAAAGGTGAACAATTTTGTAAAAGTGAACAATTTTGTAAAGTTGAACAATTTTGTAAAGTTGAACAATTTTGTAAAGTTGAACAATTTTGTATAAGTGAACAATTTTGTAAAGGTGAACAATTTTGTAAAGTTGAACAATTTTGTGAAGTTGAACAATTTTGTAAAGTTGAACAATTTTGTAAAGGTGAACAATTTTGTAAAGGTGAACAATTTTGTAAAGTTGAACAATTTTGTAAAGTTGAACAATTTTGTAAAGGTGAACCATTTTGTAAAGGTGAACAATTTTGTAATGTTTAACAATTTTGTAAAGTTGAACAATTTTGTAAAGGTGAACAATTTTGTAAAATAGAGAAATATTGTACAGTTGAACAATTTTGTAAAATAGAGAAATATTGTACAGTTGAACAATTTTGTAAAGTTGAACGATTGTGTAAAGTTGAACAATGTTGTAAAGTTGAACAATTTTGTAAAGTTGAACAATTTTGTAAAGGTGAACAATTTTGTAAAGGTGAACAATTTTGTAAAGGTGAACAATTTTGTAAAGTTGAACAATTTTGTAAAGTTGAACAATTTTGTAAAGGTGAACAATTTTGTAAACGTGAACCATTTTGTAAAGGTGAACAATTTTGTAAAGGTGAACAATTTTGTAAAGTTGAATAATTTTGTAAATCTGAACAATTTTGTAAAGGTGAACAATTTTGTAAATTTGAAAAATCTTGTAAATTTCAACAATTTTGTAAAATTGAGAAATTTTGTAAAGGTTAACAATTTTGTAAAGTTGAACAATTTTGTAAAGTTGAACAATTTTGTAAATGTGAACAATTTTGTAAAAGTGCAACAATTTTTTAAAGGTGAACAATTTTGTAAAATTGAACCATTTTGTAAAATTGAGAAATTTTGTAAAATAGAGAAATATTGTACAGTTGAACAATTTTGTAAAATTGAGCAATTTTGTGAAGTTGAACAATTTTGTAAAGTTGAACAATTTTGTTAAGTTGAACAATTTTGTGAAGTTGAAGAATCTTGTAAAGTTTAACAATCATGTAAAGTTGAACAATTTTGTAAAGGTGAACAATTTTGTAAAGGTGAAACAATTTTGTAAAATTAAGAAATTTAGTAAAGGTGAAACAATTTTGTAAAGTTGAACAATATTTTAAAGTTGAACAATTTTGTAAAGCTAACAATTTTGTAAAGTTGAACACTTTTGTGAAGTTGAACAAATTTGTGAAGTTGAACAATTTTGTAAAGTTGAACAATTTTGTAAAGTTGAATAATTTTGTAAAATAGAGAAATATTGTACAGTTGAACAATTTTGTAAAATAGAGCTATTTTGTGAAATTGAGCAATTTTGTGAAATTGAACAATGTTGTAAAGTTGAACAATTTTGTAAAGTTGAACAATTTTGTGAAATTGAACAATTTTGTAAAGTTGAACAATTTTTTAAAGTTGAACAATTTTGTAAAGTTGAACACTTTTGTAAAGTTGAACAATTTTGTAAAGGTGAACAATTTTGTAAACTTGAACCATTTTGGAAAGGTGAACAGTTTTGTAAAGGTGAACAATTTTGTAATGGTGAACAATTTTGTAAAGTTGAACAATTTTGTAAAGGTGAAACAATTTTGTAAAATTAAGAAATTTTGTAAAATAGAGAAATATTGTACAGTTGAACAATTTTGTAAAATTGAGCAATTTTGTGAAGTTGAACAAATTTGTGAAGTTGAACAATTTTGTAAAGTTGAACACTTTTGTGAAGTTGTACAATTTTGTAAAGTTGAACAATTTTGTAAAATTGAGAAATTTTGTAAAATAGAGAAATATTGTACAGTTGAACAATTTTGTAAAATTGAGCAATTTTGTGAAGTTGAACAATTTTGTAAAGTTGAACAGTTTTGTAAAGTTGAACAATTTTGTAAAGTTGAACAATTTTGTAAAGGTGAACAATTTTATAAAGTTGAACATTGTTGTAAAGTTGAACAATTTTGTAAAGTTGAACAGTTTTGTAAAGTTGAACAATTTTGTAAAGTTGAACAATTTGGTAAAGGTGAACAATTTTGTAAAGTTGAACAATTTTGTAAATCTGAACAATTTTGTAAAGCTGAACAATTTTGTAAAAGTGGACAATTTTATAAAGTTGAACAATTTTGTAAAGTTGAACCATGTTGTAAATGTGAACAATTTTGTAAAGGTGAACAATTTTGTAAAGGTGAATAATTTTGTAAAGTTGAACAATTTTGTAAAGGTGAACAATTTTGTAAAAGTGAACAATTTTGTAAAGTTGAACAATTTTGTAAAGTTGAACAATTTTGTAAAGTTGAACAATTTTGTAAAGGTGAACAATTTTGTAAAAGTGAACAATTTTGTAAAGGTGAACAATTTTGTAAAGTTGAACAATTTTGTGAAGTTGAACAATTTTGTAAATTTGAACAATTTTGTAAAGGTGAACCATTTTGTAAAGGTGAACAATTTTGTAATGTTTAACAATTTTGTAAAGGTGAACAATTTTATAAAGTTGAACATTGTTGTAAAGTTGAACAATTTTGTAAAGTTGAACAGTTTTGTAAAGTTGAGCAATTTTGTAAAGTTGAACAATTTGGTAAAGGTGAACAATTTTGTAAAGTTGAACAATTTTGTAAATCTGAACAATTTTGTAAAGCTGAACAATTTTGTAAAAGTGGACAATTTTATAAAGTTGAACAATTTTGTAAAGTTGAACCATGTTGTAAATGTGAACAATTTTGTAAAGTTGAACAATTTTGTAAAGTTGAACAATTTTGTAAAGTTGAACAATTTTGTAAAGGTGAACAATTTTGTAAAAGTGAACAATTTTGTAAAGGTGAACAATTTTGTAAAATTGAGAAATTTTGTAAAATAGAGAAATATTGTACAGTTGAACAATTTTGTAAAATTGAGCAATTTTGTGAAGTTGAACAATTTTGTAAAGTTGAACAGTTTTGTAAAGTTGAACAATTTTGTAAAGTTGAACAATTTTGTAAAGGTGAACAATTTTATAAAGTTGAACATTGTTGTAAAGTTGAACAATTTTGTAAAGTTGAACAGTTTTGTAAAGTTGAACAATTTTGTAAAGTTGAACAATTTGGTAAAGGTGAACAATTTTGTAAAGTTGAACTATTTTGTAAATCTGAACAATTTTGTAAAGCTGAACAATTTTGTAAAAGTGGACAATTTTATAAAGTTGAACAATTTTGTAAAGTTGAACCATGTTGTAAATGTGAACAATTTTGTAAAGGTGAACAATTTTGTAAAAGTGAACAATTTTGTAAAGTTGAACAATTTTGTAAAGGTGAACAATTTTGTAAAAGTGAACAATTTTGTAAAAGTGAACAATTTTGTAAAGTTGAACAATTTTGTAAAGTTGAACAATTTTGTGAAATTGAACAATTTTGTAAAGTTGAACAATTTTGTAAAGTTGAACAATTTTGTAAAGTTGAACAATTTTGTAAAGGTGAACAATTTTATAAAGTTGAACAATTTTGTAAAGTTGAACAATTTTGTAAATGTGAACAATTTTGTAAAGGTGAACAATTTTGTAAAGGTGAACAATTTTGTAAAGTTGAACAATTTTGTAAAGGTGAACAATTTTGTAAAAGTGAACAATTTTGTAAAGTTGAACAATTTTGTAAAGGTGAACAATTTTGTAAAGGTGAACAATTTTGTAAAGGTGAACAATTTTGTAAAGTTGAACAATTTTGTAAAGGTGAACAATTTTGTAAAAGTGAACAATTTTGTAAAGTTGAACAATTTTGTAAAGTTGTACAATTTTGTAAAGTTGAACAATTTTGTAAATCTGAACAATTTTGTAAAGCTGAACAATTTTGTAAAGTTGAACAATTTTGTAAAGTTGAACAATTTTGTAAAGATGAACAATCTTGTAAAGTTTAACAATTTTGTAAAATAGAGAAATATTGTACAGTTGAACAATTTTGTAAAATAGAGAAATATTGTACAGTTAAACAATTTTGTAAAGTTGAACAATTTGGTAAAGTTGAACAATTTTGTAAAGGTGAACAATTTTGTAAACGTGAACCATTTTGTACAGGTGAACAATTTTGTAAAGGTGAACAATCTTGTAAAGTTTAACAATTTTGTAAAATAGAGAAATATTGTACAGTTGAACAATTTTGTAAAATAGAGAAATATTGTATAGTTAAACAATTTTGTAAAGTTGAACGATTTTTTAAAGTTGAACAATTATGTAATGTTGAACAATTTTGTAAAGGTGAACAATTTTGTAAAGGTGAAACAATTTTGTAAAATTAAGAAATTTTGTAAAGGTGAAACAATTTTGTAAAGTTGAACAATATTTTAAAGTTGAACAATTTTGTAAAGCTAACAATTTTGTAAAGTTGAACCATTTTGTAAAGGTGAACAATTTTGTAAAGGTGAACAATCTTGTAAAGTTTAACAATTTTGTAAAATAGAGAAATATTGTACAGTTTAACAATTTTGTAAAATAGAGAAATATTGTACAGTTGAACAATTTTGTAAAATAGAGAAATATTGTATAGTTAAACAATTTTGTAAAGTTGAACGATTTTGTAAAGTTGAACAATGATGTAATGTTGAACAATATTGTAAAGTTGAAAAATTTTGTGAAGTTGAAAATTTTGTAAAGTTGAACAATATTGTAAAGTTGAACAATTTTGTGAAGTTGAAAATTTTGTAAAGTTGAACAATTTTGTAAATGTGAACAATTTTGTAAAAGTGCAACAATTTTGTAAAATTGAACCATTTTGTAAAATTGAACCATTTTTTAAAATTGAACCATTTTGTAAAATTGAGAAATTTTGTAAAATAGAGAAATATTGTACAGTTGAACAATTTTGTAAAGGTGAACAATTTTGTTAAGTTGAACAATTTTGTGAAGTTGAAGAATCTTGTAAAGTTGAACAATTTTGTAAAGTTGAACAATTTGGTAAAGTTGAACAATATTGTAAAGGTGAACATTTTTGTAAAGTTGAACAATTTTGTAAAGTTGAACAATTTTGTAAAGTTGAACAATTTTGTAAAGGTGAACAATTTTGTAAAAGTGAACAATTTTGTAAAGGTGAACAATTTTGTAAAATTGAGAAATTTTGTAAAATAGAGAAATATTGTACAGTTGAACAATTTTGTAAAGTTGAACAATTTTGTAAAGGTGAACAATTTTATAAAGTTGAACATTGTTGTAAAGTTGAACAATTTTGTAAAGTTGAACAGTTTTGTAAAGTTGAACAATTTTGTAAAGTTGAACAATTTGGTAAAGGTGAACAATTTTGTAAAGTTGAACAATTTTGTAAATCTGAACAATTTTGTAAAGCTGAACAATTTTGTAAAAGTGGACAATTTTATAAAGTTGAACAATTTTGTAAAGTTGAACCATGTTGTAAATGTGAACAATTTTGTAAAGGTGAACAATTTTGTAAAGGTGAATAATTTTGTAAAGTTGAACAATTTTGTAAAGGTGAACAATTTTGTAAAAGTGAACAATTTTGTAAAGTTGAACAATTTTGTAAAGTTGAACAATTTTGTAAAGTTGAACAATTTTGTAAAGGTGAACAATTTTGTAAAAGTGAACAATTTTGTAAAGGTGAACAATTTTGTAAAGTTGAACAATTTTGTGAAGTTGAACAATTTTGTAAATTTGAACAATTTTGTAAAGGTGAACCATTTTGTAAAGGTGAACAATTTTGTAATGTTTAACAATTTTGTAAAGGTGAACAATTTTATAAAGTTGAACATTGTTGTAAAGTTGAACAATTTTGTAAAGTTGAACAGTTTTGTAAAGTTGAACAATTTTGTAAAGTTGAACAATTTGGTAAAGGTGAACAATTTTGTAAAGTTGAACAATTTTGTAAATCTGAACAATTTTGTAAAGCTGAACAATTTTGTAAAAGTGGACAATTTTATAAAGTTGAACAATTTTGTAAAGTTGAACCATGTTGTAAATGTGAACAATTTTGTAAAGTTGAACAATTTTGTAAAGTTGAACAATTTTGTAAAGTTGAACAATTTTGTAAAGGTGAACAATTTTGTAAAAGTGAACAATTTTGTAAAGGTGAACAATTTTGTAAAATTGAGAAATTTTGTAAAATAGAGAAATATTGTACAGTTGAACAATTTTGTAAAATTGAGCAATTTTGTGAAGTTGAACAATTTTGTAAAGTTGAACAGTTTTGTAAAGTTGAACAATTTTGTAAAGTTGAACAATTTTGTAAAGGTGAACAATTTTATAAAGTTGAACATTGTTGTAAAGTTGAACAATTTTGTAAAGTTGAACAGTTTTGTAAAGTTGAACAATTTTGTAAAGTTGAACAATTTGGTAAAGGTGAACAATTTTGTAAAGTTGAACTATTTTGTAAATCTGAACAATTTTGTAAAGCTGAACAATTTTGTAAAAGTGGACAATTTTATAAAGTTGAACAATTTTGTAAAGTTGGACCATGTTGTAAATGTGAACAATTTTGTAAAGGTGAACAATTTTGTAAAGGTGAATAATTTTGTAAAGTTGAACAATTTTGTAAAGGTGAACAATTTTGTAAAAGTGAACAATTTTGTAAAGTTGAACAATTTGGTAAAGGTGAACAATTTTGTAAAGGTGAACAATTTTGTAAAAGTGAACAATTTTGTAAAGTTGAACAATTTTGTAAAGTTGAACAATTTTGTGAAATTGAACAATTTTGTAAAGTTGAACAATTTTGTAAAGTTGAACAATTTTGTAAAGTTGAACAATTTTGTAAAGGTGAACAATTTTATAAAGTTGAACAATTTTGTAAAGTTGAACAATTTTGTAAATGTGAACAATTTTGTAAAGGTGAACAATTTTGTAAAGGTGAACAATTTTGTAAAGTTGAACAATTTTGTAAAGGTGAACAATTTTGTAAAAGTGAACAATTTTGTAAAGTTGAACAATTTTGTAAAGGTGAACAATTTTGTAAAGGTGAACAATTTTGTAAAGGTGAACAATTTTGTAAAGTTGAACAATTTTGTAAAGGTGAACAATTTTGTAAAAGTGAACAATTTTGTAAAGTTGAATAATTTTGTAAAGTTGTACAATTTTGTAAAGTTGAACAATTTTGTAAATCTGAACAATTTTGTAAAGCTGAACAATTTTGTAAAGTTGAACAATTTTGTAAAGTTGAACAATTTTGTAAAGATGAACAATCTTGTAAAGTTTAACAATTTTGTAAAATAGAGAAATATTGTACAGTTGAACAATTTTGTAAAATAGAGAAATATTGTACAGTTAAACAATTTTGTAAAGTTGAACAATTTGGTAAAGTTGAACAATTTTGTAAAGGTGAACAATTTTGTAAACGTGAACCATTTTGTACAGGTGAACAATTTTGTAAAGGTGAACAATCTTGTAAAGTTTAACAATTTTGTAAAATAGAGAAATATTGTACAGTTGAACAATTTTGTAAAATAGAGAAATATTGTATAGTTAAACAATTTTGTAAAGTTGAACGATTTTTTAAAGTAAAACAATTATGTAATGTTGAACAATTTTGTAAAGGTGAACAATTTTGTAAAGGTGAAACAATTTTGTAAAATTAAGAAATTTTGTAAAGGTGAAACAATTTTGTAAAGTTGAACAATATTTTAAAGTTGAACAATTTTGTAAAGCTAACAATTTTGTAAAGTTGAACCATTTTGTAAAGGTGAACAATTTTGTAAAGGTGAACAATCTTGTAAAGTTTAACAATTTTGTAAAATAGAGAAATATTGTACAGTTTAACAATTTTGTAAAATAGAGAAATATTGTACAGTTGAACAATTTTGTAAAATAGAGAAATATTGTACAGTTAAACAATTTTGTAAAGTTGAACGATTTTGTAAAGTTGAACAATGATGTAATGTTGAACAATATTGTAAAGTTGAAAAATTTTGTGAAGTTGAAAATTTTGTAAAGTTGAACAATATTGTAAAGTTGAACAATTTTGTGAAGTTGAAAATTTTGTAAAGTTGAACAATTTTGTAAATGTGAACAATTTTGTAAAAGTGCAACAATTTTTTAAAGGTGAACAATTTTGTAAAATTGAACCATTTTGTAAAATTGAACCATTTTTTAAAATTGAACCATTTTGTAAAATTGAGAAATTTTGTAAAATAGAGAAATATTGTACAGTTGAACAATTTTGTAAAGGTGAACAATTTTGTTAAGTTGAACAATTTTGTGAAGTTGAAGAATCTTGTAAAGTTGAACAATTTTGTAAAGTTGAACAATTTGGTAAAGTTGAACAATATTGTAAAGGTGAACATTTTTGTAAAGGTGAACAATTTTGTAAATGTGAACAATTTTGTAAAGTTGAACAATTTTGTAAATCTGACCAATTTTGTAAAGGTGAACAATTTTGTAAATTTGAACAATCATGTAAAGTTGAACAATTTTGTAAAGGTGAACAATTTTGTAAAGGTGAAACAATTTTGTAAAATTAAGAAATTTTGTAAAGGTGAAACAATTTTGTAAAGTTGAACAATATTTTAAAGTTGAACAATTTTGTAAAGCTAACAATTTTGTAAAGTTGAACCATTTTGTAAAAGTGAACAATTTTGTAAAGGTGAACAATCTTGTAAAGTTTAACAATTTTGTAAAATAGAGAAATATTGTACAGTTGAACAATTTTGTAAAATAGAGAAATATTGTACAGTTAAACAATTTTGTAAAGTTGAACGATTTTGTAAAGTTGAACAATGATGTAATGTTGAACAATATTGTAAAGTTGAAAAATTTTGTGAAGTTGAAAATGTTGTAAAGTTGAACAATATTGTAAATTGAACAATTTTGTGAAGTTGAAAATTTTGTAAAGTTGAACAATTTTGTAAATGTGAACAATTTTGTAAAAGTGCAACAATTTTTTAAAGGTGAACAATTTTGTAAAATTGAACCATTTTGTAAAATTGGACCATTTTGTAAAATTGAGAAATTTTGTAAAATAGAGAAATATTGTACAGTTGAACAATTTTGTAAAATTGAGCAATTTTGTGAAGTTGAACAATTTTGTAAAGTTGAACAATTTTGTTAAGTTGAACAATTTTGTGAAGTTGAAGAATCTGGTAAAGTTGAACAATTTTGTAAAGTTGAACAATTTGGTAAAGTTGAACAATTTTGTAAAGGTGAACATTTTTGTAAAGGTGAACAATTTTGTAAATGTGAACAATTTTGTAAAGTTGAACAATTTTGTAAATCTGACCAATTTTGTAAAGGTGAACAATTTTGTAAATTTGAACAATCATGTAAAGTTGAACAATTTTGTAAAGGTGAACAATTTTGTAAAGGTGAAACAATTTTGTAAAGTTGAACAATTTTGTAAAGGTGAACAATTTTGTAAAGTTGAACAATTTTGTAAAGTTGAACAATTTTGTAAAGTTGAACAATTTTGTAAATGTGAACAATTTTGTAAAGGTGAACAATTTTGTAAAGTTGAACAATTTTGTAAAGTTGATCAATTTTGTAAAGGTGAACAATTTTGTAAATGTGAACCATTTTTGAAAGGTGAACAATTTTGTAAAAGTGAACAATTTTGTAATGGTGAACAATTTTGTAAAATTAAGAAATTTTGTCCCCTTATTATTTACAAGCGACATATTAGAACACCTAGCCTCAGCCAGTTATATAACAGTAATGGACCTGAACCAGGGCTATCACCAGATCGAGATTCATTCCCGATTCAGCATATCTTACGGCTCTCCATGCTCCCGACGGTGAGCACGGATAACAGCTGCTCGAATTCAGACGAATGGCGATAGGGCTCAAAGAGGCCGCTTTGACCTTCGTCAAGGCTATGTCATTTGCTATGGCACGCCTGCATCGTGCATAGGTCGAGATTTATCTCGTCGATTTAATGGTTTTCGGCGAGAGGCTAGAACAGCATAATACTAGATTGCGCCGTGTGCTGAAAAAATTACTGGAGGCCAACTTGACAGTGGAGCCCGAAAAGTGCCAGTTTTTAAAGAAAGAAGCGCTCATGCTGGGTCATATAGTGGGCGGCGGGCTGATAAATACAGACCCCAACAAAATAGCCGCTATGGACCAATACCTGGTGCCGACTGACGCAAAGAAAATAAAATAAGCGCTTGGTCTCTTTAGCTACTATAAAAGCGCTTTATTAAAAATGTTGCTAAAATAGCCCGACTATTATTTAAACTTCTGCAAAAAGGAGTGGAGTTTGAGTAGGGTCCAGAACAGCAAGAGGCATTCGACACATATAAGCCCTTGATGTGCAGCGAGCACGTGCTGAGAACACCAGATTTATTGAAACCATTTACAGTATTGATAGTAGTGATTGAGCCCTAGGAGCCGTACAGTTCCGCTACTAACTGTTCGTCCGAAAATGCACTATTGCAACAGACCACGAACCGTTAAAACATTTTCACACAGCCAAGCAGCCCGACCTATATTTTAACAGGCTGAAGGCGGCCCTCATTGGCTACGACTTTAAAGTAATTTATCGGCCAAGCGAGGAGAGAGCCAACGCCGCCGCTCTTTCGCGGAACCCAGTTATCAAAGAAGGAGAAGTGAATCCTGAACTTCCGCGTGTAGAGCTCTACGAGCTCGCAAACGAGCAGAATGCAGCCGAACCCGATAAGGAAGCAGATATACTGCCTGAAAAATTCTTTAGAATGCGAGCAGTCAAGAAAAAAGGAATTGACCGCGATAAATAGGCTAAGCACTACAAGACTAGCTCGGAAGACTCCGAAGGGTAAGAAGCCCCAAGGAAAAACCGTAAAGAAAAGCATATCATGTATAGGAAAGGCGAGGTGCTGTCCGTAAGAAACGATCTCGACGATTTTTATCTATGTCGCGCGACTCAAGACATATACTGGGAAGATGAAGACGCCCACATACAGTGGTTCACAGAAGAGCCCAACCGCAAAAACACGATCTCCGTAGTATCATCGCAGTACAATTAAATTAGAATGCATTATGACAACTGCGTTAAAAAGGAAGACAAAAATAAATACATACTCAGTAAGAAGGAGCGCGAACGAATCACGGAAATCCCGCGAGCGTCGATCGAGTTCAGTGCTAACCTAGATCAGAAGGCGCCGCCAGCAGTATCGGGAGGGCAAGCCGATCCAATGGCGACCAATACGGATTCTAGCTCATCAAGCTCCTCCGAGACAGAAACCGTCAAATCAGAGCCCGTGACGCCAACTTCTCCTAAGTCCGTTTCCGCGTCGAGGACAGCACGAGACTACGCCACGAGATTGAGCCAAAAAAGCAAGAGTCGCATGGAGCTCAAGCTATTTGGTCCCAGAGCCCATGTGCGCGGAGCATTCCCGCTCGTTGATCAGTCATGTAGCTCGCCTCCCGTCGAGGAACATCTGCATATTCGGACCAACCGCGGTGATCCTTATGGACCAGAGGTCCCATTTTCAGAACCGTTTGTTAGAAGAATTTGCGAAGATATTCGGCATCGAAAAGTTTTGCACCACAGCCTACCACCCCCAGTCAAATTGTTTAATAGAAAGGATACATCATACGCTGACAGAATATATCAGAAAAAATATAAAAGACGTAACTGACTGGGACGATTGGACAGCAATATGCCAGCATGCTTGCAACTGCACTGAACACGAGAGCACGGGCTACACGCCGCACGAGCTCGTGTTCGGATTTAAACCGAGAACACCATCGAGCATTCCAAAGAAAGAGTTAGCGCTGTCCTATAACAGCTATATAGAAGTCGTGCTGTTCCACCTTATAGTTCTACAGTCGACAGCAGCCATGAACTTAGTGCAAGAGAATTATCGCTCGAAGTATTATTATGTCAGAAGGAGAATTGGTCTACGTTCTCAAGGAGCCAAAGAAGGGAAAATTCGCAAAAGAATATACTGGCCCTTTCGAAATACTAAAGATAAACCGCAAGACAAACAAGGTAACGGTACAAAACGCCGACGTGTCTAAAACGGTCCATGTTAACAAACTCGAACGACCCGGCGAATTGGACAGGCAATCAGATAAGTAAGCATAGAACAGTCCTTTTTTTCTGTTTTTTTTTTACAACATTCTGTCTTCTTAGGGCAAATATAGCCGTGGCGCGAGTTGCGAGCCGCGGGGAAACAACGGGGACGCCCCAGCGATTCCTCAGGCAGCTCGACGGTAATCCCGACTTGATTACGGAGATAATAGCGCCTTTGACTACATCCAGCACAGACTGGAAGGTTGTCCAAGAAGTTAATTTAGAACCATATGTTGAGGCAATCCCGACTTGATTACAGAGATAATAGCGCCTTTGACTACATCCAGCACAGACTGGAAGGTTGTCCAAGAAGTTAATTTAGAACCATACCTGCGATCTCGAATCGACGAAGAAATATTACAGGCCGAAAGAGTTGCGAGCCTGTTTTTAACACATACGATAGTCGATAATGCGAACCGAGAGCGACATGCGGTCCTCCCGTTCATTGGCCAAATCAGTAAAATTCTGTTTGGCACAATGGATGAGGAAAGCGAGGCCGAGCTACGAACCGCGATATCAGCCGTCGCGAAAGATACACGTGTAACAGCCGCGCTGCTCGCCGATCAAACAGAGATAGTAGAAGCTATCTAGTATGTAAAGGAAGACTGATACACTTCGCACTGCAATAGGTACACTAGAGAATAATACACAAGCGGAATTATATGAATTAAAAGTCAACGTAGGCATCGAAGCCTTAATTTTTAGAAAATCATTGATTTTTAACCACAGAATTAAGTACAATAAATAATTTAATATTGGAACAATGTATAAAGTTTAATGAAGCTAAGTGCCAGCGATGAATTGGCAGAGATATTTTATATAAAACAAAAACGTATTGTTATGAGTATTGACTTTATTTTTAAAATATAAAAATAAATCACGTCAAAAGAAGTTTAAGCATATATATTAATGGGAAAATAAAATCTGGGTGGGTTTCTGTACACTCGGCGTTGAAAATATTTCAGGTAGAAATTTTAGGCGCATCTGAATTTCTTTCTAAATTATCAGTAATGTTAGCCAAAAGGTAAATTTGATAAAATTTTGTAGCAGTATTTAAAAAAAATTCAAACGCTTTCTACCAGAAATTTTAAACGTCTAATATGCATTAGGCGTTTACTTGATAAACTTTATTATTACCTGCTTAACATGACACATTGAGGAATTAAATAATGTGATATCATAAGACAGTCTAGTCGTACCAGCATCAGAAAGACTTCACAGGATTTTAACAGGAACATACATCTCCTGTGGCCTGCAACACAAACAAATGTTATGAACGAAATAGTAGAGGAATATTACATAGAAGGCAATGTACATGGTTTGAAATATTTACAATGTCTGATGATGAAATATTTACAAGGGAAATCCATGTTAATTTAAGAAATAAAATATCCGTTTTTATTTTACAACTTTTTAGCAAATAAAAGCAGTCTTAACAGACAAATTTGGGTTGATTTATATTTTTTTCTTCCGCGGTATCAATTATTTCGATTGAGAACTTAAGGGGGCACCACCTTTAAAATCTGAAACAAAAAAATTAATTAAGAATTTTTATTTTGATATTTATTTTAATAACGGTTTTTTTTTCCTCAAAGTATACATAAAAACCTACCAATTTGTATATTTTTTACCTTCGTTGGACCTTCTATGTATCCATGGCAAACCAGACTGTTTTCGAAGACTTTAAGCACTGTACGTAAGATTCCAAGTCTACGCATGGATGGATTGGGCTAAAAATTTATGGAGAAATTTAAAATAAATAAAATAGATACTCATTATAGTAGTACTTTTCATATGAGCGTAGGGACTTTGATTTGAACGAGTAGAAGTATTTTTTTATATGAACATTGTCAATATAACACTTATTTTTTAATAATTTTATCACTTTTATAGATGTAAAAAATTTTCTACTCGTTCAAATCAAAATCTCTACGCTTATATGAAAAGTACTACTATAATGAGTATCTCCATAAATTTTGAGCCCAATCGGTCCATGCGTTCACTTGGAATCTTACGGACAGTAAGCTGAAATTGATAAAAACAACATTTAGAGTTATTTAACAATTAATTTACAAGTTCTAATAGATATAATTTATACTCATCTTATCAATTGCATCTACTTTTTTCTTCTTTTCAATGTAGCAGACAAACATCTGCAGCAGTGTACATCAATATTTTCTGGTGCGTGGAGTCCCATGAGTCTTCCTCCTCCTTGAATAACCTGAAATGAAAAAAAAAAACACAAAAATGAATAAATTGAGTAAACTGTACTTATCATACTAAACTCTTGAGCGACACTTTCACACACTTCACTCAACTGCTTATTTATTTAATCAAAAGCCGATTGGGGAACTGGCTTGCATAGATCCATAATCCCACAAAAAGTTGAAAGGCCAGCGTGTCCATGTCCAAGTGCACGAGCAAACAGCACAGATCTTCTGTTCACTTCATATGCATTTCCTTTGGCTCCTACTTTGTTGCTGGAGTTGATCGCTGCTATTTCACCACACTTTGAGCACACAATATCTATTTTGAAACCAAGACCCTGCACACCAGATTCACTTAATTGAACACTACCATGGCACCGACTACAACACAGAACACTTCTAAGTTTAGAAAATAAAATTGAAGTATCAATGATTCTGTTTGTTGTATCACTGGTGTCTCTAGTACTAGCTGTGTTTTGGAGTTTCCTCGCTGAGCTGATGGATAGTCTTGGCTTCTTTTGTAAATCTTCCTTTTTTATCTCTTTTAGAAGACATTTTCACTACACTGATTTACACACATTCACAAATTGTCAAATGCAATTAAAACACTGTCTAAGTTCAGTACAATAAAAATATTAGCTGTGTTTACTAACAGATGGTTTGTAAACATAAAAGCCAACTGTCAAAAGTAGCAAAAATGTACGGGTAAGGTTAGTCAAAAATTCGATCTGATTTATCGACCTTTATCTTGTGAGGTAATGACATGTCACGTTACTCGTAATTCGCACATGCGCCAATATTACATATAACAACGCGCGAATATTTGAATATACAAGCATGGATCTTATTATATTATATTTTATTGCTTTATAACTAAATAAAATAATCAATCAAACATTTAGTTATAAATAATAATAAAATAAATAATAATTGATAAAATACCGAATTTACGCAAAATCGGCAAAAAAGCTGTTTCAGAATTTATATTGTAACTTTAAAAGGAATTATGATATCTTAAAACGGTTTTCGGGAGCTCATTCTACGGGAAATTTCCTATAAATAAGGTAAATAAAAAAAAAAACGATTTTTTGACAATTTAAAGGTGGTTTGCCCCCTTAAGCCGATTCACCAATTTGATTGGATATTGCAAAATGAACGAGATTTACAAGAGTTACAGTTATCGAAAGTTTCTTTATGACGTGACGATTCATGCAATTTCAAAGACGCCTCGTATGAACCAAGACGTTCCGAGGGTTTTCAAAGCGCTGTATCTACTTCAATTTTGGTCGTATTGCTAAAATTCGAAAAGTTTAGAAATACATATGCTATAATCTATCAGAATATTATATAAAAATAATTATAAAACAACCCAATTTTCAATAACTTACAGGCCTGTTTTTTAACGTTGTACTTATCTTTTTAATATCTCAAGACATTCTTCAAGACAATATACATATTGCAATTACGAAGCACTGCACGGGGTAATCGATTTAACTAAGGTCCCGACGTACTTCACTAGAACGTCAACATCTTCGTCGTTAAACTCCAGGCTGTCAAACGTTAACCAGCTTCTATGAATAACATACGCGGTTATAATAAACAAAACTAACCGTATACGCAGTGCACTCATGGTGCAAGCAGCGCCGCAACCGGCCAGTGACTTAAGTATACGCGTACGAAATTCAAACTACTATTACATTATTACAATTATTAGATTAAAATACATTAGTTGTTAATAAAATAATAAAGTTTTAATAATACATATTATAATTTCAATTTAACTCTTAGTATCTGTTTCTTTCATTAAAAAGATTAATCATATATTATTCAAACAATACAATTCTTAAATCAAGAAAGTCATTATTAACACCTATTTAATAAAAACAATAACTAGTTTATTTCCAATAAAAGTTGATTAACTAAAAATAAATTATTTTATAATAACAATTAAAATAAAAAGTCACTTTAAGATAGAATATAGAAGAATATAGAAAGATAATAAAAAATGCAAAAATTCAGTTGAAAAATAAAGCTGTTTTATATTATATTTTTCAGTTCAGATTCGTTCCATCGATTCACTAAGAACTAAAAAAGTAATTTGTACAGTGAATTGTTATTACTCTTATATAATAAATTCTCTTTTAACACAAATAGTATAGTTCATTTGTATTTAACATATTTTTAGGGAAGCCATGATTTACAAAATAATTATACGAAAACGTTAAAATTCATGACATATACATGTGTATGTATGTACACTCGACAATAAAAATGTCTGGTAGAATTGGTTTGAATTTTTTGGAATCCTCCAATAAGGTTAGCGGAAAGGAGCATTCGATCCAATGAAGTTGCAGCAATTCAAAAATATTCAAATAAATTTGACCAGATATTTTTATCATCTAGTGTGCATACATACTTGGTTTATTATCACGAAACTGTCAGTTTCTTTACGTAGAATGAAAGACAATAACCATGCATATTTGAAATCTTTCATATATTTTCTTTTTTATACGTCATAAAACTCGAGTCAGGTTAGTATAAACAAAAAACGGTGATTATTTACACGCACTGCTATGCATCGGACCCCTTTACGTTACGTGTTTATTTATATTTTACTCTTAGTCCGCGTGGAAAGTATACTTCCCACTTCTATTTTATTTGATTTTATCTTATAAATTTTAACGATTCTTAAAGTAGTTGTAAAGTATAGTTTTCCAGATAGAAAATATGTACTTATTATGTTCTAATCGACAGCATAGCTTTTTGCATGCCTTTCATAGCATGAAATGGAAGACGCGAAGGCTTTTCAGAGCTCGCTCGCTCGCTCTGAAAAGCCGAGGCTGCGAGTCACATGGCCTGTGGATCGCAGGCCGCAGACCGCGTGTCGAGCTCGTTATTTAAAGAAAGGGGACTGAAAAATATTTTTTTTGTTTTTCAATGTATTTCTATTTTTTAACGTTTTTTTTTCGATTTTTTAGTTTTAGTTTTTCGAGTTTTTTTAGTACGTTTGAAATAATATTATCGATTCATTTTAAATGCATTTGAAAGAATATAAAATTACCTATCTTTTTCGACCCGAAATTTTAAATAAGGTATTCTCTTTTTTCTGTTATACACAAAAACGCCGTTTTTTTTGTTTAAACGGTGATATCTGGCAAATATAAGATGGACAATTATTGAAATTTGAGAAGATTAGGAATATGGAGAAGAATATTCTGTAAATTCTTCAAGTCTAGATCCTCTTCTTTTTTGAGAAAAAAATCATTTTGTGAAGAAAATTGATTTTCTATTTCGAACGATACCTTGAGTAAAACGGCACCATTTATTCTGAAACTTTTCAAAAAAGTAGCTTTTTACTATTTCTGGATTTCTTTATTTGCCTAGTTTATAATCACCTTTATATTTCGAGTTTTTAGCGATTGTTTTTTTTAGTATATTTGAGCTGAGCTCTTTGCTCAGACTATAAGGTATTTTATCTTCCAAGATATTTGAGATTATATTTTTATTTAATTTTGACTGCTTATTTTTAGAAAATGTCGCGATCATATTTTATTTTTTTTAATTTTATTTCATAGTCAGTCATTTATCAACGGTGGATTTTGACAAACATATTTTATATAGACAAAGCTTTTTTCGTAAGCAAGAATATTGCCGCGAAAGACTTAAGTATACTTATACTCCTTAGATATTCGCAATCGATGACTTTTATTCGATGCCATACCAAAAATCGATCCCCAAAGTTTCATCAATATCTGTGACCCGGACTCCGTGGACTCCCCTTATTAGTTAATCGGTCTCATGACCGTTTTTTTTACTTATTTATTTGAAAAGTCATTAATGTAGTTCGACGATGCAGTGCAATTTTGCGAGAGCGCGCTTCATGAGCGCGTCAGTTTCATTCCCACTCTGCTTTACTCAAAACCTCTGTATACGAAAAGTACTTACACAAGTGCTTATAATCTGAGCAAAGAACTCAACCAATTAGAATTCATTGCAAAGAAACCGTTAGATGACAGCAAGTGTAACACGTACGCGGGGCTATGTGTGCTGTGCGTGAGCGTATCTGTATGCCTCTTAATTTGTGTTAGTCTCGCCGTATGACATCACGTATACTCTCACCGACAGCACACATAGCACCGCGCATATACGAGTGGACGTCATTTTATTGTTCGCGGCACCTACTGCCACCTCGCAGATTTTTTTGCCACGGATCCTAATAAATACTCAAAGGCTAGCTTTCCTTAAAATTTTGCAATATTCATATGGTTTTACGCCAGTTATCTTAGGTCATTAAATTTGATTTTATTCTCAATTATAGAAACATAACATGACCTGCCTAAGTAAAGAATACAAACATTTTTCTGCAAAAAATAAACAAAACAGAAAAAATCTCTTCTAATTTGTTATAAAATTTAAGAGGACATTCCAATGTGACGGGTTAGAAAAATCGATTCTTTTTTGCATTTTTCAGCAGTTTTTACTTGGGCGATTTCTACCTTGTTGACCAGCTATAATGCTCCAAAAGACAGGCTATAACTGCGCGCGCTCGGGTTTCGGTGCAGATATACAAATTAAGCATTCGAGCAGCTGTTCCGTGTTTATACCTGCGTCTATACATACAGATATACAATAGAGACGTATTTTTTTACGATTACAAGTAACGGTTTCTTCAAACGACCAGTATTATTTGAGATTTCGTCGAGGAAAGAGCGTTGTTTCCAGAACTCTAATAAGTGAAAATGGATAGAAAGCAAAGCAAATCTTCTTCAAAACGGCCAAGTTATTCTGGTAAAAGAGGAAATACCATGGGAATCAACATTCGGATGAAGTTGGTACTAATTTTGCTAGTACATCAGCAAATAAATTGAGAGGGAGTCAGGATGACAGTTTCTCTGTAAGTGAAAGTGATTCTGCAACCTACTCATTTATCCAGTTTGCTCTTGTATTTTCATCACTGCAAACCATCGTGAAATGTCAAAAATGTAGTTCAGGTATTACTTTTTCAAAATATGGTCAACGAGGACTTGGTTTCAAAATTAAATTAGTCTGTCAGTGTGGAGATAGATTCATAGACTCGTGCCATATGATAAATGATGCCTACGAAGTTAACCGCCGTTTCGTGTATATTATGCGATTGATTGACGTTGGTTTGCAAAGCCTAAACTATTTTTGTGGATATATGGATATTGGCAAGAGTTTCAACATCAATTTATATCATAATATCATAAAATCTATCTCTGAAAGTGCAAACGCTGTGTACGACATTGTGATTTGTAAAGCTGTTCGAGAAGAAAAAAAGTTGAATGTATAAGCTGGCTTTTCAGAAAACGAGCTCTCAGTTTCTGGCGATGGTTCGTGGTCCAAGAGAGGATTTTCTTCTCTTGTAGGCATTATATCACTGATTGGAAAATATTCAGATAAAATTTTAGATACCATCGTAAAATCGAGTTTCTGCAAAGCATGCAATGCGTGGAATGGTAAAGAAGATACAGATGAATATGATGCTTGGTACGAAACTCACGAGCCAGAATGTCAAGCTAATCACCATGGTAGTGCTGGTAAGATGGAGGTAGATGGTATGATTCAAATGTTTCAGCGATCGGTAAAAAATTCCGACATAAAATATGCCTATTACATCGGCGATGAAGATTCGAAAACTTTCAAAAATCTACTCGAAACTGCTCCTTACGGTGATGACTTTGTCGTGAAGATAAAAGAATGCGTGCTGCACGCTGAACCATAAACTGCTACTCTAACCAACAAAGTTATGCGAGATCTATCATTGTACTATAGTGTAGCAATTTAATGACATCCTGATTCAGTGGAGAGAAATATGGGCCACTTATTATCACAAAATTTCCACGGATGAAAAGTCTCAACACCATTTTTGTCCCGAAGGTGAAAGCTCCTGGTGTAAGTGGCAACAGCATAAATCCGCGGGAACTCCATTTTCCCACCCACCAGCTCTTGATAAAGAAACTCAAGATGTTTTAAAGCCAATTTATCAAGACCTGAGCCACAAGGAACTTCTAGAGAGATGTTTAGGTTCCAACACGCAAAATAACAACGAAAGCTTCAACGCTTGCGTTTGGCGTTTGACACCTAAACATGTTTTTTGAGGCAACAAAATTTTAGAAATTGACGTCCACACTGCAGCTTTTGTGTTAAATGAAGGCCAGAAACCGATACTACAGATCCTGGAAACCATGGGATGTTCACTTGGCCGTGGAAGCTTGAGCTTCGCCGAGGACTGCGACAACGCGCGCGTACGGCAAGCAGACCGGCGCAGCTCGTTTACTTCAAAATCCGCTCGAATCGCCAGGAGAGAGGCTAGAGCTACTGAAGATGAGCTCTACGACCAAGTGTGAGGTACCATGTATGGTACGGGTATTGCTGATTAGCCGAAAAGGTATGTTTTCTATGACTTTTCATCTTGAAAAACTTTAAAGGCGTTTTTCTCAAAACGACATTTTGCACCTGTCGCAGGTCATTTCTCAAAAATGACCGAGCGTATCGACTTCAAATTTTAACCCAATATTCAGCACTATCATGGCTATCGTCCGAACTTCCAAGTTGTTGATATTTTGATTCTAACTTACAATTTCACCTGATTTATGGTGCAAAAATAGTGTTTTTCCTTCTCTCTTTCACAAGAAACACCGCCATTTTGTTAATTTTCCATGAAATAAAATAGTGGAGGTTCGGACCCCAGGGGCGATGACGTAGATTAATAAACTTTTTCGATTTTCTGTTTCAGATCACCTGCACCAGCAGAAATTTTCTTTTTTTGCACACATGAATTTTATTTTATAAATAAATAAATAATTATTTTTTACCATCAAACAAACTTTTTATCCACTCTCCTTGATCTTACTTTTAAGGGAAAAAATATTCGTTCAATTATATGCAATAGTTCCCGAGAAAAGAATAATTGAAAATATGCTTTTTTTGTGCGTTCACATTGGAATGCCCCCTTAAACGATTCTTTGAAGAGTTTTCCGAATAGGTTTAGTTTGTCCTGGAAATGTAAAAACAGAAAGAGAAAATAAAATATTCCATCAACGCACTTCTCTTATTCTTATATGAAACATGTATTAAGCTTTATCGTGTTTACTTGTTATCGATTTTTTCCCCCGTATATGGTATTAATACATCCCTTATATGAGCATTCGTTAAACACTTGCGTGTGTCTTATGCCCAAAACACAGAATTTCGCCTTTAGCGATGTTTATGCGTTAGAATTAATCCTCGTGTTAAAAATGTGGTGGCAATATCTTTCAATTTATCACGATAAAAATTACGCTTTTTAATTCTATAATTGTGCAAAATATAAAATTGACAAAATTCACCTGTAAAAATATCTAAAAATGTAATTATTATTCTTCATCGATTCTACTATGTAATTACACTCATCATCAAATACATCATCATTTTACTCATCCTTATCAAAACTTATAAAATTCGTGACTTACGGGTTTAGTATCAGCTTAAAATCAAATACAAGACATAAATCACACTACACCTGCCGCGACTATTATTTATTTATTATATTTATTTGTTATATTTATTTTATTCTTTAACTTTTCTCTAATTTGTATTATAAACAAATAACAAGACTTATCAAATCAAACTATTTCTTAAACTAAACAATCATATATACACAACTTACTTTTAAGCGATTACTAATTTTTTTATAATAATGTTCATAATTTGTATACATATTTGAGTTCTATCGGTGTTTAAAAGGTGTATTAATTATATGCAGCCTAACGATACATAAATGAATTAAATATATTATTTTGCAGATCGTATACGAGAGCGAGCGCTTACTCTTATAAGTGATGCTTATTTATTTCTGGACATTGATACATTGGCTAGCATGATCGGATCGTCGCCTGAAGAGTCTCGACAAATCGCCATAGAAAAAGGCTGGAGTATTCTGGGAACTGTAGTAAAACCACATAAAATGTATAAGCAACAATGTTCCTCTACTCAGGAGACAATAACTGAAGACCAATTATATAAATTAACACAGTTTGTATCTTTCTTAGAAAATTAGATATTCTAAAAATATGTAACGTGAACTCGTTTAAGTAAAAAATAGTTTCGCTAATATATCTAACGTTTTATGTATAAGTAAACATCTACTATTTTATTAACTCTTCCTGTGCAGTGTTTATTACTAAGTTTGTATTATAATGTTCTCAGCCATTTATTGGCTTTCCAAAATTAAAAAGAAATTCATAGTTACTTGCAAAATTTTTACTCCATCATCTAATATATTATAAGGTTTTTTTTTTATAGCTAAGGATCAGAAAAATCGCTGGAGCTATAAAAGACCCCCATTGCAGACGGCTTGTTAAAATAATTAGATCAAAACAAATTTTTAGTCGGCCGCAAAGCAACTGTTTTCCGACCAGTGCGCAAAAAAAAATTTGCACCCACCCGAAACAAAAAAATTTTGTCCAGCGGGCAGAAAGCGCCTACTTTTTGTCCGCTGCTCAAAAATTGATATTTTGTATATAAAAAAATACGTGCGAGCGGGCGTGCGTGTGTGTGTTCATGCGTGGGTGCCCTTGTGTGATTGCAGTACTCGTCTTTGGCTCGTGCTTGCTCGCCTCGACTCGTACTACCAACCACACGCGGGCAAAAAAGGCTACTTTTCACCCTAGGTACACAATATACTATTTCACGATTTTACTTCAATTATGTCTATAAATTTTACACCTACATTTTTTAAGTTACGTGTCTCATAGTTTTATGCCCCTACATTGTTGAATAACTTTCATTTTGTTCAAACCACTATTTTCTCAGTTTTTACGTCTTCCTTCATTTAATATCATTTTGCATTCTGAAACAGAAAGTTTTGTAACGATGAAAATTTTCAGATCGTAGGTTTTGGAAATTTGCACTAAATAGAGTAATGCAAACATTAACGTACTAAATAAAGAAACAACTCACTAATGCAAGAAAATCTTAAAATGTTTTTAAATATCTGCATACGGAAAATTTATTAATATTCTTAAAAGACAGATCGAACGGAAATCACGCGTAGTTCAAGAATACATACACACATTTCTTATATGTTCAGTAAAAAGTACTACAAAAATTCTTTATTGATTTTGAAAAATATATGAAAACTAAATATATTATTAAGAAGTTCATGCAATTATCTCCAGAATAAAAATCGTATTTTAGAGTAATAGTTAAATATATAAATCTGTTCGAGCAATAAATAAAATAATAATAATAATAATTTAGGCGCGGTTATAGCGTAAGCTAGAATGCAGTGAGGTACTTTATTCATACCGGACACGTGCACGTGAGAATGATGATTGGAGGGATTATGAGAATGAATGAGACAGGTGTAGTTTTAATATAAAAATTAAAGAGCTTATTTATTTAAGGGAAGAAGATACAGCAAACACTAAAATCCTTTAATTAAAAAAAAATAAAAATTTTTCTACAAAACATGTTATAATATAGAAAAAGATGACATTTCAGACTGGTTTTGTTCAAATTCACCACCCTTTGAAGTAGCCATGTTTAATAAACCTGTAAAAAATGACATATGTTTGATTACCTCTGTGCGCAAGGGGTTACGATGGATTGGTATATATTTTTTTTATGAATATTTCATGCTAAAATTAAGACATTTAAAGAGCAATATTTTCAAATAATATTTTTGAAGTATTCTGAGGTTCTATTCTATATGAACAATTTATTGTTTGCGATATAAGCAGTATTTTAATATTAACTTATATTTTTAAAAATGATAATTCAGGTAATATTAAAAAATAACTGTTTAAATTTATTCAAAATATGTTAAATAAAAAGCACAAAAATTTTCAGTGTGATTCACATAGAACTGTTGATCAGGCTTTCAAAGTAAGTTATAAAAATTGCATGATCAATCATTTATCTATTTGCCTGAAACTTATGGATGTTAATGTTCACCACTGTCATATTGTCATACTTTACTCTGTAAAATCTTATTTCATTGATTTGGGTACCCAGTAGACTACGCTCATTCATCTACTTCATTCTGATTGGCCGTCGTTCAAAGATATGTTCACGGCGTTTATGAAACCCGACTCAAATATTGAAGACGTTGAGCGTCTTTACTATCTAAAAAGCCTCACGTTCGCATTTACTCTTATTGCAATGGAAATCACTACATAAGTGTATGTGACAAATTTAAAGCCTGCTCTCTCGATATTCGTCACACATTTGTTTCAGAAAAACAGCTCTGTTTCAATTGCCTTGGAGTGCATCGCCTTCACGACTATAAGTCAAAGGGAACCTGTGCCTCTTGTCACAGTCGACATCACACACTGCTTCATCGAAGCTTTCGAAACTCCACTCCAGACACCACTCAATCTCAAGGTTTTCAACAAATCACTCAATCACGGGCGGCGCTGACTCCAGGCGTCCCACCTCAACATGGTCTTCACCAACCTGCGGCCACCGAACCCTCTGACAGTGGAAATGTGCCGTAAGCTACAAAAACTGGCGTCACGTCACTCTTATGCTCGAGCGCTCATCGATCCCTGTTCAGAGGCATACTTCATGGCAGAATCACTCGCCCAGCCTGAATTCTGCGAAAAATATAACAATTTTATGCAAGATTATATCTCTCTTGGTCACATGAAGGAGTTCTCAACACTCAATTCAGCCCCAAAGGGTTCGCTATCATTCCTCTTGCCTCATCATGGCATATTTAAGACACTAATAAGCTGCGCGTCGTTTTCAACGGGTCAGTCAAACTGCCTTCCGGGCACTCAGTCAACGAGTGCCTTCATATAGGCCCTAAACTCCAGCTCGACCCATTTGATGTGATGCTGCGCTGGAGAATTTTCCGCTACGTCTTCTCAGCCGATATTGAGAAGATGTTTAGGCAAATTCTGATCGCAGAGGAAGATAGAGTGTTTCAACAAATTTTGTGGATCGTCAACTCAGTCATCACAATCTTCAACCTGTGCACGGTTCCATATGGTCTTGGCCCTTCTCCGTATCAAGCCATTAGAACTCTTTAACAAATGGCTACAGATGAGGGTGCTAGATTTCCTCATGCAGCTCAAATGTTACTAAAACAGTCGTACGTAGACGACATCCTTGCTGGAGCAGATACTCTGAAAGAAGCCATAAAAACTAGGCACGAACTAGTGGAACTTCTCAAGGCAGGCGGGTTCCTCCTTAGCAAATGGACCGCTAATCACCCAAGCTTATTCACTCAAGACTGATGTGCCTCAGGATCAGCAGGCCACTACTCAGGACATTTCGTGGCCTCAAGCTCAAACAATTCCAATGCTAGGTATAGCATGGCAACCTCTCCTCGATGTCTTTTGGTTTGAATTTATTTTTTTCTGTGTTCGAGAAGGTTACCAAAAGAAATGCCTTATCGGTTATCGCCCAGCTATACGATCCACTGGGATGAATTACACCAGTGACAACATCATTCAAAATATTTATGCAGTCTCTGTGGCTTGATGGAGTGACGTGGGACGACCCCTTGCCGTCGCCCTTGCAGAAATGTTGGAGCCTGCTTATAGAAGATTTACATTATCTTCAAAGCTTCGCAGTGCCTCGCTGGATCGCATCTTCAGGTGACCTTGAGCTTGCTGAGTTGCATGGGTTTTCGGATGGTTCAGAACGCGCCTTCGCAGCTTGTCTGTATCTACGCACCGTAGATAAAGAGGGTAATGTAAAATGTTTTCTCTTAACCTCAAAATTAAAAGTTGCTCCACTCAAGCAGGTCTCATTACCTCGTCTGGAACTCTGTGGCGCCGTAACGCTCGTACGTCTGGCTCATAGAGTCCGCCGCACCTTGTCTCTTTAACATGCAAGGTGTTACTGTTGATCGGATTCCACTATTACTCTTGCGTGGATAAAGGAGCCGCCCACTACTTGGAAGACGTACGTAGCGAACAGAGCTTTTGAAATTCAAACGACGCTTCCCATTGCCGCATGGTATCATGTCTCCGGTACTGACAATCCAGCTGACTTGCCTTCAAGAGGCATGTCCGCATCAGATTTGACAAAATTATCACTTTAGTTACATGGACCATCATTCTGAGCCAGCAGTGCTTTACGCTGGAAATCATCAAGCGATTGCAAATTCACGACCTTCAAGAAGAGGCCCTCGAGCGACGACCTGCTGCGTGCCTTGCAACAGGAGCACCACCATCCGACCCTGCTTTCATTGCAAAATTCAGCTCATTATTTCGACTCGTTCGTCAAGTAGCTCGGTGGCTACAGCCCTTACTGCGGGTAAGAGCTCGTATCGCAGCTCGTCTTACAAACCGTGAGATTACTGACGAGGAACTCACGTAACTTAACGTATTGACACCAGCTCGATTATTGCAAGCCCTCAATTCACTGGGTGCAACACATTTACTTTACCAATGAAATCAATTGTTTAGTAAAGCTTGAACCCTGGCCTCGTCCAAGTACTTTAATTCGCCTTTATTCTATTTTAGATGAACATGGCCATCTTCGAGTCGGCGGAAGATTGAGGCACTCATTACTACACCCGGATGAGAAACACCCTTTAATCTTGCCTCAACAGTCGAATCTCACAAAACTGCTGGTTCTAGATGCTCACATCAAGACGCTGCATGGAGGTACGCAACTCACCATCAACTATCTTAGACAGCAGTTATGGATTCTTTGAGGACGACAACTCGTCAAATCGACCATTTTTAAGTGCCTTCGCTGTTGGCGACATCGAGCTCAACCTACCACGCAACTCATGGGAGACCTCCCTCTCAAACGAGTTCGACAATTCAGGCCTTTCCTTCACTCAGGAGTCGACTACGCAGGACCAATCTATCTGCGCTTCTCAAAAGGTAGAGGAACTAAAGCCTACAAAGGTTATATTTGCGTTTTCGTGTGCCTCTCAACACGTGCAGTTCACTTGGAAGCCGTTTCAGGTTACTCAACAGCTGATTTCTTGAGTGCCTATAAGCGCTTTACTGCCAGAAGAGGAATCTGTGCGTCTCTTACGAGCGACTGCGGCCTCAACTTCGTTGGAGCAGATAAGGAGCTCAGGTGTCTGTTTGAGCAAGCCAGTGCTCAGCATGACGAAATTGCCCGTCTCCTAGCTACTGATGGGATTGAGTGGCACTTTAACCCGCTAGGAGCCCACACTTTGGTGGCATCTAGGAAGCATCCGTCAAGTCTGTCAAGTATCACCTTAAAAGAGTTATTGGGGAAGCTCTCTTGACATTCGAGGAAATGACAACGCTGCTCGCCCAGATTGAAGCGTGCCTAAACTCACACCCGCTTCAACCCATTTCTGACGACCCAGAAGATCTAAATGCCTTGACTCCCGGACATTTCTTAATCGGTGTGCCTATTCTTACCGTCCCTGAGCCATCTGTACTTGACTGTGCAACATCACGCCTAGACAAATGGCAAATGATTCGTCACATGTATGAAGATTTTTGGAGTCGATGGTCCGAAGAATATCTTCAGAGCCTACAACCACGACCAAAGTGGCGTAGCAAACAATAACAGGTAAAAATTGGTGACCTTTGCCTGCTGCTCTCACAGTTGCGCTCACCTTGCAAGTGGCCACTAGCTCGAGTCACTGCAGTTCACCCAGGCCCGGACGGCTTAGTTCGAGTCGTGAAGGTGAAAACTACGACATCCAGCTACACTCGACCGATTTCTAAAATCTGCATCATGCCTCAAGAGGATGACTGTTCGCCTGTATTTGGCGATGGCGGGCGGGATGTTCCGAAAACTGCCTAGTTGCCTCTACCGCCGTTGGATTCAGAAATATACAGACACACACACACACACTCTCACACCTTCCAACGACACATTTTCTTTCCGATTACATATCGACCACGACAGTAATTAGCGAGACCCGAACGCGACCACACCTAATACATACACGACACTATACTTTTATTTGCCTACTTAGGCCTTTGTATATTTGTAAGGTTAGAATATAATTGAAAATTAAATCAGTGCCTTATGATTTATTTAAACCCCCCTCCACAAGACATAAAAAAAACTCGCTCAATTGTAGTAGCACAAAAAATATTGCGTCACACAAAATTTCCGAACTAATTCAGAATTGCCCATATAAAGAAATAGTTCGGAGAGCGGCCGAGAACATGCCGCTACGTACGAATCATTCGAGGCTCGACAAAAGCGGCACAGGTCAACGCGCAAATCATAATCACGCACCGGCGTACGATAACCGCAGAGCGTATGCAGGCAGGCAGCACGAATGTAGCCGTGCAGAAAGTCGCTGCAGCGAGCGCAGTTCTACAAGGTCTCGGGTAAGCGAAGAACAGGTAAAATTAGCCATAGAAGACATGCGCGATATGATAACGGGATTATGCAATAAAAGTCAAAAAGGTACGCGACCGGGCAAAAAAGGGCGTCGTGACAATCGGGCGGATTATAGCGACAACGAGGATAGCACTAGCAGCGAAGATAGTGCCCCGCGAAGCATACGCCGCAGACAACGCTCCACGTCGCGCGATAGTGCATTAGTAAATACAAGACGCGGTGCGAGGGGAAAAACCACCGTGGTACACAAAAAAACGTGCAATTTCGTGCGGGGTTATGACGCGCTATATAAAGACGCGGAAGACAGATTCGTTTTTGCTGAACACCATAATGTCATCGAGGTAGATCTCGACTTCCTCGCCCTGGAGGCCGGCCATGGCTAGTAACTTTGCCTTGGTGAAGGTTATGATTGCCTCCTTTAAACCCATAGTCATCCTGTCGTACTCGAGTAGCTGGTTCCATGCTTGCAGTCCGGTGCATAGAAAGCGGTGAGGTGTGCAGAATCAGAATGCATTTCGATCTGGTGGTATCCTTGCTTGAGGTCCATCACCGTGATGTAGTTTGCTGAAGCCAGGTGCTCTAAAATGTACCTTGTAAAGGGCAAGGGGTGGCAACTACCATCTGTTTCACCATTCAGTGCCCTAAAGTCCGTAACTAGCCTAAATTTCTTGTATCCTTGGGCGTCAGGCATTTTGATACGATCCAGAGTGCAGATGAGTAGTTCGAGTTGGAAGGAACCACGATTTCTTGGGCCCGTAGCTTGTCGAGTTCCCTTATCATGTGCTCCTTATGGGCTGGAGGAAATCTGAACCTGTGGTTACGTATCGGCTTGTTTGACTTCAAGACGATTTTATGTTGAATTAAGTTAGTCGCGGGCAGCGGCTCGCCCTCGATTCCGAAAAGTCCCGCGTACTCTTGCTTTTATTTCCCTTACGTAACGAATCTCCTCTTCATTGCAGCCCTCTAAGTTCGCCAACTCCATAATTTTGTTGACCCTTTCTTCTCTGGGTGGGAAATTGTCTGGAATATTTCGTTCAAGTTGAGCACCTCTCTATATTTTTCTGCATGCTTATTTGTGTGGTGTAAGCGTCTTAAGCATGCCGAGAATTATGCGGCCTTCTCAGCTGAGTCGACCCCATCGGCCTGATATAGCGGGTTCTCTGCAACCATTTCACATAGGTGTAGGTCAACTACTAGACTGGCAATTGTTACTTCGTTTTTGCTGAAATTTATGCATTCTGCATAGACTCGGCCGTTGATATTTTCGGAAACAAAGTCTCCAAATAGCAGATCAGGATGTAGATGCATTAATGGGACCCACCCTACTTTTACATAGTTATCCCTGACACGCGCACTAATCTCCATTTTTACTCTCGGCGGCACTGTCACTTTTTCGTCGGATAGGAACGGTACGAATAAGCCGCCGAGCTTTAAGCTCTGGGTTCCTGCATCGACACAGCCTTGATGCTGGTCGATAATGTCCCAGCCTATTATTCCTGCATTTTCTATGGGGAACTCGTTCGGTACTACTTGCACATTGTATTGCAACCCCTGCAGTTTGATTGCTGTTTGGCCTAAAGTGAACGAAGTGCCGGAAGTTACTCCTTGGATTTAAATTATGTTTTGCGTAACGATCGTGTAACAAGCCGCGAGGTAACCGATTTTTACGTCGGATACGTCTGCTCCGGAATCGGCGTAAACTTTGCCTTGCCTCTCTTTTACCTGAGGGCCGTCCAATAAAACGATTGGCGGTTGTCGTTCCGCGGTAAGGAATTTGATATTCACTGAGTTACGGGGCATCTCGATTCTCGGCTTTACTTCTTGACGCTCGGCGGTTGGGGTTTGCGATGAACCTCTTTCTAGTTTTTTCGTTGTTTATCGTTATCGCGCTCGACGGAGGGGTTATTGCCGTCTTGGTTGTCGTCGCAATCATCCCGGCGATTCTTTTTGTTGCCCCAGGCGTTTTTACATTTTTTGTTGTAATTATTGTCGCGGTTGCCCTGCCTGATGCTACTAAATCTCCTGTTATCGCGGTTCGCGTTGCTATTGTTATTATTATTCACGAAGCGGCTATTATTTTTGTACGTGTGTTGAATTAAATTTCTCTTTATGTGATCGATCACTATTCTACATTCCTCGATTGCGTATTCGTCGCGTTCGCAGTATATGCAATATGAATCACGTCGAGATTGTTTGAGTTCGAAATTTGTATTGTTACCATTGTAATTATTATTGTTTTTCTGGTTCCAGCGCTTCTTCCACAACTACGCATCGTACATGGGCTGGGACTGGCGCTGCTGCCATCGGGGTTTTGGCAGCGGCTCGACGCGCGTACTGCCTTCTGTCGAACTCGAGAGCCATTTATATTGCTTCGCCGAGGGAGCGCAATCTCCCGCCGCGTACTTGGTGGTCGAGCGGAGCCTCCAACCCTACCAAGAATTGCTGCAAGGCACTTTCTAGCCTTTCTGTCAAAGCTTGAGAGACTGGGCGCCGACTCGATCAATCTCAAGTATCGATTGTGCAATTCTTGCATTCGCACACCATAGTCGCCCGCTATTTCGCCCGGACTTTACTTCAATACTTAAACCTAAAATTTAAAAAATTTAATTATTTTGAAAATTAGATTCTTTAAAAATTTGAAAATTTTTTTTTTCAAATTTTTAAAGAATTTTTTTTTTCGAATTTTTATATTTTTAATATTTTGAAAATTTTTAAATTTTTGGAAATTTTTTATATTTATATGATTTGCAAGAGATAATATATACCGAGACCGACGAGCTCGTGGATAGCCTGCATGGAGTCAAAATGGAAGTGCTCCAAATCGGAGCGGGACTACGCGACATCGCGAACAAAGCACGCGAGGTAGTCCGTCGCCAAACATCCGAATTCGAGATAAAAAATCTCAGTTCTACGACATCGACATTCGGTTGTACATTTGGAAGCTTGTTGACAGTGTCTATAATCATCACGGTGGGATTATGGATACTGAACCGCCACTACCCGAGCTCGCAAATCGAAAAGCATATAGTTATGAGTTTTATGGGGTTTATGGGTTTATAGGGTTTATGATTTTTATGGGGTTTATGATTATAATGGGGTGTATGATTTTTATAGTTTAAAATTTGTATAGGTTTTATGATTTTTACCGGGTTCTGGATTTTTATGAGGTTTATGATTTTTATGAAGTTTGTGATTTTTGTGGGGTTTATGGGATTTACGATTTTTAAGCATTTTGGGGTTTGATAGGGTTTATGGAATTTACGATATGTATGTATTTTATGAGTTTTATGGGGTTTACGATTTGTATGGGATACAAGGGAATTAATTATAACATTATGGGGTTTACAATGTTTTATAAGCGTTTATGGGGTTTACGGTTTTTATGTGGTTTATGTTTTTCATCGGGTTTATAATTTTTATAGGGTTTATTATTATGATAGAGTTTATAATTTTTATGGGGTTTAAGATTTATGTAGGGTTTAAGATTATGATGTGGTTTATGATTTATATGTTGTTTATGATTTTTATGTAGTTTACGATGTTTACGATTTTTATCGGTTTTATGGGATTTATGTGTTTTACGTTTTTTATGGGTTTTATGGGGTTTATAAGATTATGGGGTTCACAATGTTTACTGGTTTTATGGGGGGGGGGGGGTAGAGGGTTTACGTTATTTATAAGGTTACCTTTATCTGTCTTTTGAAGTTCATAGGTTTTATCGTGTTTTTGGGTTTGAGTTTTTTATGAGTTTTATGAGGATAGGTATTTACGTTGTTTATCGGTTTTATGATGTTTGTGAATTTAGTGAATTTATTCTAGGAGCTTATGGAGTTTTCGATGTTTATGAGGTGTATGATATTTATCGGTTTATATATATATATACATATTATAACCAGGTGCTTATATTGTTAATAAGCAATTTAATTGTGCCGCAAATAATTTGCCGGCGTTCCTCGCACTCACTTGCAAGCAACTTGCCGATGTACTTACCTGCTCGGGCCAGCACCGTTGTTGCTGCTTCGTCTCGGCACAGCTGCACAGTTGCACAACTTACCCTCGTTCTCGTCGAGTTCTCGTGAACTCGAGTTTGTGCGGAGTTTCCGCTCCGTGGAGGCTAATTTATCGCAACGCGAATGAAATATAGCTTTCAATTATTGGCCTGACTCGATTCGGCGCGCATGCGGGTCCGGGTAATTGAAGACATAAAGATTTAACAGTAACAATTAACTAAATATCTACATTATATTAATATTCCAAATAATCAGGAAATTCAGTTTTTCATAAATTTTTAGCGCTTCCGTAACTTTTAATCGGTTTTGTGTTGCAATTTATTTTCTTTTATTATATTGTAATCCATTACAAAAAAAGTGTATAACTAACATATTTATTACGTTTTTATAGTTTTAATGTTGTCTCTCCGTTTTGTGGATTCTGATGTCTTTCTCCCATTTTCTTTTAACTATATCTTAATTATTTCGCAGGGGTTATAATGTTTTTTTGTATTTTTGTGTTTATTTAGATCTTTTTTGCGGTCATTCATTTCTTGAAAGAAAGAATATTCTGCTATCATATTTTATGGGTTTATGACATTTTTCATTTTGCCTAATTATGGTCACTTATTGTGGTTTCTGCTGTTCTTTTTACATTTTCTTTTATAGTATTTCTTCATTACTTCGGCGTGGGTAAAATGTTGCATAGGTTTTTTGTTTCATTTTGTTTATTTTTGTATTCATTTTTATCTTACAAAATAGAAAATGTTCTTCTAGCATATTTGAATGTTTTTAATGCGTTTCTTATGTTGTATGATTGAGGTTTTTGTTGTTTCTTCTATAGTTTTTTTTTTTAAGTATTTCTTTATTATTTTATCGTGGTTAAAATTTGTTATTGTTTTTTGTATTTCATTTTGTTCTCTTTTGTGGTCATTCTTTTTTGCCATTAAAGAAAATAACCAGCTAGAAAGAATTTATATTTTTAATTCACGCTTTTCATGTTGATTTAGCATTATGAATATCTGAGTATTTATGATAATTGAAAATATTATTAGAGAATTAAAGACAAATTAAGTGTAAAACATATTTTATTTCGTTCATTGGAGGTAATAATGATTTTGATAAATTTAATAATAATATATAATAATTAATAAATATAGTAATATTATGTTTTTAACGTGTGTTTTATATCGTCATAGTACTTTGTATATCTGGAAATTTACGGAAATCGAATGGGTCTAGCATGAATTAAAGTTATAAAATAATCATTGTATGTACTTTTTTTCTTGTATTAAAAACAATAATGATAATAATAAATCTAACTAATTAATATTAAACATGTAATGATGTTTTTAATGTATTTTTTATGTTGGTTTATCATTTTGTATGTTTGGATTTTTAGAAAATCGAAAAGCTCCTACAAAAATTAAATACAAAGTTATTAAATATTAAATGTATTAAGAGCACGAAATTCTACGTTAAGGTACTTGCCCATGTTAGGGGTATAGTGACTTCTATGGGTCATGTAGAGGTCAAATCCCGGTTTAGCGCAGGGAAGCTGGTAAATTGTTGTTTATCCAAAAATGTTTAAATTAAAAGTTGTTTGGGTCACGGGGCCATAAGTTGCTGACCTTGACCTCCATTCTCAAGGCGGTTTGAAGGTCAACTTGTGTTGTTCATTTATTTCGTTTATTTTTTTATTTCATATGACCCAATTAAAAATTATTCAGATTATTGGGAGCCGTAGGTTGGTGTCTTTGACCTTGATCTTGACCTTCATTCTCAAGGTGATTTGAAGGTTAACTTATGATTTTTTAATGGAAACCGCTATTTTTTACTTCAAATTTTGAAAAAGCACAAGATTCTACTTTTAGGCATGTGCCCGTGTTAGTGGTTATAGTGACGTCTATGGGTCATTTAGAGTTTAAATTCCTTTTAAGCGGAGGAAACCCGCTAAACCGAGGTTTTTCCAGAAATGACCAAATCAAAAGTTGTTTGGGTTATTGGGATCGATATATAGGTTGCTGTCCTTAGCTTCGACCTTGACTTTCATTTACAAGGTAATGTCAACGTCAATTTCTGTTTTTCATTTCTTTCTATTTATTTTTTTAATTAAAATGACCCATTTAAAGGTTGTTTTGGTCGAACGGGGCCATCAGTTACTGAACTTGATTTTGATCTTGACTTCCAATTACAAGGTGATTTGAAGGTGAACATGTGACTTTTAAATGCAAACCACCATTTTTTGCTTCGAAGTTTAGTAAAGCACGAAATTCTACTTTGAGGCATGTGCCCGTGTTAGGGGTTATAGTGACTTCTATGGGTCATTTATTGGTCAAATCCCTGTTTAGCGCAGGGAAGCTGGTAAATCGTGGTTTTTCCAAAAATGATTCAATTAAAAATTGTTTCGGTCGCAGGGGCCATATGTTGCTGACCTTGGCCTTGATCTTTACCTCCATTCTCAAGGCGATTTGAAGGTCAACTTGTGTTTTTCCTTTTATTTTTTAATATTTTTATTTAAAATTACTCAATTAAAAGTTGTTTAGATTATTGGGAGCCGTAGGTTGCTGTCCTTAACTTTGACCTTGACTTTAATTTTCAAGGTGATTTGAAGGTCAATTTCAATTTTTTATTTAATTTTTGCTATATTTTTATTTAAATCGACCCATTTAATGGTTGTTTCGGTCGTAGGGGCCACAAGTTGCTGACCTTGACCTTGATATTGACTCAAGGCAATGTGAAGGTCAACTTTTTTTTATACTAGAACCCCCATTTATTACTTCGTATTTTGATAGAGCTCGACGTTATACTTTCAGGTATATAGGGGTTATCGTGACTCTTAGGGGTTATTTAGAGGTCAAATCCCTATTTGGCGCAGGAATGCTGACCTTGACTTTGTTTTCGATCTTTATTTTTAAGGTAATTGCAGGTCAACTTGTTCTTTTCAACGACAAGGTCAATGTCAGTAACTTATTGTTCTCTTCCATCCTCATAACTTTTAAATGGATTTTTGCTATTTCTGTTTCTTTGTGATATATCTGATTAATATATCATTCTTTGATTATATAAAATATTTAAATAATTTATAACATGGTGCTCAATTGTTAATAACAATTAGTTATCAATTGTGCTAATAACCTGTTGACGTACGCCACACGCAACGCGTGTACAAGTCTTACCGCAGCGCTCATCTTTGGGTCGGCCCGCGGTGACTCGCCGCTGTAGTCTTACCCCGGTGTACCTGTGCAGGTTTTTCCCACGTATACGCCGAATCCAGGAGGATTCGACTTTGTTTGGAGTTTCCTCGACGCACGAGTTTTAGCGACCTGAAAGGAGCGCGAAAACGCGAATGCTAAGTCTCTCGCAACATGAATAAAAACGCTTGCTGGCCTAACTCGATGCAAGAAGCAGTCGGGTACAGTTTATTAATGACACACTGATTTAACAATAACAATAATTCTACTATATTCTGAAATAAATAAATAAGGTAATTTACAACGAAGTTAACAATAACATAATAACAATGAATTTAATAGTAATGCGTAGATCGAATGTCGCTTGCGTGTTCATTAAGCCCGTCACTGAACACGCCACCAGAATTAGAGAGGACTTCGATCATGCGTGGGCCTCTCCTATCGCGGGCTATTTGGAACCCTTATATTCTGGGGTACCGGTAAACTATTCGTAGTATGGCCCTTATATACGTACGCGTTTACCTCTGGGCTAGCTCTTATCTCTATTAAATAGAGTTTGTGAATCGGACGCGGAACGCCGCTGATGAAGCTACTATTTCTCTCTCTGCCTATCTCGCTTTCTCGTTGCTGGCAGCTAGCTCTGTCGCTTTCCCTCCCGTTGACGCTTCGGCGCTTACTACTGGAGGCCTCTCGCCTCGCGTGCTGACTCTCCTTCTTTTGATGATGGTGGGGGTCAAGCGTTCGCCCCCACCAGTCGTTCTTGCACCCACGAATGCGAGAATCACCGTACACAGCCGAAGCGCGAACACGTGCAGGGAGAATCGCCAACATGACGGCGAGCAAGCCGAAAGCGTAGTGCGCGGCACGATAGCGTTAGCGATAATGGCCTTTCTGCATGGTCTCGGCGGCATCTCGCCGCCTGCTCTCTCTTACCTACCTGTTGCAGCGCGGCTGTCAGATGGCGACACTTGGCCCATTTTATACAAATTTAATTATTGTTCTGTTATCAAAAATTTTATATATGGCAGATTATCAAAGAATATATATTTTTTAAATCAGTAGTTGTCTAAAACATTAGAAGTTTTTTTTACGTCTGATACACCTATGATCAATGCACAAAAAAGTTGCTGGGTGTGTGAAATAATAGCGATCTGGAAAGAAATATTTTTCGATTATCTTCCATATAAGTCAATGCATTTAAACGGCTCGATAGTTCAGAAATCCGCCCCGTAAACATGTAAAATAAGCGGGTCGTCAAAAATATGCACATAGCGAGTAGAACGTGAGTTAGTTGGGTATAAGGAATTTTGGTTTGAACATTTAATTATAACAATAGCCGGTGTCCGTTGGGTATTGAACTGTAATATTGAGCGTTTGGTTTGTTAATTAAAATTTATAGCAGGTTGGTTAGTTGGGTATAAGTATGTTAGGTTTAAACATTTATTTATAACAATATTCGGTGTCCATGGGTAATTTTACTGTCATATTGGGCTTTTAGTTTGTTAATAAAAATGTATAGAACATGGGTTAGTTGGTTATATGGGTTTTCGGTTTGAAAATTTTTTCATAACAATAGTCGGTGTCCTTATGTAATTTTGCTATCGTATTATGCTTTTGGTTTTTTAATAAAAATTTATAGAAGGTGGGTTGTGTTGTGTTGTGTTGGGTTAGTTTATTTATTTATTTATTTAACCAGAGTAATACATCGTAATACATGTTGTAGTTAATCTCCAGATATATTAATTATATCTGGAGTAACCCACATCCTATAGAGGTAGTCAGAGCTACCTGTACATAGGTCCGGTGTGTATAATAACTTAATAATTAACTTACAATCTAAGTAAAACTAAAAACTAACTTAAAACCTAAGTGTCCAAGTACATATTTGTCTTGGATAAAGTAACAGTGACTTGTTGATGTTTATAATATATTCGTACTTATCCATTTTTTAAATTTTTTCTTATTATAAATCTTTGATATGTCTAGTATTTTAAGATTTATATTAATTGTTGGTAGGCAGTTATAAACTTGTATTGCTCTAATGTGATTACTCTTATCACTTACAGCTTTTGAAGATTTTGGTGGTATAATAAGTTTATTTCTGGTTTTGCTTTTAGACGTTAAGTATAAATTCTTGAGTTCATTATAATGATACGATACACATTCATAAGCAAAAATTTGTTTTAAATTTAATGGGTTGTCCTGATTGAAACTATTTTTATTAACAATTTTTAGGATTCTATTCTGAGTCTTTTGAAGTAACTCCAGATTGTTTCTGTATGCACCACCCCAAGCTATATTTCCATAAGTAATTATACTATGAAAAAATGCATAGTATATTATCTTAAGTGTATCAGATTGCATGTATTTTGACATTTTGTAAAGTATAAATAATATATATTTTGTTTTCTTTATTATATATTCAATATGTCTGTCCCATTTTAGATTGTAATCAAATACAATACCTAGATATTTACAATATTCTACCCTACAAATTTTAGTACCCTGTATTTTTATGTTCATATCTTTAGGAACACTATCACAGTAATTGCCAAATGTTATGTAGGTTGTTTTATTTATATTTAAAGATAGTTTGTTCAGAGCTAACCAATTAGCTATATCATCCAAGTACTTATTCATTTTATTTTCAACTTTTTCCCAGGTATTATCAGATGCTATAATTGCTGTATCATCAGCATATGAGATAGTGCTGTCAGTTCTATTTATTAATAAATCATTAACGTAAATTATGAATAGAAGTGGTCCTAGTATAGTACCCTGGGGAACACCTGTGTCTATTGTTTCATATTGACTTTCTGTTATTCCAATTCTAACTTTTTGTCTCCTATTGCTTAGATAATTCATTATTAGTTTATGTGCTTTACCTCTTATACCATAATTATATAATTTATCTAATAAGATAGAATGGTTTACAGTATCAAACGCCTTAGCTAAGTCTAGGAATGTGATTGCTATTGGTTTGCTTTTGTCTAAATTGCTATATATTTCTTTCGTTATATAACTAAGAGCATCTTTAGTACCTTTATTTTTTACAAATCCATATTGATTGTGAGTTAATAGTTTAAATTTATCAAAAAATTCTTGTAATCTTACAAAAACAATTTTTTCTAGAACTTTTGCTATATTTGAGATTAAGGATATGGGCCTATAATTTGATATTTCCATTTTGTTTCCAGCTTTAAAGATAGGTACTACCTCAGCTGTTTTCAATGATTCAGGCCATATTGATTTTTCTAGACATATATTAAATATATGAGTTAATGCATTTACGATTAGATTTGATAGTATTTTCAAAGCTTTTGTTGGGATTTTATCAACACCGCCATTTTTTATTTTCATATTTTCAATTATTTGTAAAATTTCAAAATTATTAGTTGGTTTTATAAAAATAGAGTTGCAATTCATGGGTGGTAGTTTTAATATCTTACCCTGCGGAATATTAATTTTATTACTTAAATTCATTCCTATTTTGCAAAAATATGAGTTCATTTGATTGGCAATTTTTGTAGGGTCATCTATTATTTCATCGTTATTCATTATTATTTTATTAATTGTATTATTATTTTGCGATTTAGTACCCAGTTTACTTTTTATATGTTTCCATAGTTGTTTGGAATTATTGCTACTTTTTATTATTAAATTTCTTTCATGCTTAGTTTTAGCTTCTTTAATAATTTTATCAAGACTCTTTGTGTAATTCCTATATTCTAATTTTATTCTTTCGTTATTAGGTTCATTACGCATTTTGACATATAATTGTCCTTTTCTTTCACATGAGATCATAATAGCTTTAGTGATCCAATCCTTTCTTGGTTTATTCTTATTATTTTTTCCATTTTTTAACACATATTTAGATTTTTCTAAACAGTCTTGTATTTCAGTTATTAAAGTTGTTGTAGCTTCTTCAGGATCATGCATTGATTCAATTATATTCCAATTTTTCATAGCAGCTACTCTGCGTAGTTTAATGTAATCATACTTATAGCAAATATTTTCTTTATTTAATGTTTGTGAATTGTTTATTTTTATAAATAATGGATAATGATCAGTAAATGGTATTAAAAGTTTGAAGGATTTGGTGTCTAGAGATTTGGTTTTTATATATATGTTATCAATGCATGTGCCTTCTCCACTATTATCATTTGGTCTAGTTGTATATATAAACCCAGGGTAAAAACCTTTTTCAAGCATATTATTTAAAAGTTCCTGACTGTTATGATCTTCTTTCATAATGTCAATGTTAAAATCACCAATAATTAAATGATTTTTTATATTTTTTTTGCCGTTCATATATGATTTTAAGTTGGAAATGAGTTCAGTACATGATAGATTATGACATCTATATAATGTTGATATTTCAAGAGAAATACCTCTATTTAGTGTTATTCTTGTATTTAATATTTTCAATTTACCAATTTCAATTGTTTCGGTTATTTCTGTTACGCAATCTTTTATATATACAACTACTCCATCATTTTGATTTATTTTGCTATTATTATAATATAAATTATAACCTTGTATAGAAAAATATTCACAGTTATGTAAGCACCATGTTTCTGAGCATACAATTATATAAGGTTTGATCCTCAAGCTCTTAATAAAAATTTCTAATTTTGTATAGTTAGCATTTAGACTTCTAATATTAACATACAGTATAAGGCTGTCTTTTATATTCAAATTTTTATTAAGAGTTTTTAGATCAAGATATGATATTTCCTCTTGAATTACTTCTTTTTGGAATTCTTCTATGAGATTTAGATGTTGCTCCATTATTTACTTTTATTTCTGCTTGTGCTTGGGCTTGTTAATGATAGTATACTAGTGCTGAGTGGTGCATTCTTGCTGAGCGTTGCATTTTTGCTGAGTATTGCACTCTTCATTCTTGGTTTAGTTGAGTTCATTGTCGTAGTGTTTTTTTTGTAATTTTCTACATTACCCATGTATCTTGGTATAGTAGGATTCATAGGATAATCTGTCATACTTATGTATCTATTAAGTTTTTTCTTAAATATTGTACATTTTTCCGTATCATTAACTACATGGTTAACCTCTAAATTTGTTTTATATTTAGTATTGCTATAAAAACAATTGATACATACTTTATTGGACAGGTTATCACATTGTGAAGATATGTGTGTTCCAGCACAATTTATGCAACAAAGCTCATTTTCACAGTTACGAGGATTATGCCCAAATCTTCCACACTTATTGCAGGGCTTGATATTTATTAAATCCCAGACTCTGCAACTTTGATAACCAATAAAAATTTTATTTTGGTTGTCTCTTATACGTTTGTATAAATCTCTTGGTACTTCTATTATTAGGCTTAACTTGTTAGTAGTCGTAATTTCATTTATGTGTAATATCTTACATTTGTCTTGATATTCACTAAAATTTCTTCGATTTATATCATTTTCAAGTTCATCTTGGTTCATTTGTGTGGGATCCACTCCAACTATTTTCATCTTTGGCGATTCAATTTTTTCATACACAACATTATAATTATTAGATAACTTTTTTGTTAAAACATCAAAAGTAGTTTTAGCACTTCTTTCGTCCAAGCTTTTAATCAATAATTCATTATCATTAATTGATTTCACATATTTAGTTTGAATATTTTTATCATCTATTAAATAATTGCACACTTTTTTTGAAAAATCTTTAGGATTTTTGTCTTTTTTTTTATTTTCTACAATTATTGCTGGAACTCTTTTCTTTTTATTTACTGATTTATTAATTAATACCTCAGCATATGTTTTTTGGTTTAGTTGCACTTTTTCAAATTCATCTTCATTCTTCTCTTTTTTCAATAATCTTTTTAACAGAGTATTCTTGTTTTTGAGTTGGGTATAAATATTTTCGGTCTAAATTTATTTATTTACATTTATTTATAAGAATATTCGATGTTTTTGGGGTATGGACTGTAATGTGGATCATTTTGTTTGTGGATTAGGCGGTAGAAATTTCGAACACGAGATCTTTTTTTTTATCAGTAAAGGTCGACTGACGGTGGACCGCATCGAAAACCAAATCAACGGACCGTTTTGGGGGCCCCTAGCACATCCCTATAATATTATGTTTTTATTATGCTTTGAATGTTTTCTGATTATTTCGCATATATGGAAATTTATGAAAATCGGAAAGATTCAACGCGAATAAAAGACATAAAATAAACTTTAAATGTATTTTTTTACACTACATATAATAATGATAATAATAAATCGTGAAAATTAATACTCAACATAATATTATGTTTCTAATATGCTTTTTATGTTGATTTATCATTTTGTATATCTGGGTATTTTTGATACTATTTTTGTAATAATAATGATAATAAATCGAATTGGCTTTCTTCTTGTCCCTATCTCTATACTTTTGCCTATTGTAATTTCATCGTACAATAGCTGTTTTTTAGGGATTTTTTAAACCATATTGATAAGTATTTTTCGGTGTGCCTATTTCACGGTGCCTCTATTATTTCTAATTTTTTATCATTTGTTTGAATATGTGTTTGCACAATATAACGGGGTTTTAGCCCGGAGCAAACCCGCGATATATTAATATATTATTATGGTGGTCAGAGCATGAATTATGTGTGGGGAAGGTAGAGCCATGGACAACTCGAGAGATTTATTAAAAATACCATGTATATTATATTAGAATATGGATAGGGTACAGAGGCGTATAGGCCGATGCCCGTGCTCTCTCGCAGGCTAGACGCCGGTAGGGGGGATGTCACGAAAAAGAGAGAAAGAGATAACGAGAGTATTGAGTCGAAAAGGCACTCACAATGTTTCTCGGCTGCGGTGATCCCTGCGCTGTCGCAATGGTGATATATCGGCCCTCGGTAGTTCGCTGGAGCAAGTCTCGCACGATTGCTCCGGATCACACGATATTTCCGAAGCTCGAATACACCTGCGGTACCTACGACGTGCTCTCTCCAAGGTTCAAGCGTCTCTGTCCGTCGCGGCTCTCTCTCGCCGTGCTCCCCCCGCGGCCTACCTATACTCTCTCTCTTTCTCGTTACTCACCGACTCTTTCCCTATCTCATGCCGCCGCCGATGATGCCTGTAACATTTGAATAATTATTACATGTTTTCTTGTATGAGAGAGAGAGTATGTGACGAGGTACCATTACCCGGCGTAACAAATATATGTATTCATCCGTGTATCCGTGCATTCACATATCATTTCCTTTCATTACCGTATGATTTAAATTTCCCTTCAAAACGCTCGATTTTATTTTAATCATGCATATACTCTGTTAGTTCGCTATTGGGCCAATTTCACGGTGCCTCTCTTATTTTTAATTTTGCATTATTTAAATAATCACATTTTTTGTTATACATTTTTCGTATTTTTACAAATTTATTGTCTATTTCTGAAACATTTTGTCTCGCTTTATGCTTATAATGTATCATTTTCTTATCAATTTTCGGTTATTTTGTGTGTTTCCTGTCTCCCTATTACCCCCCAAATAAAATTTTTATATGTGCTATAGCGCATCGGGAAAAATAAGGCGAGAAAAATATTATTTCCTCCCCAGAGAGACAAAAAACACTATACACTAGCAATGCTATATTTTCTCCTAAGTCGCAAAACTGTATTCTTATTCTCGTTTTACAAAATAATTTAATGCTAAATTTTGCATGCTCTTTGACCTATTCTGATTAGTAGGAGTACTTCTTTAAAAAAAAAAATTAAAAATACCTAATCTATAGTGTTTAAATGCAGTTTACGCAAAGTTAAACAAATTTATAACGAAAATCAGAAAAAACGTGTAGGACTGCATATGACCTGAGTATCGCAGTTGAAAACTCTGTTATTACTTATGAATTATTAAATCCATAATTATTTTTTCCTAAACACAATCTCTAACCTTTTCTGAAGAAGTTACTTGTTATAAGGTCTATATAATAAGGTCTTAAGTTTTTTAAGTGAAATTTTCCCCTTTCTTTTTTCAACATAGGGTCATATAATAAATACGTGTCTAGGCCTACAGCCTGCTGCACGATGAACGACCCCTGGAATACATCGAAAAATTTTGCTATTTTCCCGTTCTCAGCGTCCGATACATTTAATGCATTAACTAATACTCTATCGCTGTTTTGAAATTGAAAATGCGTCTTATTGGAATTCCTTTTCGCATCTCTCTTTTTTAAAAACTTATGTGCATATTTGCGAGCTAGTGAGATTCTATGATCGCGGGTCACATTTTCGTCCTCTTGCGTTAGTTTCATGTACTTTTCCCTTAAGGGTCGTGGTGCTTATTTTTCACGAAAGAAACGTGCTAACTCACGGTATACACGTTCAATTACATGATTCTGAGGATGTCGTATTGAACAATATACTAGGCATATATCTTCGATTTTTAATTTTTCAATCCATTTTTTGCTCGTAAATTGCGTATCATGGTCCGATATTATCGCCTCTGGTTTCCCGTATGTAGGCACGTAATCATTTAATAATTTTCTAATCACGGACACGGTATTTGCTTTTTAAGGGGGTAAAATACTGCTTATTTACTGAACACATCTATGGTTGTTAATATGTATTTTACTCCTCCTGTAGACCCGGATAATGGACCGAAAAAGTTTATCGACAACATTTTTCGCTGCTTATTCGTTAAGATTGGCTGCGTAATTTCGTCATATCGCTGCATATTTAGTTTTTTGACATGTATCGAAGGTTTTTAAAATTTCCGCTACCCTCTTTCTCAAATTTCGCGTATAAAAATGTTCGAAAATCATTTTATACACTTTACGTGATCCTACATGCCCATATATCCCATGTACCTCCGTCACTAGTAGCTCTAAACATCCTTCGGGTACATATATTTTCACGCGATCCGGCATAATTTTACATAGTATATTTTCTCGCATTTCAAATTTCTTTTTAATTTTATAATCACCGGACCTTAATTTTTTCATGATTTCTCACGCATAAGGTTCCCTTCTTTGCGTTTTTCTATATTTTTATAAAATTCGGTTAACGCGGGGCTTAGTTTTTGTTGCGCTATCGCGGCTATAATAATTTATGATTTTCCGCGCGGTTAGGCTCTAGATCTGTGTCTTGACTGAGATAATCTGCGACGGCATTTTCTTTACCCGGTACATATTTCGGATCAATGTTAAAATCTTGTATTGCAAGATTTTATCTTTGTAATCTCGCATTACGGTATCTGCATGTTTTTACAAATGAGAGGGATTCATGGTACGTCCTAACGAAAATATTGACTGCCCCCCGTAAAAACGTATCTAATCTTTTTAATGCCCATATTAAAGCGACCATTTCTTTTTCTGTCGTAAAATATGAGCACTAGCTCCCTTTTAGCGTTCTACTCACGAAGCACACGACTTCCTCCTCCCCCTCGTCATTTAATTGAGATAAGGCCGCGGCGCATGCAAAATCCGACGAGTTGGTTGACAGTACGAGGGTAGTTCAATAAGTCTTTAGAATGACCAACAGATGGCGCGCGAATCGCTCCAAATCATCTGTTTTCAGTCAGCACCACTCCCGACTAGATATATGGTGCAGTCACAGTCCACATCTTCTGAGTTTACGTGTTTTTATAACCAATTGAAAAAAAAAAATTGCTTGTTAAGAAAAATGGAAAAAAACGAGTTCAGAGCGGTAATTAAACATTTTCATTTAAAGGGTTTAACTCCATATGAGATAAAAAATGAATTGGACTCAGTTCACGGCACATCTGCCCCTGCCTTAGCAACGGTTTATAACTGGGTAAATGAATTTAAGCGTGGTCGTACATCAATAAGTGACGAACCACGTTCAGGAAGGCCCGTAGAAGCAACTACTCCCGAAATAATCAATAAAATCCACGATATGGTGTTGAAGGATAGAAGATTAAAAGTGCGTGAGTTAGCTGAGGCCACAAGGATATCTATAGGTGCAGTTGTTTCAATTCTACATGAAAAATTAGGCATGAAAAAGCTATCGGCAAGATGGGTGCCGCGTTTGCTCTCAGCTGAGAATAAACGCAATAGAGTGGTCGCCTCTGAGGCTCTTTTGGCGCGCATAAGTCGGAATCCTGAGGAATTTTTTCGTCGATTTGTGACTGTGGATGAAACATGGATACACCACTACACTCCTGAGACAAAGGAGCAATCCAAACAGTGGATTTCCACAGGCGAACCAGCTCCAAAGAAGGCAAAGACCGTAAAGTCAGCTGGTAAGGTTATGGCTACAGTTTTTTGGGATGCACGTGGAATTATACTTATTGACTACTTGGAAAAGGGTAAAACAATTACTGGTGAGTATTATGCATCATTATTAGAGCAGCTGAAAGAAGAAATTAAAAAAAACGACCACATTTGGCGAGAAAAAAAATTCTCTTTCATCACGACAACGCCCGAGTTCACACATGCTTCGTTTCAATGGCTAAAATTGAAGAACTAAAATTCGAATTGGTCGAACACCCACCGTATTCACCAGATTTAGCCCCCAGTGACTTTTTCTTATTTCCAAACTTGAGAAAATGGCTCGGTGGACAGAGATTTACGGACAACGAAGACGTCATTGCCTCTGTAAGTGCTTATTTTGAGGAACTTCCGAAAACGCACTTTTCTGAAGGATTAAAAAACCTTAAAAAGCGATTGACCAAGTGTATAGAGATCCAAGGAGATTATGTTGAAAAATAAAAAAAAATTTACCCAAAAAAAATTGTTTTTATACTTTATTCTAAAGACTTATTGAACTACCCTCGTATGTACGGCCGTTTCGGGTCAGCGTATTTTAAGATAATATTTTTATCGAAAATTTTCTGTATATTATTAAAAGCTATTTGTCGCTCCGTCGTCCAAGGAAATATAGCCGCCTTTTTAAGTAAATCAATCAAAGGTTTCGTGTGCTCTGAGTAGTTTTTTACAAATTTCGTATAAAAATTTACAAACTCCAAGAAACTCTGTAACTTCTTTACATTGCTGGGTCTATTGGAATTTTTTATCGTTTTTATTTTCTCAGGATTTGGTCTGATTTCACTAGCTGATATAAATAGGCCAAGAAATTCTACTTTTTTGCACATGAAATTTGATTTTTTTAAATTTAATCTTAAATTATGGGCTAAGAGCCTTTCATAAAGCAAAGCTAGGTGTGACAGGTGTGATTCAAATTTTTTTGATTTCATCACCATATAATCCACAAATAATACAAGAAATTCGTCAAAATCCGACGTTGTTTGGTAAATCTCTGATTAATGCTGAACCGCTGGTCTTAACCCCAAAAGGATTACAACATTATGCTCAAAAATATGATTATCGCACTTAAAAGCCGTACATTTTTTGCACCATTCTGCGAGCTTTACATGCCAATAACTACAAGTAAAATCTGATGTACTTGTTATTGGCTTTCCCGCACATCTTTGCAATATCTCCTCTAAGCCCGGTGGTCCCTCGCAATCGTCAATCAGCCGCGCGTTTAGTTTTCATGCGTCTAAACATAATCGAATAGAACCGTCTTTTTTTTTTGACAACCGCGCCAGGGTTAATATAGCGGTATCGGATAGGGCTTTGTATAATAGGGCGTATCGTCCTTCAGAAATAATTCTTGCTCATATGTCGTTAATAAACCGGATTTTTTTTCAAACACTTTTTTATATTTTACAAGTAACTCTTTTAATTTTATGTTTTGGATTCATTTACATTTTCACATAAATTGACTTTATCTTCGATTTCTTCTATTGAGATATAGTACGATTCTTCGCGGGATTCCGTACATTTTTCATCGTCCTCGTCGAAGTAATTATCGAAATCTACCTCATTTTCGAGGTATTCATTCTGGGGCTTGATACACAGAGATGTGTAGTCGTTCGACGCGAACCGCCTATCCGTGTAACCGATAACTCCGTCTTTCTAATGTGCATGAATTAATACTTGTTGATTTACCGTATCAATTAACATTTTTAACGCTTTTATTGAGTCGTATCCTATTATACAGGGCTTTAACAATTTTGGCACTACTAAAATTATCAATTTTGCTTTTAAGCCTCCGATAGTTATCGTTATCATTATTTGGAATTTTAATCTTGCCGATTTGCCCCCCGTCGCGCCTGTAATAATTTTTTCGCTTATGGGTAACGTAGGTCATTTTTTTAAGTGTATCGATATTCGCGTAGTAAAATTTCTCTGAAGTCGCCGTGACTTCACTACCTGTGTCGATTAATGCTTTTATCTCGAGCCCGTAAATGTTTACGCTAATCTCCGGGCAACACGTGATCTCAACATTTTCTCCCTCGGGCTCTACATCATATAATAAAGTTTCCCGCGGGTCTTCTAATATAGATGCTATATTAATACGATCAGTTGCGCCTCGCCTATTTTGTTCTCCTTCTAGATCCGAGTTACAAGGCGCAACTAGTTCCCGTTTCCCGGAGGTTGATTATTGTTTATTTCTATATCTAATACGTTTGTATCCTGTGAACCATTTTTTTTTCACGTATTGGTTTTATGATTTTCCCATTTTTTAGGGTTTTTAAAAGTATTACTCCCGGTTTTTTGATTTTCCACAAATTTTACACCTTACATGGCATTCATATTTTTTGTTTGCCACGGTTTTTTATTTTCCGAACTTCAGGTAGGGTTATTTTGAGAATTCCGCGCCTTATTCGTGAAATTTTTATTGTCTACAGTATTAGCGGCCGTGCGGTTGCCCTTTATACGCTGATCATCACTGTCATATTCAGCTAATATTTTTAACAAACTATTTTTGTTTTTATGTCCGTCATAAATGCCCCCGATAATCTTTTATTTCGCGGCATTTTGCGTTTTTGAAGCCGTTAATATAGTGTTAAATAATATTGGTCGGTTTATTAATTATTTATATAATTGTATGTATAAATATTGATTACGAAAATTTATTTTATTTATAAATTTTTTGCTTTACCTTACAAAAAAATGGATTGACTTTACTCAATTTTTAAAGTGTTCACACGGCGCGTGAGCTCGATCATTTTCTCATCCTGCTCCTGCTGTATTTTTTCCACGGTACCGAGCTTGGTTTTTGTTTTTTCCGTTAATACTCCCAAGTGAATATGTAATTTTTCGGTTTTTACCGATAATTTATTTATCACTTTTATCACATCATTTAACGACTCCCATAAATTTTAGTTATCTTGACGATGATGTACAATTTTATCTTTTAAATTTTCATTTTCAGTTTTCAAAATTCGTTTCTTGTCGTGAAGACTCTGTATTGTTACTCATCTTACCGTTTCAATCGATTAATTAATATCTGGGTATCCGTAATTCGTGAGTGAATGCGAGTCACGATCTTGTAGCCCAAACCCCACACGTCCCGATTGAGTTCCTCTGTCAGCTTCTTCCAGCACTGTGCCTTCCTCCGGTTGATCTCACGTCGGAGCGGCTTGCGAGCTGTTTTATGCTGCGCCGATAACAGTGCTGCCCTCGTTTCGTATCTCATTCTTTGCGGTCTTCTTCTGAGGCGTTTCGCTTCCGCTCTCAGTTGCGCGATTTCATCCGACTACCAGTAAGCAGGGCGTTTTCCATGTTGCGATCCCTTGCGCGGCATAGATGCGTTGCAGGCTTGGTGAATAGGACCCATAGTCTCCCTCACGAGGGCCTCCGCTCCGTCCCGGTCTTCGGTGGCATTCGTCGTCGTTAATTTTCCCTATCGTTCAAGCAGTACCTCGACTAGTTCTTCGGTATTCAGCCTGGCCAGATTCCATCGGGGTGGCTTTGCCGCGACTTTTTGCGATTGGGATTTATCGCGCAGGAAGGTGATATATTGGTGGTCGCTTCCGTTGTAATCCTCCATTACCCTCCAATCCGACGCTCTGCGCGCTAAATTTTCGGATTTGAAAGACACGTCTGGAATCGTCCCAATATGCCCTACCCTTCTGAATGTCGACGAGTTCTCAACGTTGAGAACTATCAGGTCGAGTCTAGGTACCATCTCCATGATGGATTTTCCTCTGCTGTCCGGCACTGGCAAGCCCTACTCCAATGCTCCCGCACTGAAGTCGCTGGCGACTACGATCTCGCATTCTATCTCGCGAATCGCCTCTTCCAGCTCGTCCAGACTCCGCCAGAATTGCTCAGTGCGGACGTTCGGGGTAAAGTAGCAGCTCACGTAAGTTACGTTTCTGCTTCTCACCCACACAAAGCCGCTTCCGGCCCCGTGTTCGTCCACTCTGATGGTTCGTGGGTCCACGTAGACTGCTGCTGTGCCAAAGGTGTCTTTGTATCACGTAGGTACATTCCAGTCACAGAACTGCTCGCTGATTAGCAGCACATCACTCTTCGTCTGAGATATACTCTGAGTCAGAAGGCTGTTGGTTAATTCGGCTCTGTGAAGGTTCGCTTGAAGGACCAGTATACGGTTCATCATTAACGCTTGGCTTTGGTCATTTCGTCAAACGCTCTACACTGTCCTGATCTCGGCATGTGGCCCAGCTGTGCTTGGTTTACTCCAAGGTCAGTACATAAGACGCACCTCGCCTCGGTAGCCTTGCAGGCTGCTCCTTTGTGACCGTCCGCGTCACATTTGTAGCAGACCTTGCTTCTGTCTGGGCCACGACAGTCGCGCCGACTTTCAGGCGATTCTTCTCGATTCATGTAGCCGACTTTCAGGCGATTCTTCTCGAGGAGGAACTCTGACTTTTCCTGGTCCATCTCTACGATGGCTAGTCGCTGTTCCCTACCATTGAGTTAGATTAGGCTTGGTCAGCGAAACGCTGATCTCACCCCTTGAGACTCCTGCTTCGTCAAAGACCGTCTTGATCGCCGTGTCCACTTTTTCTTTGGGAGTGAGGCTGTCAAGGTCTGTGACTTCCACGTTTGTCTTAGGTGTCAGGGTCTTTACGATCCCCTATGGGACAATTTCAGTCCCAGGGTGGAAATAAACAAATAAATCTAAATAAATCCCCGATGTGCCCATTACCTTCCTGATGTAGTCACCTATAATCCCCAGCTCCTGGTTGTTCCTTTTTGTGCCCAACTGTACCAGGACGTCGCCAGCCCTGGTTTTCCTGATAGGGGAGGATGGGGTATTGCCGGTCACCTAAGTAAACGTGCTTGTTATTTCCACTTTCAAATTGTTTTTTTTTTAACTTTATATAATTATTATGTTAGTTCAAACCATTGACTTTAAATATTTTTTATTGGTTTACTATCATAATTTAAGATATCGAATCTATAAGTCGAAATAAAAAAAAAATTTTTACCGGATTTACTCCATATCAAAGGGTAATGCCGGTCAGCCTTGGTACAATTCCGATCACTATTAGAAAGTTACTTTTATAGGTGAAAAATTTCTTTAAATCAATTATATGAACTTTCATATGATCCGTTGCATTATTATTCACACTTACATAGTGCCATATGTAATAACATAACCACTGTTCAATTGAAAACACTTAAGCAAAGTTACCCTAACTGAGAGCGCAGCGCAACGTTTTCTTAGCCTCACTTTCGGGAACGTCATATAAATAACATTGTGACTGGGATTACCCCAATTTTGCTTAGTAATTTAAATTGAGTGTCTGTTGGGGTGTACTCTTCGATGTTGGGAAGCAGATGGTCATTCCAAGAGTCGAAAATTTGGGCGAGGTAGGGTATGGATTGCTTGATGGTGTTATTTACTCTGGGCTGCTTCTCCAACGCTGTTCCCATATTTTTGAGGATTTCATTTATCACCTTTATGAACTCCTCAATAGTACTTACCTTCAGGTAGCTGAGCTGTTGTGTGCCGCCCGGTGGCGTTTTGGAGGAAGCTACTTCACCACCACCATCACTTCTGGTCAGGTTTGGGGTTTACCTGCCTTCTGGCTCATCACTTAGTGTTGTAGGGACATTTACTTTCTTGATTGTTAACCGGCGCACCGTGCGCAGGGGGCGGGCCGAAATAGTTGGAAAAGGGTGTACGCTCGGATAATTTGATCCTACCCCACATCCCTGAGGCCCAGCTTTGGTTTTCCAGGTCCCGGAGCAACAGGAGTTCCGATCCTCCTGCCCAATACGCACTTCCTGATCAGGGTCCGAAGCGGCCGGCTTCGGATCCCACGCCGGAACTAATCGCCTCGGCAGAGCTAGGCTCACATCAGCCCTTTGCCCATGCCGATGCGAACAACCAATAGGGGTCCGGACAGTTCCAGCGTATCACGGCGCGAGAACAATCGGGTCGGGCGGAATTCTGTGCATCTGCCTCACGACTACCGTACCGCTCGGGAGGAGATGTTTGAGTATTTTGTTGATTGTAGTGCGTGTGGTAAGTGTAGGGTAATGATTGTAATAGTAAATGTGTGCAGAGTGTGTTGGGTTATCATTTAGTTACCTTCTGACTTACAGGCGAACTAGCAAGTCATCCGGCTGCAAGCCCTACCAGGAGGACCGCTGCGATTTCTCATGCCAGGAAGTTTAGGCCTCGGCCACGCGTCAACTCAGGCAACACGGAGGGAGAAATCTGTGTTATCAAGTTCTGTATTTTAAATAATTTCTCAAAGAAAAATAAGTTTTTTTAGAAAAGAAAACCACGTAGTATGCACTTTAATTTTATATACGCATTGTCTAGTTCAAATTTCATATATTTCGGATATTTTTTGTAATCAAAAATTCGTTTTGAATATTTTTCATGATAAACAATGTGACTTCTTTATAATAAAGCTATTGATTTTTAGCAAAATGAGAACAATAGTGCCGAAGAAGTGCAAATCGACGTGTAACATAAATTGCCGATATTTTTTGCTTTCAATTTGCAAACACGAAGGTTATTCAATAATCACTTACTTATATCAGAAAGATGAACAAATTAAATGAATAGTTAATCAATATGCAATGAAATACTCTTTTTTAGAATGCCTTAGATTGCTTCCGAGATTCAATTACAGATTTATTATTTTTAATGACTAATCTATAGTTTTAGTCAACGTTACAGAGACCAGTGGCGTGATCTTTTGGAAATATAAATTATATACTTTTACTTCTCTATTATGATTCCATAATAAAGCGCTCTTTAATCAAGAATTTAAAAATATGACAATCACTATCACGGTCCATAAATCAATATTTTATATAATTATAAAATTATTATTATTTTTATATTTTATTTTATTAGTTTATTTTATTTATTCTTGTTTTAATTTTTTCACTGTTTTTCTTTTTTTTTCATAATTATACTCATATATTTAACAACTACTTTTAAATTAATATTTAAATTTAATAATTAAATTAAAATTCATGTTGCAGCATCATGATTTATAATTTGAAAAAATACAGTTCCCTTAAACTAAAATGTTTAATAATGTCGCAACTTAAAATTATAATATTATGTAGAATCGTAGATAGTTCATTTGATGGTCACCTAAATGCCAAACTATAATACAGATATATAAATTCATATATCAACATTCATAAATCATCTTAATAAGTAGTCATTTTGTTTTGAAACAAAAAATAATAAAATTGAACTAAATAACTCCTACATTCACTCGATAACCCCAACAGACGTGCAAATAAACACCCGAGCCAATGATTTCAGGTAATAACTGAATATATATATATATATATATATATATATATATATATATATATATATATATATATATATATATCGGCGCTTCGGCTCCGATGAGGAGAGATGCTGCGGGGACAGTATATCTTTCTGGATTATACGCCGTTCTCCGCGGCTGTTTTATCTCTTCTCTCTCTTCTAAAAGAGACGAGTCAGACACTTGCCTAACCAAGTTGACCTCGCCTTCGGGAGAGGGCTCATCTGGACGTGGCTGGATATCTACTTCACCTATCGGCGCTTCAGTTCCGGTGGGGCTGGATGCTGCAGAGATCGTATATCATTCTGGATGATTCATTGATCTCTGCTGCTGTACGATTTCCTCCCCTTCTTCGGAGGGACAGGATCTCGATCGCCCGACTAATTTAGCATCACTTTCAGGAGAGGAATCGTCTGGGCGTGCATGGGAGTCTTTTATCCCCGTCGGTGCTTCGGCATCGATGCGGAGAGATGCTGCGGGGACCGTACTTACGCCAGGAATGGTCGTGGTCGTCAGTGACCACTCCCCTCTTCATCTTCCGAGCATTTGGGGCAGTATTTTCGCATAAATTCCAATTCCCCGCAACTGAAGCATTTGAAAGGTTGTGTGGTATCGAACTTCTGCTTATTCTCCCCTGGTGTTCCGCCAGGACAGCCTGGCCTCGAGTTATCTCGCCCATTCCTGGGTGGAGATTTGCTTGACTTTCGTGTGTTGTCAGGCCTCTTGGGACTTCTCTGTGCCCCTTTCCCCTGTCCATTCCTGGACCGGAAGTTCTCATTTTAATTCGAGTGTTGGAGATGTTTAAACTTCTCGTCTAACATCTTCGCAAACATCGTCGTGAAGTCTGGTATGGGAGGCTTCGTTTTCTCCGTAGCCACGGCGAAAATCTCCGTTTTGTGCTTCTTTTGCCCCTTGGTTGACTTGTAGGCCAGCTCAGGCAGCAGGGAAGCTTTCGGGGCTGGCAGTAAATGGCAAGGTCTCTCGCGTTACAACGTTTGCCCAGCGTCAGATGCAGCATCAAGCAGTGTTTATACACTGGTGACGTCGGACGTCCTGAACATTTTCTGTAGATCCGCTCGCATATTCCTATCCAACAGGTCTAGTTCTTGAGTTTCTTCTATCCGTGGTGATAGCTTATTCATTATGCCTATCAGACGCGTAAGGTAATCACGTACTAATTCATCAGGTCCTTGCGTCCGCATATAGGCTTCGCTCAGCAGCCTTTGTTGATAATGGCGGCTTGTACCGTACCAATGCCTGGCCGAAGCAGTGAAGTCCCTCCAAGTCTTCTACTTCTTATTGTTTCCATACCAGGTTGCTGCTCTATCAGTGTAGAGTTCTGATAGTACTCTGAGTAGTTCGTCGTCCGATAAGTTAGACGAAGTATTGCAGTCTTCAACTCTTGCGAGGAATACGTCTACGATCTGGTCCTTTTTGCCAGAGAACTTGACGTTCCATTTCCTGACAATTTGACCGACGTCTCGTGTATTGCCCCCGAGTCGTGCCTTCTAGTCAAAGGTTCCTGACTAGAACCTTGGACTAGACGTACCAAGGTTGGCTCACGGTTTGACGACCGGGCGGCTTACTGATCGATCGCCGCCGGTTCAGTCTCTTTGCCTCACGTCGGTTGGTCGGTTTTCTCGCGTTCATTGGTTGTTTGGCTTATCCTTTGACTAACCCCCCCCCCCCCCAAGACGTAACTTGCCAGGGTGTAAATAACGTGTATGTGTCCTGGAATTGCTGTCTGAGCGATCTTGTATCGGGGATCAATTCTGCTAGTGCGAATGATATGTCTTTTGGTATCTGGAAAAAGTTTCCTTTTGCTGATACCAACGTTATCGTTTCTTCATTTTTGTTCGTGTGGCTTCTATCGACGGAGTGTTCATTTTCTGGTTCGATGTTCTCGGGTGGTCCACGTAGTGTCTGTTCAAGGTTTCTGTGGACTTCTGTGTCTGACAGTAGCGTGGCCAGCCGGTGGTCTTTTGGTTCACTGGTATGTATTCCATTTTCCACATCCTCTGTGATGGTATTGTTGATGACTATTAACATAACATTGCTCGGTTGTTTATGGTTTCGTTTTCTGGTTCTTGCATTTGGACTAAGTCATCAGCTGAGTAATTACCTAGCAACCATTTTTCCAAACGATCAGATCGTGCGAAGTGGTTTCCATCTGTCGCCAGTTTCAGTTGCGACAGTGCCCCCTCGAGCATTTGGCCATTCAACTCCATGATCCACTCTTCAACTGCTGACGCTGTGGTGCCCGCCATTTTGTAGAATTTAAAATAAGTGTGTACGAGGTTAAATTTTCGATACGCTGGTGCATGAAAACTTTCATAATTAAATTTTTCTTGATGTGCACGAATTTCGCAAATTCTACCACGATCATATACACAATTTTCGTTTTGCAATTATTTTGCAAATAAAATCCATCACGGGTACATTCGCGCTAAAATTAAAAATTATAAAAAAAAGATTTTCAGTAGTCAACGCAAATCTGGTGAGTTTTTTTTTTTTAATTAACGTCACCATGTTTATGCTCCCATGTGGTGCTAATCGATGACGGGGGTCTGCGGTGTGTTTGTAAACAAAGTAAATGTAATTTTTACAGAGGTGCTTGTATCAATCGGCAGAGACTAGGATTCGAACCCGGGTCACCGGCGTGGGAATCCGACACTCTACCGACTGAGACGCCGTAGGCCTCCTCTGGTGAGTTTGAATGTGACTTCTAATTCGAAAGTGTATGCATTATATGGCCCCTACGACCGATACAACCTTTAAATGGGCCATTGTAAATAAAAAAAATAAATAGAAAGAAATGAAAAATGAAATTGACCTTGAAATTACCTTATAAATGAAAGTCAAAGTCAAAGTTAAGGACAGCGACCTATATAAGGATCCCAATAACCCAAACAATTTTTTATTAGGTCATTTTAAATAAAAAAATTTAAAAAAAAATTAAACGAAAAACACAAGTTTAGCTTCAAATCACCTTCAGAATGAAGGTCTAGATCGAATTCAAAGACAGCAACCTATGACCCCCTACGACCGAAACAACCTTTAAATAGGTCGTTTTAAATAAAAATATAAGAAAAATTAAATATAAAACAGAAATCGACCTCCAAATCACCTTGAAAATGAAAGTCAATGTCAAAGTTAAGGACAGCGTCCTACGGCTCCCAATAATCTAAACAATATTTAATTGGGTCATAAGAAATAAAAAAAATTAAATAAATAAATGAACAACACAAGTTGACCTTCAAATCGCCTTGAGAATGGAGGTCAAGGTCAGCAACTTATGGCTCCCCCGACCCAAACAACTTTTAATTGAATAATTTTTGCATAAACAACGATTTACCAGCTTCTCTGCACTAAACCGGGATTTGACCTCTAGATGACCCATAGAAGTCACTATACCCGTAACACGGGCACATACCTGGAAGTAGAATTTCGTGCATTTTCAAACTTCATTTGCATTTATAAGTCACATGTTAAAGTTTGCATTTAAAAGTCACATATTCACCTTCAAATCACCTTGTAATTGGAAGTCAAGATCAAAATCAAGTTCAGCAACTTATGGCCCCCTTCGACCGGAACCACCTTTAAATGGGTCGTTTTAAATAAAAATATAAGAATATAAATAAAAAACAGAAATCGACCTTCAAATCACCTTGAAAATGAAAATCAAGGTCAAAGTTAAGGACATCAACCTACGGCTCCCAATAATCTAAACCATTTTAAATTGGGGCATTTTAAATAAAAAAATAAAAATAAATAAATAAAAAAAAAAGACAGCAACCTATGGAAGATCTAATCCTGCCGTCCTGTACAGGCCCGGGTCTTTTGTGCACGTGAGGCGATTAAATCTTTGGTTTTTCCTTATTATTAATATGGACGCTTTCGACCGACCCAACCTTTAACCCTTTGTGGCCCACATTTTTCTGTTCAATATTTTAAACTGAAAATTGTTACTCGGGGGTTTTTGGGGTCGCTGATTACGAATTTGAATTTTTGTTAATTAGTATTATAGAGAAACCTCTTAGCTAATAGAAGAATGTAAAATCATTTATATACACCTATAAATAAAATTTTTATACATACAAATAATAGACGAAAGAGGTAGCTATTATAATAGCCACTAAGCCACAAACGGTTCAATGGACGTTTTAAAAAAAAATATAACAAAAATTATATAAAAAACAATAGTCGACCTTTAAATCACCTTGAAAATGAAAGTTAAGGTAAAAGTTAAGGACAGCAACCTACGGCTCCAAATAAATAAAAATATAAGAAAAAATAAATAAAAAACAGAAATCGAATTTCAAATCACCTTGAAAATGAAAGTCAAGGTCGAAGTTAAGGACACCAACCTAGGGCTCCCAATAATCTAAACCATTTTTAATTGGGGCATTTTAAATAAAAAAATATTAAGAAATAAATTAACAACACAAGATGACCTTCAAATCGTCTCGAGAATGGAGGTCAAGGTCATCCACTTATGGCCCCCTCGACCCAAACTACTTTAATTGAATCATTATTGGTTAAACAACAATTTACCAGCTTCCCTGCGTTAAACCGGGATTTGTCCTCTAAATGGCCCGTAGAAGTCACTATAACCCCAAACACGGACACATACCTGAAAGTAGAATTTCGTACTTTTTCAAACTTCGAAGTAAAAAATCAAGTTTTGCAATTTATGGCCCCGTTCGACCGAAACAACCTTTAAATGGGTCATTTTAATTAAAAAAATAAATAGAAAGAAATGAAAAACAGAAATTGACCTTGAAATTACTTTGTAAATGAAAGTCAAGGTCGAAGCTAAGGACAGCAACCTATATATCGATTCCAATAACCTAAACAATTTTTGATTTGGTCATTATTGGAAAAACCTCGGTTTACTGGGTTTCCTCCGCTTAAAAGGAATTTAACCTCTAAATGACCCGTAGACGTCACTATAACCCCTAACACGGGCACAGGCCTGAAAGTAGAATCTTGTGCTTTTTCAAAATTTGAAGTAAAATAGCGATTTACATTAAAAAGTCACATGTTCACCTTCAAATCACCTTGTAATTGGAAGTCGAGGTCAAGATCGAGTTCTGCAACTTATCGTTCGACGTTTCTTAACAAGAATTGGTGGAGTCGCCGGGTAGATTGTCCAGGATAAACTTTTATTTTCCTCCTTATTATTCTGTAAAAAAGAGCAACATATAAATATATATATATATATATATATATATATATATATATATATATATATATATATATATATATACGATTAACATATAATAAATAACAGAAAATATAAAAAAATAAATTTGTCAAGCCCTTAATAATATTAATAAATCATTAATATTAACCCTTAATAAATCATTTTAATTGCATTGCTTAATAATTAATTATTAATATTGATTATTTAAATAATTTGAACATAAATTGAAAATAACTTTTGTTTTAAATGCCCTGTAACACCGACAGTCAATTTTAAACATAACTTAGCACTCCGTTTTAAAGCAAATTCGTCACAAAAACACGCACAGTGAATCACGTATAACAAAACTTCAGAAAGTGAAACCCTAGTTACACACACCAATTTAATCATATATTTTTTCTTTATTTTATACACATTATTACTAAAATATTATATATATATATATATATATATATATATATATATATATATATATATATATATATATATATATATATATATATATATAGGGCCTACTTTTAGACCCTTATTTAAATCTTTATACCGCATAAGAAATAACCTCACAACTTGACAGCGACAGGTGCTGCAGCAGTGCGTTCTCGACGCTGAGGTATATCGACAGAAGCACAACCTTCTGGCGATACAAGTCATGGGCACGTTCAGGTACTCACAGAACTACACACACGTCACTATCAGCTTCACTTCAATAAAATTACACTAAAGTTTCACATTTTTATAAAAAAAAAAATCTTACACTTAATGACACAATCTAAACACACGCATAAGCTAACACAAAAATCATAATAGTTTTTATATACATATATCATAACACATCATCACACTGTCATCACAAATTGTGCTCTGCTAACTTTAGGCCCCGTGGTTGAGCCAGCCAGGTCGCAGCGGTGTGTTGTTGACACTGAGCTGCAGCTACAAAACTCACAGGAACACACTTTACATTTACTTCACTAAGCACACACATTACCTCTTAGTCTACACTAAAATTTAAAGTTCTTTTTGCACTTTGAAACACTTCTTTTTTTTTCCTTTTTCACTTAGTGCGGTAGATAAGTCCCACATGCTAATATTGCCTTGGACCACATCGTACGGGTAGTTATGAAAGGCCAGGATCACAACCATCGATTCCTAAGGTACACGGGATATTTGCAGTATTTTAACGAAAAAGATGCTGCCGCTACCATGGACAACTGTCCAAGAGAATACCGTCCAAGATGGGCAACAGTGAGACAATTTAGCAAGACCATGAGAAAACACAGAGAAAACCATGAACCATGTGGCATGGCTATAGATACAAGAAATAAACTTGACCACCATAGGATATACAAGAAACAAATGGACAAGATATACAAGGTACACTACCTATGCGGGAGTATGTTGCGACATGAAGAATGGGACCAACACATAACAGAGTGAAACTACTACCTACATTTTTTCTGCGGGAGGTACATTCAAAGGACCAAATGGGACCAACACCTGGAAAGCTGTAACTACAGGGTTTTTGAGCACAACTCGATCAAGAGCAATCAAGAAAAGAAAAAACAAAATGAACAAGGAAACAAAAACCAATCAAATCCACCATCACCGAAAACTACAGATTACAAATCTCAAGAACGGCCACAAGAATAAACGGAAGAAGCACAAGATTTAATCAGCCTCGGTAGCATACGTCTAACAGAAGAAGAAATCGCGAGAGAACGATCGCCAAGTATATTAGACATGGACCAGATAGACTTCGAGAACCTCGATAATATTAGTTTTTAAGTGACTTTTAAAAATATTGGACCAATACCTTTTTATATCTTCATAAAATTTATTCATTTTTTTAATATAATATACATACACTAAATTGTTAGACCACATTTATTGTTATGGACCTGGACCACCTTAATTTTAGAACCATACAAATCATTATCATGAATGACAACGCAGTGTGCATGAAACCCAAAAGTAATAACAGATAATGCCAAAATAATATTGTACCCAAGATCCAAAACACGATACACGTAAGTAAGCTTTCATCTTAATCTCTCAAAACACTCGTAGTATCCATTCTGAGCAGTACAAAGATTGAATGCCTTGGTTAAGCTTCACAAAAGGAAGGAAGTGCAATACATCCCAACCCAAAACCCTACCAAAAGAGAACAAAAAAAAACACAATATAGGTACACAGCATCTTACACTTGGTAATGAAGAACAAGCAATAACGGCTCAATCTTATTAGCCTACACATAAATAGAGGCTACAATTTCGGAATTTGACGGTGCGAATCTTTCGGCGGCATCTACAAAATGTCGACCGGACCATTTGGTGATGAAGAGCCAACCCATGTTCAATAATTTTTTTTTTTATATATTGTAGTAGTTGTTCGATACTTCAAGAAGAACCAACATACACAAAAAGTTATTTTCTTTTCTGTGCCAAAGCCAAGTCAAATCAAATCAAACATATAATGACACAAAATTTGCTGACATAAACTTACGATACAATAAGAAAAACCCGGACCATGGACCCGCGCCCACTGGCAGACATTGATATGTTACTCTAGAGCGATACGCGAAATTCATCAGGGACGATGAATATTTTTAAGTAGAGGGGTATGTTAAGTGACGAAAATGGTGTGTGTTTAGTTTTTTAGATCAAGAGTACACAATTAAACAATTCCTACATATACAGTTTTCGTTATTTTTACATATACAACCTTTAAATGGGTCATTTTAATTAAAAAAATAAATAGAAAGAAATGAAAAACAGAAATTGACCTTGAAATTACCTTGTAAATGAAAGTCAAGGTCAAAGCTAAGGACAGCAACCTATATATCGATCCCAATAACCCAAACAAATTTTGATTTGTTCATTATTGGAGAAACCTCTGTTTACTGGGTTTCCTCCGCTTAAAAGGGATTTAACCACTAAATGACCCGCAGACGTCACTATAATCCCTAACACGGGCACATGCCTAAAAGTAGAATCTTGTGCTTTTTCAAAATTTGAAGTAAAATATCGTTTTACATTAAAAAGTCACATGTTCACCTTTAAATCATCTTGTAATTGGAAGTCAAGGTCAAGATCGAGTTCTGCAACTTACGGCCCCCTTCGACCGATACGACCTTAAAATGGGTCATTTTAAATAAAAAAATAAATAGAAAGAAATGAATGTTAAGTGACGAAAATGGTGTGTGTTTAGTTTTTTAGACCAAGAGTGCACAATTAAACAATTCCTACAAACACAGTTTTTGGCACTTAATTTCAATGCATGAGTCGATGTCACAATAATATCTTGTGTCACCCTACTCAGCATTTCAAGCTCTACCTCCCCTTAACGCGCGATCGGCACGCGTGTGCTGCTCCGTAGATCTCCTGCAGTTACTAAGCCATAAGAAACTGAAGGAGTGACACGAGGCAACAATCGTCGTGACGTCACAGAGGAGAGGGGAGGTCTTGAGCGGGGGTGGACGCTTCAGCTAAGCCACGTTTTTACGGCCAGTCGTATTTAGGCGAATATTAGAGTAGCCACACGTCTCAGATTTGGTGTCGTGCTTGGGCCAAACTTAGAGTAGCCACGCGCCTCATCGATAACAGACACGAAAAGAACAACCTAGTTAAATAAGGCTATAAATAAAACATATTTGGAAAAATAAAAAGTTTACAAATAAGGTAAGAAGTTTGATGTAATTTAATCATAACAATAATAAGGAAAAACAAAAGATTTAATCGCCTCACGTGCACAAAAGGCCCGGGCCTGTACAGGACGGTTGGATTAGATCTCCCCCCCCCCCAGGCTTAAGTAATTAAAATATTCCGTTAAGAAACGTTCGACGTTTCTTAACAATGAAAGACCCAAATTGACCTTGAAATTACCTTGTACATGAAACTCAAGGTCAAAGTTAAGGGCAGCAACCTATATATGGATTCCAATAACCCAACCAATTTTTTATTAGGTCATTATAAATAAAAAAAATAAAAAAATTTAAAGAAAAACACAAGTTGAGCTTCAAATCACCTTCAGAATGAAGGTCAAGATCGAATTCAAAGACAGCAACCTATGGCCCCCTCTACCGAAAGAACCTTTAAATAAAAATATAAGAAAAATTTAATACAAAACAGAAATCGACCTTCAAATCACCGTGAAAATGAAAGTCAATGTCAAAGTTAAGGTGATGCTAAAGCAACTGGTCACCGACAAATACGAGGAACTACTTTTCTCATTTTATTTTCAATTTCGAGTAAATATCTCTATGAAACGTTATTGTCCCTATAGAAAACAACAACTCTTCAGAGAGATATTTTATCAAAATTGAAAATAGAAAGAAAATAGTGGTTCCCCGTATTTGACGACAATAGAGGGTTTAGCATCACCTTAAGGACACCAACCTACGGCTCTCAATAATCTGAACAATTTTTAATTGGGTCATAAGAAATAAAAAAATAAAAAGAAATAAATGAACAACACAAGTTGACCTTCAAACCGCCTTGAGAATGGAGGTCAAAGTCAGCAACTTATGGCCCCGCGAACCAAACAACTTTTAATTGAAACATTTTTGGATAAACAACAATTTACCAGCTTCCCTGCGCTAAATCGGGATTTGACCTCTACATGACCCATAGAAGTCACTATACCCCTAACATGGGCAAGTACCTTAACGTAGAATTTCGTGCTCTTAATACATTTAATATTTAATAACTTTGTATTCAATTTTTGTAGGAACGTTTCGATTTTCTAAAAACCCAAACATACAAAATGATAAACCAACATAAAAAATACATTAAAAACATCATTATATGTTTAATATTAATTAGTTAGATTTATTATTATCATTATTGTTTTTAATACAAGAAAAAAAGTACATACAATGATTATTTTATAACTTTAATTCATGCTAGACCCATTCGATATCCGTAAATTTCCAGATATACAAAGTACTACGACGATATAAAACACACGTTAAAAACATAATATTACTATATTTATTAATTATTATATATTATTATTAAATTTATCAATATCATTATTACCTCCAATGAACGAAATAAAATATGTTTTACACTTAATTTGTCTTTAATTCACGTTAAATATTTTCAATTATCATAAATACTCAGATATTCATAATGCTAAATCAACATGAAAAGCGTGAATTAAAAATATAAATTCTTTCTAGCTGGTTATTTTCTTTAATGGCAAAAAAGAATGACCACAAAAGAGAACAAAATGAAATACAAAAAACAATAACAAATTTTAACCACGATAAAATAATAAAGAAATACTTAAAAAAAAAACTATAGAAGAAACAACAAAAACCTCAATCATACAACATAAGAAACGCATTAAAAACATTCAAATATGCTAGAAGAACATTTTCTATTTTGTAAGATAAAAATGAATACAAAAATAAACAAAATGAAACAAAAAACCTATGCAACATTTTACCCACGCCGAAGTAATGAAGAAATACTATAAAAGAAAATGTAAAAAGAACAGCAGAAACCACAATAAGTGACCATAATTAGACAAAATGAAAAATGTCATAAACCCATAAAATATGATAGCAGAATATTCTTTCTTTTAAGAAATGAATGACCGCAAAAAAGATCTAAATAAACACAAAAATACAAAAAAAAATTATAACCCCTGCGAAATAATTAAGATATAGTTAAAAGAAAATGGGAGAAAGACATCAGAATCCACAAAACGGAGAGACAACATGAGTTTAAAACTATAAAAACGTAATAAATATGTTAGTTATACACATTTTTTGTAATGGATTACAATATAATAAAAGAAAATAAATTGCAACACAAAACCGATTAAAAGTTACGGAAGCGCTAAAAATTTATGAAAAACTGAATTTCCTGATTATTTTGAATATTAATATAATGTAGATATTTAGTTAATTGTTAGTGTTAAATTTTTGTGTCTTCAATTACCCAGACCAGAGTGCGCGCCGAATCGAGTCAGGCGAATAATTGAAAGCTATATTTCATTCGCGTTGCGTTAAATTAGCGTCCACGGAGCAGAAACTCCGCACAAACTCGAGTTCACGAGAACTCGACGAGAACGAGGGTAAACTGTGCAGCTGTGCCGAGACGAAGCAGCAGCAACGGTGCGTTGCTGGCCCGAGCAGGTAAGTACATCGGCAAGTTGCTTGCAAGTGAGTGCGGGGAACGCCGGCAAATTATTTGCGGCACAACTAAATTGCTTATTAACAATATAAGCACCTGGTTACAATATGTGTGTATATATATTGTTCATATATAGATGTAACGTATTTTAAATTTAAACATTAAACACATAAAATAAAAAAAAAATAAAATACCATAAATTCCATGAAACTCAATAAACCAATAAATTTCTTAGAAATCATCAAACCTATAAAAAGAATGATAAACCGATAAAAATCATAAACCTCATAAACATCGAAAACCCCATAAGCTCCTAGAATAAATTCATAAACATCATAAAACCGGTAAACAACGTAAATACCTATCCTCATAAAACTCATAAAAAACGTAAACCCAATAACCCCATAAAACCCATGAACTTCAAAAAACAGATAAAGGTAATATAATACCTCAAAAAAAGCGTAAACCCTCTAACCCCCCATAATACCAGTAAACATTATAAACTCCATAATCTTATAAACCCCATAAAACCCATAAAAACGTAAAACACATAAATCCCATAAAACCGATAAAAATGGAAAACATCGTAAACTACAAAAAATCATAAACAACATAAAAATCATAAACAACATAAAAATCATAATCCACATCAATAATCTTAAACCCTATAAAAATCTTAAACCCCATAAAAATTATAAACTCTATCATAATAATAAACCCTATAAAAATTATAAACCCGATGAAAAACATAAACCACATAAAAACCGTAAACCCCATAAAAGCTTATAAAACATTGTAAACCCCATAAAAGCTTATAAAACATTGTAAACCCCATAATGTTATAATTCCCTTGTATCCCATATAAATCATAAACCCCATAAAACTCATAAAATACGTACATATAGTAAATTACATAAACCCTATCATACTCCCAAAAGCGTAAAATCCAGAACCCTGTAAAAATCATAAACCCTATAAAAATTTTAAACTATAAAATCATACACTCCATTATAATCATAAACCCCATAAAAATCATAAACCGTATAAAAGTCGTAAACCCCATTCAAATCATAAACCCCATCGTAATCATAAATCCCATAAGCATCATAAGCCCCAAAAAATCATAAATCCCATAAACATCGTAAACCCTATAAACCCATAAACCCCATAAATCGTATCAAACCCATAAAAATCGTCAACCCCATAAACCCCTCAAAAATCGTAAACCCCATAAAAATGATAAAACACATTATAATCATGAACTTAATAAATATCATAAACCCAATAAAAAGCTTAAGCACTATGAAAATCATAAACCCCATAAATATAATAAACCTCATAAAAATCATAAACCCCATAAATATAATAAACCTCATAAAAATCATAAACCTCAGAGAGATCTTCAGCACCATAAAAATCATAAACCCCATCAAAATTACAAACCTCATAATAATCATATAATGAAATTATTCAAAAATTTCAAATTTTGCTAATTTACAAAATCTTTTTAATTTTTTCAAATTTTTTTTTAAACTTTAAGTTTTTTTTTTTTTTACAATTTTAAAATTTTTGTTTTTAATTATTTGTAATTTTTTACGAGGGAGGGAGGATGCTGTGGTGTTTTTGTGCAACTTATTAGACGGTCGTTGTCGTCTTACTTTCCCGTTTCAGTTTTCTCACCGCGCGTCTAAGTCTTGCATGCATAACCTCCTCTATATACTTTTCGATTTGCGAGCTCGGGCGGCGGCGGTTCAGTATCCATAATCCCACCGTGATGATTATAGACACTGTCAACAAGCTTCCAAATGTATAACCGAATGTCGATGTCGTAGAACTAAGATTTTTTATCTCGAATTCGGATGTTTGGCGACGGACTACCTCGTGTGCTTTGTTCGCGATGTCGCGTAGTCCCGCTCCGATTTGGAGCACTTCCATTTTGACTCCATGCAGGCTATCCACGCGCTCGTCGGTCTCGGTATATATTATCTCTTGCAAATCATAAAAATATAAAAAATTCCCACAATTTTAAAAATTTTCAAAATATTAAAACTTTCAAAATTTTCCTATTTTTAAAGAATCAAATTTTCAAAATAATCAAATTTTTTAAATTTTAGGTTTAAGTATTCAAGTAAAATCCGGGCGAAACAGCGGGCGACTATGGTGTGCGAATGCAAGAATTGCACAATCGATACTTGAGATTGATCGAGTCGGCGCCCAGTCTCTCAAGCTTTGACAGAAAGGCTAGAAAGTGCCTTGCAGCAATTCTTGGTAGGGTTGGAGGCTCCGCTCGACCACCAAGTACGCGGCGGGAGATTGCGCTCCCTCGGCGAAGCAATATAAATGGTTCTCGAGTTCGACAGAAGGCAGTACGCGCGTTGAGCCGCGGCCAAGACCCCGACGGCAGCAGCGCCAGTCCCAGCCCAGGTACGACGCGTAGTTGTGGAACAAGCGCTGGAACCAGAAAACAATAATAATTACAATGGTAAGAATAAAAATTTCGAACTCAAACAATCTCGACGCGATTCATATTACATATACTCCGAACGCGACAAATACGCAATCGAGGAATGTAGAATAGTGATTAATCACATAAAGAGAAATTTATTTCAACACACGTACACAAATAATAGCCGCTTCGCGAATAATAATAATAATAATAACAACGCGAACCGCGATAACAGGAGATTTAGTAGCGACATGCAGGGCGACCGCGACAACAATTACAACAAAAAATGTAAAAACGCCTGGGGCAACAAAAAGAATCGCCGGGATGATTGCAACGATAACCAAGACGGCAGTAACCCCTCCGTCGAGAGCGACAACGATAAACAACGAAAAAACTAGCAAAGAGATTCATTGCAAACCCCAAGCGCTGAGCATCAAGAAGTAAAGCCGAGAATCGAGATGCCCCATAACTCAGCGAATATCGAATTCCTTACCGCGGAACGACAACCGCCAATCGATTTATTGGACGGCCCTCAGGTAAAAGAGAGGCAAGGCAAAGTTTACGCCGATTCCGGAGCAGACGTATCCGACGTAAAAATCGAGCACCTCGCGCCTTGTTACACGATCGTTACGCAAAACATAATTTAAATCCAAGGAGTAACTTCCGGCACTTCGTTCACTTTAGGCCAAACAGCAATCAAACTGCAGGGGTTGCAATGCAATGTGCAAGTAGTACCGAACGAGTTCCCCATAGAAAATAAGGGAATAATAGGCTGGGACATTATCGACCAGCATCAAGGCTGTGTTGATGCAGCAACCCAGAGCTTAAAGCTCGACGGCTAATTCGTACCGTTCCTATCCGACAAAAAAGTGACAGTGCCGCCGAGAGTAAAAATGGAGATTAGTGCGCGTGTCAAGGATAACTACGTAAAAGTAGGGTGGGTCCCATTAATGGATCTACATCCTGATCTGCTTTTTGGAAATTTCGTTTCCGAAAATATCAACGGCCGAGTCTATGCAGAATACATAAATTTAAGCAAAAACGAAGTAACAATTGCCAGTCCAGTAGTTGACCTACAGCTATGTGAAACGGTTGCACAGAACCCGCTATATCAGGCCGATGGGGTCGTCTCAGCTGAGAAGGCCGCATAATTCTCGGCATGCTCAAGACGCTTGCACCACACAAATAAGCATGCAGAAAAATATTGAGAGGTGCTCAACTTGAACGAAATGTTCCAGACAATTTCCCACCCAGAGAAGATAGGGTCAACAAAATTATGGAGTTGGCGAACTTAGAGGGCTGCAATGAAGAGGAGATTCGTTACGTAAGGGAAATAAAAGCAAGAGTACGCGGGACTTTTCGGAATCGAGGGCGAGCCGCTGCCCGCGACTCACTTAATTCAACATAAAATCGTCTTGAAGTCAAACAAGCCGATACGTAACCACAGGTTCAGATTTCCTCCAGCCCTTAAGGAGCACATGATAAGGGAACTCGACAAGCTACGGGCCCAAGAAATCGTGGTTCCTTCCAACTCGAACTACTCATCTGCACTCTGGATCGTATCAAAATGCCTGACGCCCGAGGAAACAAGAAATTTATGCTAGTTACGGACTTTAGGGCACTGAATGGTGAAACAGATGGTAGTTGCCACCCCTTGCCCTTTACAAGCTACATTTTAGAGTACCTGGTTTCAGCAAACTACATGACGGTGATGGACCTCAAGCAAGGATACCACCAGATCGAAATGCATTCTGATTCTGCACACCTCACCGCTTTCTATGCACCGGACTGCAAGCATGGAACCAGCTAATCGAGTACGGCAGGGTTTAAAGGAGGCAACCATAACCTTCATCAAGGCAAAGTTACTAGCCATGGCCGGCCTCCAGGGCGAGGAAGTCGAGATCTACCTCGATGACATTATGGTGTTCAGCAAAAACGAATCTGTCTTCCGCGTCTTTATATAGCGCGTCATAACCCCGCACGAAATTGCACGTTTTTTTGTGTACCACGGTGGTTTTTCCCCTCGCACCGCGTCTTGTATTTACTAATGCACTATCGCGCGACGTGGAGCGTTGTCTGCGGAGTATGCTTCGCGGGGCACTATCTTCGCTGCTAGTGCTATCCTCGTTGTCGCTATAATCCGCCAGAATTGCTCAGTGCGGACGTCCAGACTCCGCCAGAATTGCTCAGTGCGTACGATCGGGGTAAAGTAGCAGCTCACGTAAGTTACGTCTCTGCTTCTCACCCACACAAAGCCGCTTCCGGCCCCGTGTTCGTCCACTCTGATGGCTGTACCAAAGGTGTCTTTGTATCACATAGGTACATTCCAGTCACAGAACTGTTCGCTGAATAGCAGCACATCACTCTTTGTCTGAGATATACTCTGAGTCAGAAGGCTGTTGGTTAATTAGGCTCTGTGAAGACGCACCTCACCTCGGTAGCCTTGCAGTCTGCTCCTTTGTTACCGTCCGCGTCACATTTGTAGCAGGCCTTGCTTCTGTCTGGGCCACGACAATCGCGCGCCTGATGCCCGTAACCCAGACACCTACGCAGTCGGCAGTTCATGTAGCCGACTTTCAGGCGATTCTTCTCGAGGAGGAACTCTGCCTTTTCCTGGTCCATCTCTACGATGGCTAGTCCCTACCATTGGGCTTGGTTAGCGAAATGCTGATCTCACCCGTTGTGACTCCTGCTTCGTCAAATACCTTCTTGATCACCGTCTCCACTTTTTCTGTGGTAGTGAGGCTGTCATGGTCTTTGACTTCCACGTTTGTCTTAGGTGTCAGGGTCTTTATGATCCCCGATGCGCCCATTACCTTCCTGATGTAGTCACCTATAATCCCCAACTCCTGGTTGTTCCGTTTTGTGCCCAACTGTATCAGGACGTCGCCAGCCCAGGTTTTCTTGATACATTTAATATCAGTCGTTGGACACTGTGCTGTGACCTTTCCGCGGACATTTGAAAGAACGTCCGTGTAGGTGACTCCATCGCCCGGTCGGATAAGATAGCATTGGATCGCTTCCTAGGTGTTCTCCTCCTCTTCTTCTTCTTTTGATCAGCCTCGCTCCTATTGTCAGCTGGTGTCCTGGCTGTTGGGAACTTGTTTTGTTGGCTGCTGCTGGAGTTGCTGTCACAGCTGCTGTCGATTCTGTGGACTTCTGTGTCTGACAGTAGCGTGGCCAGTCGGTGGTCTTTTGGTTTACTGGATGTATTCCATTTTCCACATCCTCTAAAAAATTATTGTGGACGCAACTTTTGCAAAGTTTTTAAAAAAGAATAATTTTCAAAATTTAAATATCAAAGAAAAATCCAATTTTCCGGAATTATTATTTATTAATGTTTAATATACAATGGTTTTGCAGTAAAAAACAATTTTCGAAAAAAGTGTTGAGCGTGTTATGGTAATGTATCTCGATTAAATTTACATACACTTATTCCATGTGATTGTTTAACTTTTGCTCTGACTTTCGATAATTAATTTGCAATTTCGCTATTATAATCGTTTGATATTAAAATAATTCTTGGTTGCGAGTCAGAGCAAGAGTTGATTAAACAAACCTATTTGTATCGTGTGCATCGTGTTCGATACGCTGAGTTTGCCTCCTGGCGTACATTTTTAAACACTTCGGTGTGTATTGAGCTTCGTGCTCAATTATCGCTTGCTTCGTGTGCACGTGTGCTCGACCTGTTTCGCTCGTTCAAAATAGAAAAATAAAATTTTTCGCAGATGTTCGGTGTTTAAAAAAAATTTTAATTGTTATATAAATAAACAATTGTGTCATCAATTAGCGGTATTTTTGGGCGCCATGTGTAGCGGGGTGCTTAAATGGTTAATAAACAATTTATCTGTAACGCAAATAATTTGCTGACGTGCTTGCACTTCCGTGCAAGCAACTTGCGGCTGCGCTTACCTGTTCGGGCCAGCAACGCAAAGTTGCTGCCGCTTCGCCTTGGTACAGCTGTCCAGCATACCATCGTTCACGTCGAGTATTCGTAAACTCGACTCTGTGCGGAGTTTCGTCTTCGCACTCGATTTCGTGGCCTGAAAGAAGTGCAAAAGCGCGAAGGCTTGACTCGATTCGTGGAGCAGTCGGGTCTGGATAATTGTCGAGACAAAGATTTAACATTAATAATAAATTATATAATCTGAATTAAAAGATTAAATAACGCAATAAATATCAATGAATTACTAACAATGATTTTATCAACGGGTCTGTATAATAGAGTTAAACGCGTAGGTCGGGCAACGGTCGAGTGTTAAGCACGTTCGAAAGCCAAACACGCCGTAAACGTGAGAGATGAACGGCCATACGCGAGCCTCTTTTTTTATTTCAATTTGTTGCCGTTACGCAGGTAAAGCTCGGTCAGCCGTTCGTAGCGTGGCTCTTCGCGAACGCGGTTGTATTTCCTCTCGGGCTAGCCCTTACTGGCGGCAGTTCTCTCTCTCTCTCTCTCTCTCTCTCTCTCTCTCTCACACACACACACACGCAAGCAGTGGGAGAGGACGGAATTCCGCAAAGAGTAGTAGCTCAGGCTCTTTCGGCCATAGGCATACACCTCGCCAAAGTATTTAATGCATCCCTCTCACGTGGCGTCTTCCCGGGGACATGGAAAAGAGCTCATTTGGTGCCACTAAAGAAAACAGCAGTTCCTTCATTGGTCACGGACTTTCGTCCGATAGCCTTGGGCTTTCTTTCCAAGGTCCTCGAGAAGATTGTACATATTCAAGTCACTGAGTATTTAACATCTAAAAATGTCAATAAAACTAAGGCTATTATCTTCGGATCAGTATATAACATCAATTTGCTGGGTGATTTGCAGCTAGCAGGCATTGAGCTAGAGTACGGCGTATTCGTGTACTTTGTTGACAGGGTCACGAACCTCGGTATTGTTATGGATTCGAAATTAACATGGAAACCACAAGTAGATCACGTTACTAAGCGTGTTAATTGCGCTCTTTACGGCTTAAAATTTTTTAGATCCTGCACCACCGAAGCTCTGCGTAGACCGCTCAGGGGTTCATTGATTGTCCCTCATCTTGACTACTGCTCAGTCGTTTATCTTGATTTGTCCAGAGAACTGCAGACCAAATTACAGCGACTGTAGAATTCATGTGTGAGATATATTTGCGGCGTCAGAAGGAACGAACACATCACCCCTTTCAGAATAAAACCGGACTGGTTAAATGTAGAAGAACGTAGAACCTACTTTGCCGCGTTACTACTTTATAGAGCCATAAGGATAGGACAACCACTTTATCTCAAACAACTTTTTGAAAAGAACCAGGATAGAACTCAGTTCCAGGGTCGCGCACTGACGCTGGCCTTTACTCCTTGAAAGCTCGCGGTGCACGCCTTTGGAATACTATCCTCTGTAGCGTTAATTACCTGCCATCGCTCTGCAAATTTAAAACTGCGATGCGCAGGTACTTACGTGAGCGTAAGATAATGGTCCGAACCTTGTAAAATTAAACGTCGTGTGCTGTGCAATTGTTATTTATTTATGTATCTTATTTTATTTTGTGTTCGGTGTGAGTGTATTTATAAGCATGTATGAACGTGTAGCTGCGTAATGAATGTATGATTTTATTATTTTATGATATTTCTGACGAGCATTTTGAAACTATGTGATAATTTTACCAACTGTACGAGTGATGAATGTGTATATTTCTGTATGAGTGCACATGTGAGAGTGATAAATGAGAGTAATTTTATAAATTTTATTATTGCGCGATATGTATTCACGACATTATGTACTACTACTATGACTGTGATATTATGTACCTGACGAAGTGATATCCTTACGACATGTGATATATTTATGTAATTGACTGTACACTATATTTTTTTGTTTACAAACAAAATAAATACATAACTATATCTATATATATTGCAATAGGTGGGACAATTGTTAATAACAATTGTCCGTGGCTAATAAGCCGTCGGCCGAGCTGCTGTTGTGCGTTAGCTTCGCAGCACGCGATGCGTGCTGGCGTCCACTATTGCTCCTACCTGGAGTAAGCCAGCAGCGTAACGCCGCTGAGCTTCTGCCTTGCTGCCGTTGCTCTGACCGTCCTGCTGCAAAGTTCGCTGAACCCCGGTGGATTCAGCTCCGTACGGGGTCACCTCGATGCACGGATTTTCGCGATCTGCAAGGAGCGCGAAAGCGCGGAAAGCTAATTGTCGCAACGCGCCAATGTAACGGCTTTTCGCGTTTGCCTAACTCCGTCGTGGAGCAGGCGGGTAATGGGGAAAATTGACTCACGCGAGTTTAACTTTTAATAACAAAATAAACTATATTCAACAAATAATTAACTAATACTACAAAGCGATTAACAAATAGTAACAACGAATTTAACAATAATGGATTAACAATCGCGCAGACCAAGCGACGGTGCGCGCCCAGCTCGTACGCCGCTGGACGCGTTGCACTCACGATGGGCCGTACGTGCGCCTGGTGTCACGGCACCTCGGTGTAATCTAGGGCGCGGTGCCCACGGTGAGCAGTCCTGTACACCGCTCGCAGTTTATACTACGAGGGTAGTTCAATAAGTCTTTAGAATAAAGTATAAAAACAATTTTTTTTGGGTAAATTTTTTTTTATTTTTCAACATAATCTCCTTAGAGCTCTATACACTTGGTCAATCGCTTTTTAAGTTTTTTTAATCCTTCAGAAAAGTGCGTTTTCGGAAGTTCCTCAAAATAAGCACTTACAGAGGCAATGACGTCTTCGTTGTCCGTAAATCTCTGTCCACCGAGCCATTTTTTCAAGTTTGGAAATAAGAAAAAGTCACTGGGGGCTAAATCTGGTGAATACGGTGGGTGTTCGACCAATTCGAATTTTAGTTCTTCAATTTTAGCCATTGAAACGAAGCATGTGTGAACTCGGGCGTTGTCGTGATGAAAGAGAATTTTTTTTCTCGCCAAATGTGGTCGTTTTTTTTTAATTTCTTCTTTCAGCTGCTCTAATAATGATGCATAATACTCGCCAGTAATTGTTTTACCCTTTTCCAAGTAGTCAATAAGTATAATTCCACGTGCATTCCAAAAAACTGTAGCCATAACCTTACCAGCTGACTTTACGGTCTTTGCCTTCTTTGGAGCTGGTTCGCCTGTGGAAATCCACTGTTTGGATTGTTCCTTTGTCTCAGAAGTGTAGTGGTGTATCCATGTTTCATCCACAGTCACAAATGGACGAAAAAATTCCTCAGGATTCCGACTTATGCGCGCCAAAAGAGCCTCAGAGGCGACCACTCTATTGCGTTTATTCTCAGCTGAGAGCAAACGCGGCACCCATCTTGCCGATAGCTTTTTCATGCCTAATTTTTCATGTAGAATTGAAACAACTGCACCTATAGATATCCTTGTGGCCTCAGCTAACTCACGCACTTTTAATCTTCTATCCTTCAACATCATATCGTGGATTTTATTGATGATTTCGGGAGTAGTTGCTTCTACGGGCCTTCCTGAACGTGGTTCGTCACTTATTGATGTACGACCACGCTTAAATTCATTTACCCAGTTATAAACCGTTGCTAAGGCAGGGGCAGATGTGCCATGAACTGAGTCCAATTCATTTTTTATCTCATATGGAGTTAAACCCTTTAAATGAAAATGTTTAATTACCGCTCTGAACTCGTTTTTTTCCATTTTTCTTAACAAGCAATTTTTTTTTCAATTGGTTATAAAAACACGTAAACTCAGAAGATGTGGACTGTGACTGTACCATATATCTAGTCGGGAGTGGTGCTGACTGAAAACAGATGATTTGGAGCGATTCGCGCGCCATCTGTTGGTCATTCTAAAGACTTATTGAACTACCCTCGTATCTATATGTATACTATTTATATTATCTATATGTGCCTCGAGGACGATCACTTTATCTCTGTCTCTCTCTCTCTCTCTCTCTCTCTCTCTCTCTCTCCCTCGCAGCCGACGCTAGCACGTCCTCTCGTCTCGTCCTTCTCCGCTTCGTTTCTCCTTCTCCTCCACTCTACTCTGACTGCTCGTGGGATGCACCTCCACACTCACAGCACAGTGGGGAGATATCTGCGTACGCACTCCACTCACAATGCGGCGTCGCGGCAACAGGTCGCTCCGCGTGCACTCGTTTTTACGCGGGAAAATGGCGGCGAGACTTAAACGGCGTCGACGCGCGCGGATCGAACTCTTAATCGATAGTGACGCGCTCGAGGTGTCAGCGCGGCCAGCGCCGCGCCCCCAGTCAAGTTCTCTTTGGGTAACTACCCTGCTACGCGCGCGCGTCGCCTATAGTGCTGACCTACGCCGGTACATGGCCCTCATTTCGTTGCAATATATCTCTTTCTCTTTCTTTCTCTCTCTCTCTCTCTCTCTCTCTCTCTAGGTGTGCCAATCTAGGTGTGCCACAGGGTTCAGTCCTGGGGCCCTTGCTATTCAGTCTTTATATCAATGACTTACAAGACGTACTGACTGGTGGTGATGTTAAACACTTGCTATACGCGGACGACTTGCAAACTTACACTCAAGTGACATGGCGAGATCTTCATGTGGGTATCAGATGCATGTCGGCTGTTGCGCGGGCAGTGTCGGAGTGGGCCGAAGCATCCGGACTGCGACTCAATGTCGGTAAAACAAAAGCGATCATTTTCGGCTCCGAGCAAAACATCAATCGGCTGCAGGATCTTGGTTTGCCCGGCATTGAGTTTCGCCCGGCATTTTCGGTCACAAACCTTGGTGTTGTCATGGACTCTAAACTCATGTGGAAACTACAGGTTGATGCAGTTGGAAAAAAGGTAAATCGTGCTCTTTACAGCCTACGATTTTTTAGTTCATGTACAACTCAGGCGTTGAGAAAGCAGCTTGCATGCGCGCTGGTAGTGCCACATTTAGATTATTGTTCCGTGGTTCACCTTGATGTGTCTGATGAGCTCGAGACGAAGTTGCAACGACTTCAAAATTCATGTGTGAGATACATATGTGGTGTTAGAAGGGATGAGCACATCACTCGTCACAGGAAATATCTTGGCTGGCTTACAGTAAAGGAAAGAAGAGCGTACTTTGCGGGCT